>OZ035842.1:32316233-32391233 GCA_964034765.1 Knipowitschia caucasica
GCGCACCCTTCTCCTGTGAACCCGGCAGAACAGCCCGGCTTCATATTTGCACAAGGTTATTTTAAATGACCTTAAAGATAAAGCCACAGCAGTGTGCTTCAGAGGCTGCCGGTTTCTCCTCAGGCTGTTTTTTGTTTTTTATTTTATATTATTTGCTTCACTGTGAGCTGCGTCCTCTTGAAACTCATTCATAATGACGTGATTTTCACCCTAGCGATGGGAAACTCGCACAGCCAAGGTCAATTTAACTCTCTGCACTCTCTCCCTCTGGCTATTAGGCAAGAGTGAGCGATGCCGCCGTGGTTAATGCTGTCTGTGGCGGATGCTGTGCTTTTGATTTCCTGACATAAGAACGCAAATGGGATGCTAGTGCGTTAGCGGCTCCATTTGCCGTGAGCGGGATTGACACCTTTTTATACTTGTACATTTGCTGTTTTCAGATGTTTGCTTGTGTCAATGAGGGCTTCAATGGGGCTCTATGTAGAATCTGTGTCTTTGATCATATTGAAATGTTCAGAATGAAAAGGTGCCTACTTTTAGTCGCAGATGCTTTTTTGTGTGTTCTTGATTTCTGTATTTATTTAATGATTGTTTAATGGCTTACTAACCCTAACCCTAACGCTAAAGCTAACGCTAACGCTAACCCCAGCAGAGATACAGAGGGACATGTGATGAGTAATACATGTAGTGCATCAAAAGGCACTAATAAATGTTGTTCCTCCCTCCACCGTTTCACCAGTCAGAAAGTCTGTGATCCAGGTTTCCAGAACTCACCGCGTTTAGTTTCTGGTAGATTAACATGTGGTGTTGGTTATAGATTTGTTGTTGCCCAAACTCAGATACTCAGATATTTAGGTTCCAGGTTGCAGTAACACTTTAGGCCAGATTTTTGCATATTAATCCTTGGGTCTTCAAGCTGGGATTCTTAACCTAATATTATTAAAATAACATATCAAACTTGTATAGCACTTTTTTGGACACTCAAAGACGCTTTACAAAACATATAAAATAAACACAGAAGAGCAAAATAAGGGAAAAGGAGAAACAGGTGGTTTTGAAAAGTGATTTAAAGTTCTGTAGTGTGTCGGAGTTTGTGATGGGTCGGAGTTTGTGATGGGTCGAGGTGTTTCTGATGGGTCGGAGTTTGTGATGGGTCGAGGTGTTTCTGAAGGGTCGAGGAGTTTCTGAAGGGTCGAGGAGTTTCTGAAGGGTCGAGGAGTTTCTGATGGGTCGAGGTGTTTCTGATGGGTCGGAGTTTCTGAAGGGTCGAGGTGTTTCTGAAGGGTCGAGGAGTTTCTGAAGGGTCGAGGAGTTTCTGAAGGGTCGAGGTGTTTCTGATGGGTCGAGGTGTTTCTGAAGGGTCGAGGTGTTTCTGAAGGGTCGAGGAGTTTCTGATGGGTCGAGGTGTTTCTGAAGGGTCGAGGTGTTTCTGAAGGGTCGAGGTGTTTCTGATGGGTCGAGGTGTTTCTGAAGGGTCGAGGTGTTTCTGAAGGGTCGAGGTGTTTCTGATGGGTCGAGGAGTTTCTGATGGGTCGAGGTGTTTCTGAAGGGTCGAGGAGTTTCTGATGGGTCGGAGTTTCGTATGGGTCGAGGTGTTTCTGATGGGTCGAGGAGTTTCTGAAGGGTCGAGGAGTTTCTGATGGGTCGAGGTGTTTCTGAAGGGTCGAGGAGTTTCTGATGGGTCGGAGTTTCTGATGGGTCGAGGTGTTTCTGATGGGTCGGAGTTTGTGATGGGTCGAGGTGTTTCTGATGGGTCGGAGTTTGTGATGGGTCGAGGAGTTTCTGATGGGTCGGAGTTTCTGATGGGTCGAGGTGTTTCTGAAGGGTCGAGGAGTTTCTGATGAGTCGAGGTGTTTCTGATGGGTCGAGGAGTTTCTGATGGGTCGAGGAGTTTCTGATGGGTCGAGGAGTTTCTGATGGGTCGAGGAGTTTCTGATGGGTCGAGGTGTTTCTGATGGGTCGAGGAGTTTCTGATGGGTCGAGGAGTTTCTGATGGGTCGAGGAGTTTCTGATGGGTCGAGGGAGTAAGTTCCAAAAATGATTATTATTGTCACAACAGAAATAATCTTGAGAATCAGTCTTATTAGAAAACACAGTCGTCTCGTGCGCACTTTTTAGAATGAGCCTAGAGTGAGTCACTGTTGGACCCTTTGGGGCTGATTCTGACTGAAAAAGCAGAGAGGCCAAAAATACATGTGAAAACGAGCAACGGACCCGAACTGTTTTGAAAGAGAGAAAACTTGAGGACGATAGGTTTTATTATTTATCTTTATGGTTTGAAAGTTACGTACACAAGCTTTATCTCATCTTAATATAACATGAATGAACAATAACTCAACCATAAAAGAAAATGTCTAGCTTTAGCATAAGAAGTATAAAGTAAGTACGGGGTATGAGACAAAGTGGACACATGTGGTTCCTTATTGCACATTCTGACATTATTTAAATGATTAGAACATGTGAGGTCAGTTCGGCAGCGCTTGTTAGTCCTGTACAGTGTGACGGCAGCATGCAATCAATAGTGTTTTATTTGAAATGCATTGGATTCCATGGCCCATCTATTGAGCCATCTTTACACCTCGAAAATGATCTCATACAGTCCTGCAGCCGCCGTCCTCGCGTGCTAAACCCCACCATCAAACAGCGGACACAGATCAAAGCGAAGTACGTGACCCGAAACAACATTTAAAAGCAGGAGAGTCGCGCTGCCTTGCACATCCATTTGGCCACTTTGCCCCCGCACAGCGACACCGAATCGCAGCTTATAGCGAGACGAGGCACTGGCAGGGAGGGATATTGGGGGAAAAGCGCTGAGTACATGGCTTTTCTTTTACTCACAGTACATGGGAGTCTCCAGTGTAGATCTCCCATCTACACCGCCAGGTACCTCTGCAAAACCAACAGCCTCTATACCCTGCCTTTTAAATACAGCCGCGGTGTCCGGCCCGGGCTGGACTGCTGAGCTTGCAAAACGTATTAAAAACCCTCTTCCACTGTCGTGAAACGCGATGGGAGGCTAGCCAAGCGCCTACTGCTGCCCACAAGGATTTTTGGCATGGCTGATCCGGAAAAACTAAGTGAGATATTAATACAGGCCAAACATTCGCGACCCACTCCTTCAGGTGGAGGAAAAAACAGGCAGCCATAGTAATGATAAAGGGCATTTGTCGAGAAATTTACAAGACACAAAAGCCTCGTTGTAGCATTGTCGCGCGTAGCTTCGATGCTAAGGCCGAGTGAGAATATTAGTTTTTAATTACAGATCTGGGTTTTTGAAAGTGCTCCCTGCATTATCAGCAGCACTTATGTCTTTATACTTGACTAGGCTCAGTGGAACAACTCTGTCATTTAGTAAAAAGACCGCGGTTTTAAAGGACTCCAGGGTTGATGTCGTGTACTATATTTAAGAAATTTGTCTCGTTTTGGCACGGAATCATTGGCAGATGTGGCCGTCTATAAAATGTGTTTGAGATCCCAGACGAGCACTCGATTATGACACAGACCATAAAAGCTTTGCAGTGTTGTACGGGGAGAGGCATCGGGGGGAGTTGGTTTTTATGTCAAATAGAATCGTAGACTTGAGCTGACGTACAGTTGTAAAGTGGACAGTTCTATCACATCAGACACACTGAAGTCACAAGCAATGTCCAAGCTGCAGCAGAATCGTGAAGGAACATTTAGAACATTTTTTTCTTATCAAAAGTTAGTAAAAGTATTGATATGTTCATGACTATTTGCGTGCGGATCACTCCAGAATGAATTATGGAGCACAACCATCCATCCATTTTCTTCCCCTTAATCCATGTCTGGGTCGGGGGTGGCAGTCAGAGCACCAGCCCCTCACTGATCCTCCTGCAGGAGCTGAGTCCACAGGAGCTGAGATCTTTCAGCGGGGGCTTCAGGAAAAGTGGGGTTAAGTGTCTTGCCCAAGGACACAACGACAGCAGACATCAGTGGGAGTCGTGAAGTAGGTCTTACGGTGGGCTCGAACCCACAACCTTCAGGCCCAAAGGCCAATGCTCTACACACTGAGCCACTGTTGCCCCTACAACCAGCCAATTCACTCATTGATATTTGAATATGGACAATCATAAAGGAAAATTACACACAACACATGCATCCTGGGCCAATTTCTGTTTGGAATTTGCATGCTCTCCCTGTGTCTCCGATGCCGGATTTTGTGATTGTATTTATTGTGTTCTTTTTGTTTGATTCACTAATCCAAAGGCAAATTGAGATTTTTGTTAAATCTTAAGCTGAGACGACTGGGAGCGAGATTCAGAGCCATACAAAAATAAATTGCATTGAAATTGAAATAGTCTGCTCCAGTTTGGCCTCCAGCTAAATGTACAATAGTTTTAAAGGTGCTGTTTGTTGGTGTGTAGCCGTTCTGCTTTTGTCAGTCTCAGAGTGTGAAGCAAAAGGAAAAGCCACATAATTTTAGATTGATTGTGTGCGAGCGTAGTCTGAGAAGTGCTAAAGATGATTTACTTACAATTATGTTTATACTGTAAGAATATATTTTAGAATGACCATTTTGTATCTCCATATAAATGTGTTTTCCAGTATCCCCAGTAATAATTCTCCCTTAAAAGGTATATAGGAGGATTTTCTACTTCCGGGTGGATCACTTTGACTATTGGTCCTCCTAATTGTCAATCATTCTGGTGACATGTGAGACACGTTTTAAGGCAATCCCTTTGAGGAGGGTGGTTCTCTCCTAAAATTGGGGAAAATAGACCTTTAAACTAGTATCTATGGTAGTCTTATTTGAGAGCAAGGATTTTGGCAACCCACGTGTGACGATATGCTGAACGTAAAGAAAGTATATTCTTTAATTTATGGTATTGTAAAATCAAACTTAATTATTAACTCCCCTTTGGTGGAAAAATTGACTCCATGCTTAACCTGGGCAGCACGGTGGCTGAGTGGATAGCACTCTCGCCTCTCAGCAAGAAGGTCCTGGGTTCGAATCCCGGTCGGACCAGGGCCTTTCTGAGTGGAGTTTGCATGTTCTCCCCGTGTCTGCGTAGGTTTCCTCCGGGTACTCCGGTTTCCCCTACCACTAAAAATATGTCCAATAGTTCTGGCATGCGCTTCCTGTACTGGCGACCCCGCTCCCATCTCTGTGTGGAGTGAGAGACAAATGCCCAAAATTAACAATTGTAAACCGCTTT
Organism: Knipowitschia caucasica; assembly: GCA_964034765.1. NCBI lineage: Eukaryota > Metazoa > Chordata > Actinopteri > Gobiiformes > Gobiidae > Knipowitschia > Knipowitschia caucasica. Next base: position 32,321,411 of record OZ035842.1, read on the forward strand.
GAGACTCAGATCTGCAGTGAAAAGGCGGTATATAAATAAAAACTTACTTACTTACTTACTTACCTCAATATGTAAAGCCTTGATCTCCACTTATAGAGGTAGTCTATGGTCAACATTGAAGCATTCCTCTTAAGGCGCCCATAATTTACGATTTCCTCCTTCTTGGTTCTCCCCATCTTGTTCTCGTTGCATAATTGAGGGGCCTTGGGGTGCTTATCCCGATTGAAGATTCTTGTAGGGACAGTGGAGATCTAACCACAGAATTAGTCAGGGGTGGCTAATAGCTTTTTCTCCCAGCACTACACGGCTGTTTTTCCCTCCCCACCTTGCGCCTCTGAGGCCGGTGGCTCCTGTCAGGTGAGAGATAGTGCCACCCCAGACAGCCGCGATGGGCCCAGACAGCCACAGAACGACCAGGCCTGTCTTTAATCCTTCCCGGCACAATTGATTTCAAGTCACTTTGCACAGAATAGGTCTTCTGGGAGGTAGGAGGGGGGAGGGAGGAGGACGGGCAGGGCTCAGAGAGAAACTTGGGACAACACTGCCCAACAAAAAGGGGAAAAAAAATGAAAGCAAATGGAACCTCACGCTTGCCAAGTTTAAAGCCGGGCGATCAACCAGAACTAGCCGTGAATTGGATTGGATCACCTTTTCCTGGCCCGCTAAGCATGTGATGAATGATGTCAAAATATTCTCAGTGGAAAAACGTCACGGATGATCTATCTCGAGCAACTTAACAAATCTGTAAATATTGCATTTATCTGGCTGCTGTTTGAGTTTTATAGATAATCAATGTCATATGCACATTCTTTGTATTAGTCGCACTTTGAAATTTACTCAGTGATATCTCCACCTTTAAAATAAAACTTGTGACTTAATTGCGCCCTATTTTTCCCCTCTATGTTGTTATTTTCTAATTGCTGTTCTTACTTATCCTCTTAAAGTCATTACTGGAGTCATTCAGGCCTGTTTGATATCCTGCATTCTAATAAACATTGCTTTAATTACTGCTTTTTGCACTGGTCCAGCTGAAAAACACTGTGAATGGATTCCTTTGTTATGTCATGGATATTTCACTTTATCCCAGGCAAAAGCATTTTATTTTGGTTTAAACGGTTCATTCATTCACAGCCCCTTAGCCGATAAAAGTAATGAATTATCCTTCTGTACGGTCGCACATACCCACGGCACATGTAGTTTTGAAAATATATAAAATTGGTTCAGATCCAAATCAGTGTCAGCCTCCTCGTCTTCAGATCGTTCTCATTCATAGAAAGAGTCAGGATTTATATAATCTTGCCCGACATGTAGGGAACCCACCACTGCTCCACCGGGCCAATAAAACTTTAACCAGTCCGATAAAGCTTTTAACGCTCGCATTTTGATTCCATAGTGAATATTCTGAGCCTGAAAGCCGCCATCACAGACAGAGTGAATAATTTACTTATACAGCTCTACACTGGGCTGAAAATGAAAAGGGTCAGGATGCCTCGAGGTATCACACGGACACAATCGACCAGAAAGCTCCGCATCGCCTCCAGCTTAAGGTCGGAACAAGCAGAAAGTGATCAATGAAGAAGACGTTCATTTTCTGAAGAAACTAGACGTAGCGTAATGTAAACAGGAAGTGGGAGATACAGTGAATACGCCGGAAGAAAATCGGTGCCAGTGAAAGTGCTCAGTATTTGGGCAATTTCTGATGATTTAACAATTAACTTTTGTAGATTAAGAGTGATCCTTTATTTGTCCCACAGTGGGGAAATTCCAGTGTTGCATCACAACTTTATGTGTATTTTCAACATAGCAGCCTGTGAGTCCAAGACATATTTCCTACAGGACATAATACATTAATCTTGAATCTTAAAGTTACAGAACAGTAGGAATGAGGTGAACACAGCACAAGATAAGTCATAAATAATAACATCTCTAACTCTAGCTAAAATCTCCAACGTTAGCACGATGAAGAAGCAAGACTCAAATGGATATTGGAGGATTTTCCCAATTTTTAGGTAAGAACCACCCTCTCCACTTTTTTAACCAAACTCTCTGGTCTTATCTGACGTATCACCAGAATGATTGACAGTTGGGAGGACCAATAGTCTTGATGATCCACCCTGAAGTAGAAAATCCTCCTATATACCTTTAAGTACAAAATCCCTGACTTAAGCATAATAAAGAGCAAGTATAAGAAGCTGTATATTCTAGTGCTAGTAATATATCTGTTTTCTGTATACATTTGTGTTATAGCCGTAGAGTGACAGTAACATGTGGTTCTATTCTGAACATTCTCACAATAAGTAATGTTCTGTTTCATAAAAGTTTTTGAAACTAAATTGCGCCCAAAGCTTCGACAATATGTGGTCCTCGTGGAAATGGAAGACACTGGGTAAAAATGTAAGAAAAGCTCTGGCCATTAGAATAGTTAGATAAAAACTAGAGACGACGGCTGCAAGATGACTCCCATTGTATCAAAGCTATTCTTAAGTAACGTAATCTTCTCTGCAGATAAGAAAGAGAAATGCTGTCTCTTTGGGTGTTGGGGAAAACTAATGCTGTTCTCATACATATGTGAATTTATGTTTTTTGTTTGTTTAATTTTCAACACAGAGGTTTACTCCAATCAAAAAGGGTGTTGTTAAGAAATTGGCAACTTTAAATGTACAATCTCTTTAATTAAGTGTAACAATTTAATTACAGAAGATCTGACCTTTACGAGGTAGACCAGGCCTATTCTTGGGTTTCATAAGACGTCAGGGCAGTGGCGTGCAGTCTGCCGGGTTTATACACGGAGATATAGTAGAAGAAGAAGTGGTTTATACACGAAGATATACTAGAAGAAGAAGTGGTTTATACACAGAGATATAGTAGAAGAAGAAGTGGTTTATACACAGAGATAAAGTAGAAGAAGAAGTGGTTTATACACAGAGATATAGTAGAAGAAGAAGTGGTTTATACACGAAGATAAAGTAGAAGAAGTGGTTTATACACGAAGATAAAGTAGAAGAAGAAGTGGTTTATACACGGAGATAAAGTAGAAGAAGTGGTTTATACACGGAGATATAGTAGAAGAAGAAGTGGTTTATACACGGAGATATAGTAGAAGAAGAAGTGGTTTATACACGGAGATATAGTTAGTTAGTCATGTTTATTTTGAGCAAATAAGTGTACAATAAACAAAAGTAGAATATCAACAAATAAAAATAAAACATAAATAACCTTGAGTTACATTAACATAATTCAAAATTATAAATATTATATACACAAAAGAAACACTTGTAGATACTCGAAAAGGAGTGGGAAGAAGCGCTGTCAAAACACCATCTTTTTGTGCGGTGTACGCTTGTAGCAACCGCACAAATAGAGAGAAAGACAGAGTTTGTTCATGTTCCAACTGTGGTCTCATATAAAGGAGGACACTTTGAAAAAAAATCACTGGAATGAGGCGGAGGTGGATCAAGGCTTTCCCAGATAAGCGCCCCCTGCAGGCCACCCCAATGAAACGCACCAATTTCTTCAGTTTTTCTTTCCAAAAATGCCCGAAATCAAGACTCTTTTGAGAAATATTTTTTACAACAACCGTACACCGCACAGGAGGAGAGCCTTTGACTCCAAAACAGACTTTACATGGTTTTCAATGGGAGCAACACTGTCCCACCTCTGCTCATGCGCCCCCTACTGGCCAGTTTAATGAAACCCAAGAATATTGACTGAGCTGAAGTTGGCTGGGTGACACTGTGAACTTGTGGCTATGAATTTAAAACAATACTGAGTGTTAGCAAGACTTAGGGCCACATATGACACAGAGGGCGGCAATTGGCTCACGGGCCTTAATTTGGACCTGTCTGATCCATGGGAAATCTAACAGGACTGAAAAAAGTAGGTTTTGTACGCAACATTTAAAGCTACTTTGTAACATAAAAGTGAGTTTGTGTCCGAGGCAGTTGATGTGTCTGTCACTGGAAGGAAGACGACAAATGAACAAATTGAACAAAGCTGGTCTGTTTTCATGCACCACGTTTGATCTGCAGAGATTGCCTGAGATTTCCCAAGTTCAAAGCCCAGAGTACAGAGGAATCAATTTGACTTGCATCACATCACTGCACATTGAACACAACCCAATGGTAACAATTGCATATTTATTTAATTGCCATCTTGGATTTGTCAAGTGTGGGAACTCATTATTGCTGTACAAATGTGATGAATGTGATTTTCCCATAACTTGTATTAAAAGTCCTTTTGCTGTTTTTCGCTAACTACTTTAGAGGACGCTTGAAGGATGCGAGTAAGAGCGGCGGATGATTGCTCGAGAGTATAAAAACACCACTTTATTTTTCTGGGAAGCACGTCTTGAAACTAAACTTTCTTGACAGCTATCTCTCCGCGCACACGGCTCTTAAAATGAAGCCTCAACTTGCACAGTGTGAACTTTTCCATATAGTACGCAGGGAAAACCGATTCATTTTCTCTCATATTTTGTCCACTGCAGGTTTGTTGCATGTCAAAGTCAGTGTTGGGAGTAACGTGTGGCAAAAATGTAAATATTGTAATTTATTATATGACTTGGACCGTACGCACGCTCTGATTGGTTGATTACCGGTCAGATATTTTCCCATCTCGGACCGTTACCATGACAATTGGTCCGCAGCGTGTATCACATAAAACCAAGTCAGACATGAACATACTTCACAAATATCTCAAAAGCATTGGACACAGACGAGAGTCATAATAAAACATTTATTAACCTCGGTCTGTGCAGAGAAATATCAGACCTTGGCCTTAATGCACAGACCTCGCCACGACTCGGTCTGTACATTAAGGCTCGGTCTGTGCGTTAAGGCTCGGTCTGTGCATTAAGGCTCGGTCTGTGCATTAAGGCTCGGTCTGTACATTAAGGCTCGGTCTGTGCATTAAGGCTCGGTCTGTACATTAAGGCTCGGTCTGTACATTAAGGCTCGGTCTGTACATTAAGGCTCGGTCTGTACATTAAGGCTCGGTCTGTGCATTAAGGCTCGGTCTGTACGTTAAGGCTCGGTCTGTGCATTAAGGCTCGGTCTGTACATTAAGGCTCGGTCTGTACGTTAAGGCTCGGTCTGTGCATTAAGGCTCGGTCTGTGCATTAAGGCTCGGTCTGTACATTAAGGCTCGGTCTGTGCATTAAGGCTCGGTCTGTGCATTAAGGCTCGGTCTGTACATTAAGGCTCGGTCTGTGCATTAAGGCTCGGTCTGTACATTAAGGCTCGGTCTGTACATTAAGGCTCGGTCTGTACATTAAGGCTCGGTCTGTGCATTAAGGCTCGGTCTGTGCATTAAGGCTCGGTCTGTGCATTAAGGCTCGGTCTGTACATTAAGGCTCGGTCTGTGCATTAAGGCTCGGTCTGTGCATTAAGGCTCGGTCTGTGCATTAAGGCTCGGTCTGTACATTAAGGCTCGGTCTGTACATTAAGGCTCGTCTGTACATTAAGGCTCGGTCTGTGCATTAAGGCTCGGTCTGTGCATTAAGGCTCGGTCTGAGCATTAAGGCTCGGTCTGTACATTAAGGCTCGGTCTGTACATTAAGGCTCGGTCTGTACATTAAGGCTCGGTCTGTGCATTAAGGCTCGGTCTGAGCATTAAGGCTCGGTCTGTACATTAAGGCTCGGTCTGTGCATTAAGGCTCGGTCTGTGCATTAAGGCTCGGTCTGTGCATTAAGGCTCGGTCTGTACATTAAGGCTCGGTCTGTGCATTAAGGCTCGGTCTGTGCATTAAGGCTCGGTCTGAGCATTAAGGCTCGGTCTGTACATTAAGGCTCGGTCTGTACATTAAGGCTCGGTCTGTGCATTAAGGCTCGGTCTGTGCATTAAGGCTCGGTCTGTGCATTAAGGCTCGGTCTGAGCATTAAGGCTCGGTCTGTACATTAAGGCTCGGTCTGTGCATTAAGGCTCGGTCTGTGCATTAAGGCTCGGTCTGAGCATTAAGGCTCGGTCTGTACATTAAGGCTCGGTCTGTACATTAAGGCTCGGTCTGTGCATTAAGGCTCGGTCTGTACATTAAGGCTCGGTCTGTACATTAAGGCTCGGTCTGTGCATTAAGGCTCGGTCTGTGCATTAAGGCTCGGTCTGTGCATTAAGGCTCGGTCTGTGCATTAAGGCTCGGTCTGTGCATTAAGGCTCGGTCTGTGCATTAAGGCTCGGTCTGTGCATTAAGGCTCGGTCTGTACATTAAGGCTCGGTCTGTGCATTAAGGCTCTGTCTGTGCATTAAGGCTCTGTCTGTACATTAAGGCTCTGTCTGTGCATTAAGGCTCTGTCTGTACATTAAGGCTCGGTCTGTGCATTAAGGCTCGGTCTGTACATTAAGGCTCGGTCTGTGCATTAAGGCTCGGTCTGTGCATTAAGGCTCGGTCTGTACATTAAGGCTCGGTCTGTGCATTAAGGCTCGGTCTGTGCATTAAGGCTCGGTCTGTGCATTAAGGCTCGGTCTGTGCATTAAGGCTCGGTCTGTGCATTAAGGCTCGGTCTGTGCATTAAGGCTCGGTCTGTGCATTAAGGCTCGGTCTGTACATTAAGGCTCGGTCTGTGCATTAAGGCTCGGTCTGTGCATTAAGGCTCTGTCTGTGCATTAAGGCTCGGTCTGTGCATTAAGGCTCGGTCTGTGCATTAAGGCTCGGTCTGTGCATTAAGGCTCGGTCTGTGCATTAAGGCTCGGTCTGTGCATTAAGGCTCGGTCTGTGCATTAAGGCTCGGTCTGTGCATTAAGGCTCGGTCTGTGCATTAAGGCTCGGTCTGTGCATTAAGGCTCGGTCTGTGCATTAAGGCTCGGTCTGTGCATTAAGGCTCGGTCTGTGCATTAAGGCTCGGTCTGTGCATTAAGGCTCGGTCTGTGCATTAAGGCTCGGTCTGTGCATTAAGGCTCGGTCTGTGCATTAAGGCTCGGTCTGTGCATTAAGGCTCGGTCTGTGCATTAAGGCTCGGTCTGTGCATTAAGGCTCGGTCTGTGCATTAAGGCTCGGTCTGTGCATTAAGGCTCGGTCTGTACACGGTTAATAAGCCGTTAGTGGAAGGTAATGTGCGTTAGATTGCATTTTAACCAGCGGGGGCGGGTCCAGGCTCATAAAGGTCCATGAGCACGTTTGCTGACATGCCTGTAATCTGGCTCTTTGCCGGTGGTGGTGGTGTACAGGAAACAGAATTATCCAATGCATTCTAATGGCGCCTTTTTTCCTCTAAAAAAACGGTTTTCAAAAGTTGGCTCTTGGCTCAGTGCTACGTTACAGATGCTGTCAATGCTGAGCGGAGTAAAATGTTTTGGACCAGCCTAGTTTAGCCGCTGTAATATCGTACATGATACAGCCTCTGCTCCAGAAGTGTTTTTTCACCATTTTCCTGTGGGAGGGGCTGCTGGCGGCCATTTTCAAGACCTCCGTGGACACCACACGTACATTTCAAGGGGGAAATAGGTGTCGCCATGTCCGCTAATATTTACAGTCTATGAGTTTCACCTCAAATTAAATGGAGTTTTGATTTTATACCATGCCACCGTGAGATAAAAAAAAAACAGAGAAAAAATCTGCAACAATAGTAGCCGCCGAGAAGTGTTTTTCCTTTCTGATTGAAGACGGCTGAGGCTGAAGCTGAAGCAGGAACTACGTCGACAGTAGTACATTTTACAGACGACAGACTCCCAATATGTTAAGTTTGTTGGCGACAAAGATGTGGAGCATAACAGTTAAGTGCTCAAACCAAATAACATCATAAACTACATGTAGATTATTTTTTTATATATATTTGGGGAAAGTAACTTCAAACTATCGCAGTAGTAGTGTAATGCTATACATATGCAGAGACACTAATATTGTACACATTACTTTGAAATAACAGTAACACAATGTAAACATTGGGGGGGCAGCATCAGACTCATGCTGCTAAAAGTCTTGAACAGTCTTCCTGAAAATGTGAGACAGGCTTCTTCTCTGACAATGTTCAAATCCAGGTTAAAACCAGCTCAGTTTAGCTGCATACAAATGAGGGATTCTATTTTTCTATTTTTAATGTACGGCTTATGATTTTAATGCCCTGTTGATTCTCTCTTGTTTAGTTCAGCACTTGGAGTTGCCTTGTTGTATGAACTGTGCTATACTAATAAACCTGCCTTGCCTATTCGGTTCTTGGAGCAACTTGCCCGACACTGGTCTTAGTCCTCGGCTCTGGCTCTATTTAACACTTGGGCAGTAAGATGGAACTGAGCGTACGGGGGTCATAAGGCACGAAATGAAAAATCCCCTTTTGTCTCAGGTGCCCGTCTTGACTTCAGTGTAAAGTCAATGGCGTCTAAAGTACAACGTGGCGCGTGAAGAGAGTGGTAGAAATATATTTGTTGGGTGTGAACGAGAGAAAGATGATATTGTGGGAAAGGGCAGTGGCGATGCTTGCAAGATAAAACACACGCCTTCCACCGTCTTGTGCGATCGCGTGGTGGCATTTCTGCACATTTTATTTTATGCTCTGTGCACTAATACCAGCACTTTGTAATTATTTAGTAAAGGTTAGTTTGCCGGTCGTGCCTATTGAATAGCAATACAAGATGTGGTGCATTTATTTTAGCTCTGAAACATATGTTGGGTTCCATTAGAGACTGATATCTTGACATTAGCTAAATAGCACATAGAAAATGCTAATGCTTTGAAGATGGAGTGACTGAATTACAACTATGCCCTCGATAGCCGGAGAATCTGTCTTTTTTGTTCTCTCTGGTTTGCTCTAACAAACACATTACAAATCCACGTAGTGTAACACCAAGCTAACTGTTGTAAGCACTGCCGAGTCAGCTGTACTGTTAGCGGAGGTTTAGGTAGGCGGTTTTGTATTGTCTTGGTCTCGAGTCTGTTGTGCGGCCCGATCCGTACTAATCTTAGCCTACGCCTAGCTTAGCCTAGCCTAGCCGCTAACTAAGTCGCTAATTTTCTAATAGGCGCTGCTGTCTCTCCCACTCGTCCCTCAATCCTTTACTGACGAGTTGGCCATATGGCGAGTCTAAACCCTGGATCCTTCTCTGAGGGTAGTGATAGATGTTTGAAGTGTAGAGTAGCCGTAGCTCTGGAATCCAGGTCAGTGAGTAGAGGGCTTGCGTCTCCGAGCACTGGAGTCTCGAGCTAGCGACTATAGCATTCGCTTACAGCCAGGCCCGTTATCCTCAGGCGGGGACAGAAGGCGGAAGAGCGCAGCTTTAGGAAAGGCAGAGGAGAACTACGAGCCTAGCCTCCCGCAGCCCCTTCCTCCGCCGCACTGTGCCCTCGCGCAGCTAGGACGTTGGCAGAAGAGCGGGAGCTGGGACAAAAAATATAAAAAACAAACAACAAGAAGAACCCCGGGAGACCCCCGACCAGGATAGTGATGTGCTTTGTGACTGTTCGGAGAGGGCACTGGGTGTTGTTGGTAGTTTCCCCATTGGGCCGCTCATTAGCATTTAACAAATCGCTGGGAGGACGGCTCTGTCCCGGCTGCGCCCCCGCGCGCCGGGCGGTGGAAGAAGGCCCCCACTGAGTAGGAGGGCCCGCTGAGAGAGCTGCTGAAGAGCCGATGGAGTCGCTGAAAAGCGCTGGTAATTGGCTCCTCAATTGTTAGGAGGTGTTAAGAAGGTTTATTTGTGTCAAAGCGGCAGCAGGAGCAATGCCATAAACAGTAAAGCGGGAGCTGCGACCCCTCTAAGTGCGTCATCATTTTTCTGGCCAATCAGAGGCGTTGATATTAAAAGGTTATTTTACTGATGTATTACTTATCTATAACACAAAAACACATTGCAAAGGTGGGAAATACATGCTTTTAATGTGTTTATCAGAAAAAAAAAATGTTTTTAATAACGTTAGTGCCCTTTTAAACCAAGCTTCTAGCAGTGCAGAAGCATTCAGCAGACACTCGGCTTTCTAACGCTGGCTGTCTGGCTGGTGCCCTCAAAGTGGTGCTGTTCATGTTGACGATTGGAGTGCCTTTTGGGGAAAGCCCGGTCTCATCCGCTCGGATGATATCCACCCAACGTTGGCGGGTACATCCCTTTTGGCTAAGAATTTGGCCCTGGCTCTAAACTGTTCTGCCCGGCTCAAATGACGGTGCAGAACTGAGGCCCGGGTGCAGAGCTGCTCTGCCACAACCTCTGAGCCCCCATCTGTTCAGTTACTAGCCTCAGAAGCTAGTCAGATTGAAACTGTGTGTGCATGTGTGTGTGTGTGTGCCTGTGTGTGCTCAGTTACTAGCCTCAGAACCTAGTCAGATTGAAACTGTGTGTGTTCCTCGCTTGAAGTCTAAAGCACTATATGAGGAAATCTGACCTGGGTGTCAGACACAGTAACTTAATAAAAGTTCAGACAGACAGAAATAGTTCTAACAGTAGGGTTGTTAAATGTGGTTTAATGAAGGTAAGATCAATCTCGTCTAAATCGCTTCTCATAAACGAACTTATTATAGACAAGGGCTTGGATTTGTTTGCGCTCTCGGAGACTTGGCTCCAACAGGACGACTACGTTAGATTGAATGAGTGCACTCCTCCGACGCATGTTAACTACCAGAAAGCCAGAACTACAGGTCGCGGCGGTGGTGTTGCGATTATATCACACACCAACTTGGTTCTTAGTCCCAAAACCAACAATGCTTTTCACTCGTTTGAAAACTTAACACTTTCAATCACCTGTCCTGGGTGGAGAAAACAAAAAGCGGTGCTATTTATAGTTTTATACCGACCTCCTGGTCCTTACAGCGAGTTCCTAACAGAATTTTCTGACTTCATTTCAAACCTAGTTTTGGAATGGGAAAACATAGTTATAACTGGAGACTTCAATATACATGTGGACGACAGCACTGACAGCTTAAACAAAGCTTTCAGCGCCGTACTAGATGGTGTTGGTTTTACTCAGAATGTTGAGGAACCTACTCACATTCATAACCACACCTTGGACCCTTGACCTTATCACAAGGTTCAAAGAACTAATACAGCCAATGTTGAATACTGCTGCAGGTGAACCTGTTCACAGCTGCTGCAGTCCCTCAGTCATTGACCAAACGGTGGACAACACTATGGAGTCTTTAAAATCTGCATTAAATGCAGCAGCTCCTTTGAAACAGAAAACTATTAGGATTAGATCATCGTCGCCCTGGTACAGTGTTCAACTCCACACTTTAAAACAGGACGTCAGAAAATTGGAGAGGCTATATCGCCACTCCCACTCGGAGCCTGTCCACAAAGAGTGGAAAGCAGGTCTCCGAAACTACAAGAATGCCCTTCGCAGGGCTCGAACTCAATACTAAACAACTTTAATAGAAGCGAATAAAAATAACAGTAGATTTTTGTTTAGCACCGTCGCTAAACTCACAAACTGCCATAGCGCAATCAAGCCTAAAATTCCAAGCTCACTGAGCAGTGTCGACTTTCTCCACTTCTTTAATAATAAAATTACATCCATCCGTGACAAACTGGAGGAGGTTACTCCTGCTGTTGGTAGTGGACAAGCTGAAGCGGCATACTTGAATTTCCACTTAGACTCTTCAGTGGGCCTCAATAAATTCATGGCTGTGAGCCAAGCAGAGGTGATCTCTGTGGTCACATCCTCAAAAGCCTCAACTTGCATGTTAGACGCAGTCCCGCCATGGCTCTTCAAAGACATACTTCCTTTGATAATTGAGCCTATCGTAAATATAATAAACGCATCCATACAATGTGGCTATGTCCCACAAGCTTTTAAAACCGCGGTAATCAAACCCCTTCTGAAGAAAACAAACCTGGACCGAGAAATACTTACAAACTACAGACCGATCTCAAACCTCACTTTCATATCTAAAATCCTGGAAAAACGTATAGCTGTAAACGTATAGCTTTCCTGCAGGTGGCAGCTTCGCTGCCACCTGCAGGAAAATAATATGTTTGAAGTATTTCAATCTGGATTCAGAGCTCATCATAGCACTGAAACGGCACTAGTCAAAGTCACAAATGACTTACTACTAGCTGCTGATAATGGACAAGTGTCAGTGCTGGTCCTACTGGACCTTAGTGCTGCATTTGACACAATAGACCACAGCATTCTACTGCAGAGGCTAGAATGTGATATACTGTAGGTCTTAGAGGAACAGCCCTTGGCTGGTTTAAATCCTATTTATCAGATCGGTATCACTTCGTCAACGCAAATCAGAACTCGTCGCCTTATTCTGGAGTAGAATTCGGTGTGCCGCAGGGTTCGGTACTCGGACCGATTCTTTTCACTCTCTACATGCTGTCGTTAGGAAACATAATTAAAAAGCATGGAATTAATTTCCACTGCTAAGCGGATGACACACAGCTTTATCTGTCGATGAAGCCAAATCAGACAGATCAGCTAGAAAAGCTCAGTGCCTGCATAAAGGACCTTAAAATGTGGATGACTCTTAACTTCCTACTTCTCAACCCGGAGAAGACAGAAGTGATCCTACTCGGTTCGAAGCGCCTGCGTGACTCCCTCACTAACCAGATAATCACTCTCGATAATGTCAGTATTATACCCAGTAACACTGTGAGGAATCTTGGAGTCATTTTTGACCAAGAACTCTCCTTCAAGGCTTATATAAGCCAAGCAACTAAAACGGCGTACTTCCACTTACGGAACATCGCTAAAATTAGGAATTTCTTTCCTAAAAGTGACGCGGAAAAACGTATTCACGCGTTTGTCACCTCAAGGCTCGACTACTGTAACGCTTTACTGGCAGCGTGCCCTAAAGCCTCTTTGAAGAGCTTCCAGCTCGTTTAGAATACAGCAGCTAGGATCTTAACAGGTACCAAAAGGAGGGAGCACATAACTCCGGTGTTAAAATCACTCCACTGGCTCCCTGTGGAGTACAGAATAAAGTTTAAAATCCTTCTCTTAACATATAAAGCCATAAATGGCTTGGCTCCTTCTTATCTCCAAGACACGTTAGTGTCGTATCAACCAAGTCGAGCGTTGCGCTCACAAAACGCCAGACGTCTGGTGGTTCCTAAGGTCTCAAAAATCACTGTTGGCGGCAGAGCATTTAGCTACCAAGCTCCTTTACTGTGGAATCAGCTTCCCATTTATGTTAAGGAAGCAGATACGGTCTCCACATTCAAGGCCAGGCTTAAAGCACTCTACTTTAATTTAGCATATAATTAGGTAATATATAATATATGGTGTATATATTATATATATGCTGTATTATGTTATATATTATACAATATATGTATTATGTTATCTATTGTGTTATGTTGTATATTATGTTATATATTATGCTGTATGTTATATTGTGTATTACATATGATATATATGGTATGTATGGTATATATGATGTATATGATATATTTTTGTCGTCTTCACTCACGCTTTTCATGAATCACGCAGCTGCGTGAAACATATTACATCCTATCGCCACTAGGTGGCAGGTTAAGTCCGCTTTAGCTCTGCCAGCGACTTAAACGCTCAGGTATAAGACTGCGTGCAAACCTGTTTTGCCTAGTGATACTATGTTGGCCGAATGGTTAGCCTTGCAGGTTAGGACCCGGTGGATCCGGGTTCGATTCTTGTCTGAGGCAGTTTAGGTTGCACACCTTTTGGTTGCTTGTGAGCAATTACGTAACGTTATCAGCTTGTTATCTTCTTTCCTTGTCAAAAGGAAATGTCATGTTGTAAAATTGGCATTTTTATTCCTGCAGTTTGGTTGGTGCTGATTGTGGAGTTGAATTCCAATTGTATTTAAAGTTTACATGTTTATCAAGCTCCACGTGCACCGGTCTGCGCTACACTCACCTGAGAGAGAGAGAGAGAGAGAAAGAGAGAGAAGAGAGAGACAGAGAGAGAGAGAGGTGTGCGAAGGACAAACCTGCTGTTTACACAAAACTAAGAACTCTACAGACTAAGACTCATCCATGAATATAATCAGCGCATCTCTAGCTTTAAAGGAGCAATATGTAATATTTGCATGTCAAGTAATCATTAAATGACCCGAATATTTCAAAAGGCGTTATTAAATCATAATCTTTTCGAATTCATCTTTAACTGATAACAGTAGTTCAGCCGAGATATTTGATTATCAAAATTAGTTTTACGACCCGTAAAAGTTGTTCTTGTTTTGATTTTGATGTCCTACCCTCCGCCGTTTCGCCAATCAGGAAGTGTCATGTAAGTCCGTGATCGGGTTGCCAGAACTCCGCGCGGCTCATTAATCTCAGTGGTAAAATAACATGTGGCGCAGAACTAAAAAAGGTCTTGTTATGACTCTCAAATCAGTAATGACAAAACAAAGACTAAAACGAGGATTTATATCGGGATGCCTTTGAACAATTGAGACAGCTGATAAAAGTTCACGTGTGATGCAGAATTTTCTAGTTTGACTACGTTCTTCACAGTGTCTCTATTCGTGTGAATCGGTGGTCTAGTGGTCTAAACTGTGCGCTTACGATGCAGGAACCCGGGTTCGATCCCGGGCTATGTCTTTTGGTATTTACTGCATGTTATCACATTCTATGACAGATTGCTCTAAAAACGGTAAAAGATGAAGGTCAAGACGTTTTTTTGCAGGTTATAGCTTAATTGTAAAAATAATCATTTAAGACCACATGTACCCCAATTAAAATAATGTTAGTCTCTTTTTGATGTGGAACTTTTACATGTTTGTTTAAAAAATAGGGAATAAATAAAATTGAAAGGTGATATCCTCTTGAGCAAACCCTGATGTTGATACGCTCAAGAAATACGTTCCAACATCCATTCTTCCCACTCCTATTTTGGACATCAATTGCTTATTTATTTTGCATAAACTATGTATAATTACATTGCTTTTATTTTGTTTTTGTTTTTTATCTCAAATGTCCAAATAATAATAATAAAAAAACATTAATCAAAACATTCATTCAGCATTAGCACGGCTGTCATGGCAATGTGAATGGAGACGGACAAACTACTAATAAAACAATTCCCTGTGTTTGCTGCTGGATTTGGTGTGAATCTGGCAACCTGAGTCAGGGAGAGTGGGAGAGGACTACAAAATACTGACTGTGACTGCAGTACCACTTTTGGCCAGATGTTTACATATTGTTCCTTTAAGTCATCTTTTATTTGAGAACAATCACTGCATGAAAAGTGTGATTTTCGTCTCTTTTCGGCCCTGTATATTTCACTTTGGAGAGACCCAAGAGGGAAAATGCAGTTAGAAGTTTGTTGATTGACTATGTTTGGCGCCCTAGGCCCGGGCGAGATGCTGTTGAGTGCGGCGCTTGCTCGCGCGCATAATCCCCCCCGGGGCCTAGGCACTGGTGACGGCAGAGGCAGTAGGCAAGCACGCTTCGATGAGAGAAGGAGGAGGTGGGGCGGCGGAGGCTTTGCAAACTTCAGAAGGCCGGGAAGTGGGCGTCTCCGGCTTTTAACTTGCTGTCCTGGTGGTTATTGGTGGATTAGATGTGGGCGTTTTGCTGGTGTAATGAGTAGAGGATGAGCAGGCTTGTAGATCTGGCGGCAGCGGCCGGGTCTACCACAGTGAATTTTCGCGAAGAGCTCCATTTCACTTTGGAGAGACCCAAGAGGGAAAATGCAGTTAGAAGTTTGTTGATTGAGTATGTTTGGCGCCCTAGGCCCGTGAGAGATGCTGTTGAGTGCGGCGCTTGCTCGCGCGCATAATCCCCAAAAACGGGCAGAGTTATCTTTGCGCGCTGGGACGTGAGCGCTCGCATCACGATCAACCAGACGCTGTAGCAGAGTTATCTTTAAGCGCCGGGACGTGAGCGCTCGCATCACGATCGATACCAGACGCTGTAGCAGAGTTGTCTTTAAGCGCCGGGACGTGAGCGCTCGCATCACGATCAACCGGACGCTGCCTGGGACGTGAGCGCTCGCATCACGATCGATACCAGACGCTGTAGCAGAGTTGTCTTTGAGCGCCGGGACGTGAGCGCTCGCATCACGATCAACCGGACGCTGCCTGGGACATGAGCGCTCGCATCACGATCGATACCAGACGCTGCAGCAGAGTTGTCTTTAAGCGCCGGGACGTGAGCGCTCGCATCACGATCGACCGGACGCTGCCTGGGACGTGAGCGCTCGCATCACGATCGATACCAGACGCTGTAGCAGAGTTGTCTTTAAGCGCCGGGACATGAGCGCTCGCATCACGATCGATACCAGACGCTGTAGCAGAGTTGTCTTTGAGCGCCGGGACGTGAGCGCTCGCATCACGATCAACCGGACGCTGCCTGGGACGTGAGCGCTCGCATCACGATCGATACCAGACGCTGTAGCAGAGTTGTCTTTAAGCGCCGGGACCGTGAGCGCTCGCATCACGATCGGTACCAGACGCTGCAGTGGAGTTATCTTTAAGCGCCGGGACGTGAGCGCTCGCATCACGATCAACCGGACGCTGCCTGGGACGTGAGCGCTCGCATCACGATCGATACCAGACGCTGTAGCAGAGTATCTTTGAGCGCCGGGACGTGAGCGCTCGCATCACGATCGGTACCAGACGCTGCAGCAGAGTTATCTTTAAGCGCCGGGACGTGAGCGCTCGCATCACGATCAACCGGACGCTGCCTGGGACGTGAGCGCTCGCATCACGATCAACCGGACGCTGCCTGGGACGTGAGCGCTCGCATCACGATCAACCAGACGCTGTAGCAGAGTTATCTTTGAAAGTGCGTGCCGCCACCAGAAATCCTATTGGTTCACTTACTTTGCTTTGTATTGCTTTGCTGGGAGCTTACGAGGAAGCCAGTAGCCGTTGTGCAGCCAAGATGGCGGACGCGTCTGGCCTGATGTAGGCGGAGAAGGCCGAAGAGGACCAGCGCCCCAGCTGTTGCAGAGAGGTGTGGGGGAGTCCCAGCGAGGCCGCGCGCGTGGCAGCGCCTATCCGGAAAGAGTGGGCTGTGTAGAGCTGGGGAGATAATTTACAGAGGAGCAGTAGGGATCTTAGTTGAGCTCTGAACCAGGTTGCTGTCATGGGAAGAATGTCTGGAGTGAGAAAGAGAGGTCCGTTAAAATCTCCTTTTTTGCAGCGGACGCGAGTGTAACGCATCATGGATTTGTAGGGGCAGAGAGATGTGTCGGAGCGAGCTATTACTATATTGCAGGCTCCTTTGATTTTTGAATGTTTGAGACGGAGGTTGAAATGGTCAGGGGACATTATGTTGGGTGAAAAAGAGCGACCTTTGTTTAATGCTTCCACTACGTCGAGATTATCACACATGACAGAGATCCTCTTTCTCTGCCTCGTGTGATTCCACAGCGCGCAGGCCACGACCACTGGGAATATCTCGTGTAGGGCAGAGGAGATGCTCCGGTGGAAAGTAGCGGCCACGCTCGGCAAACCAATGGTCCTGGAAGAATCCCCCAAAACCCACGGAAGGGGCAGCGTCCGTGTAGAAGCGGAGACCTGTAGGGGCAGAGAGACATACCGGAGAGGGCCATTGATGTTGCAGGCGCCCTTACGCTTAGAATCTTGGGTTGGAGAGTAGATAATCAGGATAGTAGGATGGTCGGGAAAGCCGTGTCTCGGACCGCATGAAGGTTGAGTGAGCAATGGTGAAACGCTTATGCAGAGAAGCCATAGAAGGAGAGCAGGAAGATGCTGCGAGGAGGGCAGACACGTACTTGGAAGATGAGCCGGAGTTCAGTGCTGCTCAGAGCCGCTGCAGGATGGGCAGCATGATGGGGAGCCTGCGATCAGAAGAGTGAAGAATACAGGTATGGATGCCTTTGATTAGGAGTCTGCATCTGATAGATCAGAAGATTAAGTAGAGAGATGAAGCACGACCGCCGAAGCGACCCTGGGAGCATAGGTGCGAGTCCAGCGCAGCGCGGCATACTCAGCCGGGCTGCATTCGTTAGAAGCAGGATAAGCTTCTGAGAGAGTGGGTTGCAGCAGTAGCAGTAGCAGCAGCGGCAGCAGCAGTAACCTCAGATAATAACAGCAATAGTCCTGTATCAAGCCGCGGCAGCAGCAGCAGCAGCAGCAGCGTCCTTAGAAAATAACAGTAATAATTCTGTATCAAAGCCACAGCAGTAGAATGTTGTTGTAGCTGTTCAGTGTTTCAGTAAAAGAGATGCAAGTGAAGAGAGATGGCAAAGTAAATGAAGCAGCAGCAGCAGTAGTAGCAGCAGTAGCCGTATGAAGCAGCAGCAGTAGCAGTAGCAGTATGAAGCAGCAGCAGTAGCAGCAGCAGCAGCTGCAGCATCCGTAGATAATAACAGCAATAATCTTGTATCAGAGCCAGAGCAGTAGAATATTGTTGTAGCTGTTTAGTGTTTCAGTAAAAGAGATGTGAAGTGAAGAGAGATGTCAAAGTACATGAAGCAGCAGCAGCACGGCAGCAGATGCAGTATGAAGCAGCAGCGGCAGCAGTAGCAGCAGTAACGGTAGCAGTATGAAGCAGCAGAAGCAGCATTAGCAGGAGCAGCAGTAGCAGTATGAAGCAGCAGCAGTAGCAGTATGAAGCAGCAGCAGCAGCAGCGGTTGCAGCATCCGTAGATAATAACAGCAATAATCCTGTATCAAAGCCACCGCAGTAGAATATTGTTGAAGCTGTTTAGTGTTTCAGTAAAAGAGATGCGAAGTGAAGAGAGGTGTCAAAGTAAAGAAGCAGCACCAGCACGGCAGCAGTAGCAGTATGAAGCAGCAGCGGCAGCAATAGCAGCATTAGCGGCAGCATTAGCGGTAGCAGTATGAAGCAGCAGAAGCAGCATTAGCAGGAGCAGTAGCACCACAATGCGATTCATACAAACAACAGACGTGTCACGCCAGCGTGCGCCGCTTGTCTCCGTGAGCCAGGTTACATACGTGTCTGAAAGAGCCGAGCCGTAGAAACAGGTGCCGCCCGGGAGCCCGCGGAGCGGCAGCGGCAGGAACAGCAGCAGCGGCACATGTAGTAGTAGGAGCAGCAGGAGCAGGCAGCAGGGACCGGCAGCAGCAGGAGCGGCAGCAGGAACAGGCAGCAGCAGGAGCGGCAGCAGGAACAGGTAGCAGCGGGAACAGGCAGCAGCGGGATCAGGCATCAGTAGGAAAGGCAGCAGGGACCGCAGCAGCAGCGGTCAGAGAACCATGCCCATGGTTGTTTAAGAGCCTGAGGAAATAAATCAACCCGAATCCAAAACATTCCCATGCGAATAACAGATGTCCCCTGGAGCCATCTTGCTGCTTTGGTTATGGCAGATACGCATGAACGATCACTTTTCCATGCGTTCATTACGCCCTTTTCTTTCTGCTGCACTTTCAAAATGCAACAACTGCAGTTTAGTTACCCAATTTAATACTAGTGACCTAGCTATTTAAATGCATGGCCCCTCCTTCCTCCTGCAGATAGACGAATTTAAATACATTCATTTAACAATAGTGACCTGCGAGTAATTGAGATTAATGCTGTAAAGATGGCGCCGTGGCAAGAGCTCTGGTGTGTGCCGTCTGGAGCACGATGGGGTAGTCTTTGCACATTTCTTCCAACGTGGTTTTACTGCAAGTGGCAGAACATGAATCTGAATTAATGCACATTGCTCCTCTTATATCCCTCAGACAATAGAGATTGATGCCATTTAATATGCATTGCCCCTCAGTTAGCTCAAACACGTGTGAAAACGGAGCCTGCAGACCAAGCACGGGGCGAAAACTGACGCCTGCAGTCAAGTGCGCAGGGCAAAAACCAGCCGCCTGCAGCCCAGACTCCGGGATTAATCCGTCCGCGGTCAGCACACTCACTGTACTCACATGCCAGGAGACTTGGGAAAAGCAACGGGACAACGCGGCACCGCCAGTCGGAGGCAGGGACACGCACGGCACCAGCAGACCACGAGGAACGAGCAGCACAGAACCCGCGGAGGGGCCCCGCGCAGCAGCCCGCAGAAGAGCCCGCAGAGGAGGAGAGCAGTGGAGACACGCGAACCACAGCAGGTGCAGGGACGCGGAGGAGGAGCAGACCACGAGCAGCCAGACTGAGGACAGCCGGGCCACGCGCACGAGCAACACGTGAGCAGAAGCGACCCCTCCAGAACAACGCATGCATTTGCGAACGGGTGCGTTAGCAACATGCACCTTGCAGGCTTCAGAAGTTTGCAAACTTCAGAAGGCCGGGAAGTGGGCGTCTCCGGCTTTTAACTTGCTGTCCTGGTGGTTATTGGTGGATTAGATGTGGGAGTTTTGCTGGTGTAATGAGTAGAGGATGAGCAGGCTTGTAGATCTGGCGGCAGCGGCCGGGTCTACCACAGTGAATTTACGCGAAGAGCTCCATTACTGTGAAACTTCTGGGATTCGGCTGTTGACGGTAGTTTGTTGTCCCCTCCTCCCTCCTCCACAGGAGGCTTTAACATGTAAATGGAAATGCTGTGAGCTATACAAATGCTAATCAGGGTTGAGGGGGTGCACAACTTGATCTATGCTGCACAACTCCTTTCAGTCAGTCTGCAGCATGGATCAGGTCAGCACACTGTAGACCCGGATTTTGTAAATGCTCAAACTGTTTACACACACACACACACACACACACACACACACATACACACACACACACACACACACACACACACACACACACACACACACACACACACACACAGAAATATTTCATCATGATTGATTATAGCTTGTCATGTCAAAATCAATTAAATAAATCCAATAGGACAAAAGACATGTTGAAAGTGTAAGTGCTCATCAAAGGATATATGTATGTACAGTACAGACCAAAAGTTTGGATTTTGTCTTTTTTTTCATGACTATGAACATTGTAGATTCACACTGAAGGCATCCAAACTGAATTAACTCATCTGGAATTATGTACATACCTAAAAGAAAAAGTATGAACCAACTGAAAATATGTGTTATATTCTCGGTTCAAAGTAGCACCATATATATATATATATATATATGTGTGTGTGTGTGTATGGCATTAAAACGGCTGTTTTAATGCCATAAAACAGTTCATTCAGTTCATTTCCTCTATACATTCATTCATGTCATTGATGGCCTAATAATAGTGTAGTAGCCTACATAGGATACAATATATGCAGCATAATATGAATAAATATATATTTATATAAATATTATTACATTAATTATGAGGCAGGGTGACCAATAGGGATAGATCTGCCAGCCAATCACGAGAGATTATACTTATTTGAAAGTAGTGATTTCATCCAATGGGGAGTAAGCTACCAATGGGGAGTAATCCCACGTGGGCTGGCCACGTGTGATTTTTCAGCCAATCACATACATATCCATTACCTACACAAAACATGTGTAGATATACCAAATTCAATTTTCATGGATATGTGAGATTTCATAACACTTTGAAGCAACTTTTGTTCAAGTTAAACTCATCATTCTATCAATGTGCAGAAGCCAGTACTTTTCCCTTGTTTTGTCTATCTGAAGGCCAAGCTACATGGCACTGTGGCAGCTGCTGATTGGAGGTCTCCATGCCTCCGCTCTGTATAATACACTTGCATTCTGTTGTTCGTGTTGTTCGTGCTGTCTCTACCATCGACAATAAAACATGTCTTCTGCCCGAATTAAAGACGCGATCCCAGACATGTCATCTTCTTCAGGTGGTGGAGGATGCGGGCCTTGTCTGTAACATCTAGTGAACAGAAGACTTATTTTTTTTTACACAAAAATGTGTTGGTTTTTTTTTTAGCCAAAACTGAAAAACCTCAAGAGAATGCATCTGGATCAGCACTTGGACAATCTGCACAGCCCCTGATTCCACTCAGGCTGTGAGCTGCTGAGACATGGACAATACCATCGTCCTCTTTTGCATGGACACCATTTGGAAAAATTGGATTACACAATTTGGACATAATTTGGAACAATTGGATATCTGAATTTGGACATCATTTGGACTGAATTGGATTTCTGAATCTGGACACTGAAGCTGAAACGTGTGATTGAACGACACGTCACAGAAGAATCATGGCTCGACACAAATGCAGCCTGAAGAATCAAAACAAAGAAGTGGGAGAGACTGTTTTCAAAGCAATATCTGAAACCACCATCGACTGATGAAGTTTGGTATTTTACTGAAGATTGTTGACAAGTTTTATGAAAGATCTGAACATGTTTTATGAGTTTTCTGAGTTTTTGAAGTATTCCGAGTTCTGAGTTTTTTGAAGTACCGAGTGAAGTACCAAGTTTATGAGTTTTTGAAGTATTGAGTTATGATGTTATGTTGCTGTTTATCGATCCTGATGGTCACACGTGAATGTGTGACCAGAGGGGGGAATGTGAGATTTCATAACACTTTGAAGCAACTTTTGTTCAAGTTAAACTCATCATTCTATCAATGTGCAGAAGCCAGTACTTTTCCCTTGTTTTGTCTATCTGAAGGCCAAGCTACATGGCACTGTGGCAGCTGCTGATTGGAGGTCTCCATGCCTCTGCTCTGTATAATACACTTGCATTCTGTGTGTGTGTTGTTCGTGCTGTCTCTACCATCGACAATAAAACATGTCTTCTGTCTGAATGAAAGACGCGATCCCAGACTATGTCATCTTCTTCAGATACATTAACAATACTTACCAGGGTTTCCTCCAGAGGGGGAATGCAATAACATTATTTTCATTGGGATACATCTGATCTGGCTAACTGTCTAATCTATAATCTAAAACATGATGATAGTAAGAAAATTACATAAAAACACCAAATCAGAAACTTCCATACAGGAATAATGTGTTCTGAATAGGAGTCTCCTCAGCTGAATAGCGGTTCTCTTTTTTGAGGTCTTGCAGATTTAGTTTTAAGCGTGATTTTCACTGTATATGAACTTGGTGTGTTCATCCTGATTGGCTAAGGAAGAACCAGTGTATTGTGTTCTGCGTCCTGATTGGCTAAGGGGTAATCTCTGTACCGTGTTTCCTGTATAACAGCATTCAGCCTGACAAATGTAAATCCATGTCTGATTGCAGTGTGACTGTAAGTGTTGTATGCTAATTTTCTCCTTGACCAAACCGTGGACTAAACCCACAACATGGTTAGTGCTAAAAAGTTGAACTTCTGGACATGTTGCAACGATGACAGCAAAGAGGAGCACGGTGCGGAGCCCAGGCCTTTGACGAGGGATTTTCACACAGCACTAAGCCCATTTTTTTCAAAAAAAATTACAATTTTGATTTCAAGATTTCAAAAGGCTATAACTTTAAAGTTTGAGATAAAGGCATTTTGTAAATGAGAACTATCTTCAGTATGAACCAAACTTTGGGATGGATGTTGATTCGTCATCTAATTTGCATATTGTGACGTCATTAAGGTGGTGGCCATTTTGGAAAATGTTAATTATTGTATAAAGATTTCAAAAAGATGTAGTTTGAGAGTGTATTTTGAGATCAGGGAATACCATCAACGGTCTACGTGAAATATCTTTAGTATGAAAACACAATGTGGGATAGAAATAAATTCACTGATCAAATTTATATAGAATATTTTAGCACTGGTCCACGGCCATATGGAACTGTATTAGACCTTCAATGATCAAGATGGCACGGCACTGCTTATAGTTTACCAGTCATGAAATCTGCACTTTGGTTTCAATATTACCCTTTCAAAAGACCTGGTGGCATACAGTTTATCTCAGTGGAAATGAGGCTCCAGAATTCATCGTTTAGAAACAGAGCGATTAAATAAATAGGCTCAGAACTGGTCAGATTGTCTCAACAATAAACAACAGGCTCTTCAACATTTCTGATCCACTTTTATGAATTATCTTGTCACGGTGTGGATTTTGTTATTTTGTACTTTGGTTTTATTTTGACATTTTTCCTCTGTGGTTTGGTTTTGAGTTTGACTTCTGTGCTGTTTCCCCTGTCTTGATTGTCTGCCCCGCCCTGATGTGTTTCACCTGTGTCCCTGTCTATAATTACCTTGTGCCCCTCTCCACATGTTGCTGGTCCATTGTTATGTCAATGTCCTGTTCTGTCAAGTCAAGTTCTGTCTTTGTTCCTGGTTCTGTATTCTTGGATTTTGAGTTTAGTTCTCACCTGGACTTTTATTTTATTAAATCATTATTTTTTGCATTCCTGCATTTGAGTCCTCCATCATCCCACCCCATGACATATCTTCTCTAAAGAACTGCCTTCATCATCATCATCTCCGTCCGTAAAGGCAGATTAGCGGTGCGTTTTCTTTCGTGGCTTCTGCCACGTCTCCTGCGTTCCCCGCGGTTGTTTAACCCTGCTGCATTCACCCATATGCCCGGTGTTATGATCCCCGTGTCCCCTTCACCACGTTTCCACTGTGGCCGCACACCGCGGTAAAGAGGTCCGGCTTTTCGGAGTCAGCGGTAGAGAGGTCCGCACATTAAAAGCGGGTGGCCGCTTTATGTTAAAAAGTGCATTGTGGCGGCTCATCCCCACGTCTTCTCTTTCCAATGTTGCTGTAATTAACAGCATAAAGAGGCTTTACCGCTGACTCCGAAAAGCCGGACCTCTTTACCGCGGTGGCCACACGGAGGACGTAAACTGTGGGTGACTGTGGACTATTGTGGCGTGGACTCCTGTCACTAATAATGTCTGTATCTGCTTCACTGGAGACCTGCGTGTCTTCCTCCTCTGAATCTGAGTGAGCCAGTACCAAATACTTCTCTGATCTCTGGAGACCTCTGGCTCTGCTCTGGCTCCGCTCAGAACTACGGCTCCTGCTTCGCGTCGCTGCGCCGCAGGTGTTTTACAAACTCATTTTACTCTAATACTTTGAATATAACCATTCCCACAAATGCCGCTCATATTAAAGGCACACATGTCCACTAACTCCTCGTGAAAAGTATTAACAAAAATTACTGCAATAAACGTGTGTGGTTATTATTATTTTTTTCTGGGGCATTGGACCTTCTATGTTTTAGAAAAAATGTAAACGTTAACAAAATCAAAAGTGTCTCAACCTGTACTTGAACCCGGGTCCTCTGGCACCACAGTCCAGCTCCTTATCAATGAGCTATAAAGCCACAGAAAATCCTCCGGTGAAGAGAAAATAATGAGCAGTGAGAAGCCAATGTTGCTAACCCTGCTCACAAGTGCCACCTGGTGGTTGTTTGGGTCATTGCAGCATCACTGGGGGAAAAACAAATAAAAGACGCGTGTTTCACACGTGAGTCTCGTGCTATTCACGCGTGAAAGGCGACAAAACGAAATGGGACCTACTCTATATAATTAGGTTTGCTTGGATCGGTTTGCACACCTGGTGTGCAATCCATGAATCTTGGTGCTGTAACCTAGACTAGCCTAGCCGTGGCTGCTGCTGTCTCGCCTCCTTTCAGATACGCTCTATTTATTCAAGGCTAGGCTTAAAACAGTCCTCTTTAGTTTAGCATATGGCTAGGAAGGTAAGACTCAGAGAAGGCTAAACTCCTCAGACTGTCAGTCAAGCTGCATAGGGAGTCAGTTTGCTGGGAGAAGTATGGTAACTTGAGCACTATCCTCTCCTCCTTCCTACTTTATCTGTTTAGCATTTTTAGGATTTTGACTGTAGTTTGTTCATTGCTATTCACCCGTTGTCCCATTGTCTGTTTCATGGTACGATGACGGGATCTCTGAGCCTGGCCTCCTCCATCTACACCTGCGGACTGCCCCGCCCGACCCGCCTGGGAGTGCTTCAGTCCTGCACCGGACCTGTCCACGTTCAGCGGCCACTGGTCCACGTTCTGTAGCTAGATTAGGTCCTAGATCATTAGCCTGTCCGTCCGGACAGGAGGGTCTTGTTGGACAGTTAGTGTCCAACAGAAAGGATTGGTGATGATCAGGACACTTTAGCATTCTACAACATGTATGGACATTTTCTTCTGTGTGTGCTTTATATTCTTCATGTGTTTTAACTGTTGATTCTCTGACCTGTGTTGGTGATTTCAATGGTTTTGTTAAGTCCTCTGAGATGACTTCTGTTGTGACTAGGGCTATACAAGAATAAATTGTATTGTATTGTGTGTAGTTATTTTCACAATATCTGTACACATAATCTGTCTTAATATTTTCCCTTATTATACAGTGTGTGTGTGTGTGTGTGTGTGTGTATTTGTGTTGCCGTTCTCAGTCAGATAGATGATGAACGGGGAGGTGATAATGTGTGTGTGACTGGACTGGTCAGCTCAGGCCATTGTCATCTACAAAAAAGGTCAGAGCCGACTTTTTTTTCTGAGTAGACTGCGGTCCTTTGATGTGAGCAGTCAGATGTTGCATATATTACCAGTCTGTGGTAGCTAGTGCCGTGTTCTTCGGGGTTGCGTGTTGGGGCGGCTGTCTGACCTCAGAGACAGTTCCCAGCTTGACAGGTTGATCAGGAAATGTGTCTCTGTGATGGGGAGAAGTGTGGACTCTGTGAGAGCTTTGCTGGAGAGAAGGATGAGGGCTCTAATGCAGGGCATCTTGGGTAACTCCAGACACCCTCTGCATTACAGTATGGCCGCTCAGAGGAGTAATCGAAGCAACAGGCTTCTATCACTGTGCTGCCGAACGGAACGTTTCAAGAGTTCTCAAGAGTTCTCAAGTCAAGAGTCCTTAGTTCCTTCGGCTGTCAGACTGTACAACAAACCTGGATGAGTCTTCTGCTGCTGGACACCTGAATTTCTCCTACGGGGGATCAATAAAGTATCTATTTGCGAGAGTGTGTGTGTGTGTGTTTGCGTGTGTGTGTGTGTGTGTGTGTGTGTGTGTACCCAGATAGATGACAAAAGGGGAGGCGATGTTACCGATGCGAGCCGACATGGAGCAGCAGCCCACTGCAGTGTTACGGATGACTGTGGGAAAGACCTCTGAGGACACGGCGTACACAATGCAGAAGGCCGAGGTGATCCCAAACTTCCCCAACATCTCCAAGACCACGCCCACCACCGGGAGACCTGACCGAGAGAACAGAGAGAGACCAGAGAGATATATCAGAGAGAGACCAGAGAGATATATCAGAGAGAGAACAGAGAGAGAGACCAGAGAGAAAGCATAGAGAGAAAGACCAGAGAGAGACTAGAGAAAGAGACAAGGGACCAAAGACCAGAAAGACTAGAGAGAGACTACAGGGAGACCAGAGAGAGACCACAGAACCAGAGAACCTAGAGAGAACCAGAGAGAGAGACCAGAGACAACAGAAAGAGAGACCTGAGAGAAACGAGAGACTAGAGACAAACCAGAGAGTCCAAACTAAAGTGTGTTCTCAGCAGGACAAAGTCACAAAGCCACAACTTTGTGATAGTTTTTGTTTCATGTGGATCATTTCAGAGAAAGTTGTGACAAACTATGACCAGAATCTGACTTTCTTAGTTTATTTTTTTTTTCTCATTAAAAACAGCTACGCTCTGTCTTAAAGTGAAACTATTGCTCAATGGATGGTGTAGAGTTACCGAAGGGGATGAGGTGGACGAAGAGGATCATGAGGCCCCCGAACAGCAGCGTGGAGGACTGGCAGAGGCGGCGGGCCGTGAACCGCAGCAGGAGCAGAGCGATGAAGTAAGCAGGAACTTCGACCAGCGCAGACAGGAAGCAGTTCAAGAACGGGTCGCCATGGAGATTAGAGGTGTTGAGGATCAGGGCATAGTAACTGAGGGTGATGATGAGCCTGAAGAGATCTTTGGTCATTTAGGAACTTCTATACACTCTGTAGAAATCTGCGGACCGAGCCTTCTGAACCCTGAGGACCGAACCATGAGGACCGAGCCTTCTAAACCCTAAGGACCAAGTCTTCTTGTTAATAAATGTTATGTGTATTATCATATTAATAAATGTGTGTAGATTAGTAGGGTCTAGTCTAGTTAACCAACTCATGCATGGAGGGTGGCGAAATGGCAGCATTCTCCCAGCCCCCAGGCAAGAGTGAAAGACTAGATGTATAATGTAAGGTGAGGAAAAGGACAGATGCAGGAGAGCGTGAAATAGCAGCCCTCTCATAACATGCCCTCCCGAACCCCGGGAACTTCAAAGGAACCATGGGGTTCAGCCACAGGAGCAGCATCCATCATGAGGATTACAGACGCCAGACGGACCAATAAAACAGCAGGATACCCATCTGGCGCCTTGTTCATGTCAACAGAGAAGCTGACACGAATCAGCATTGTCACCCACGGATGCATTCCACGGACCAAGGGGTCCACCCGCGGCCCTCTGGCGCTCCCTAGCGGACACTGGACGCTACCGCACCCGAGACGGACACTCAAAAGGGACATTACTCAATGACATTAACGTTACGGACCTTACTCGTGTGTTTAATGTCTGTGATGTAAATGCACTGTGTGTTTGTACATGTGTTGTGATCATTCGCATCAATCCTGTGTGTTTCCTTTGCAAAATGTCCGTTGTAAAGGGTTTTCGCTCACAGGGAGGATGGCACGGACACGCCTCCCCTGGGAAAGTCAATATAAGCACCCACAATGCTACAAACTTCCTCTTGTTTCTCCCGAATTCACCTTTTCAACTTCCCTGTCAACTCTGCGGCAGCATAAGTACGTGCCTCCAGCAACGACTGTGCCCGCCCGCACTGAGGCCTTCCGCTTTCACGCAAGCCTCCTTTCTGGTTGGGATTTATGAACTCTTCATAACTAGCCGGCCCTGGCTCTGGACTCTGCACGCGCGACTCATTCCGGACTGAGTTGTGCACGCCTGGATCCGCAGTTGGACCACGCCGCTGGCTTCATACGTCCCGCCAGTTCGAACAAAGACCACGTGGATGAGGACATCGCCCCATCCTTTCTTCATGCTCACCCTCCATCTCCATCCTCATCATAATCACCCATCTCCCTCTGAACGGCTCCAAAGTAAGACTGTTCCTTGTTAAATGTGCGATTTGAATTAAATGTGTACAACTCCTACTTAAATGTGACCAGAAATCCCCTTTCGTTATATTTTTACCCTCATTTTTGTAATCAATAAACCCCTTTTCTTTAACTCAACCCCATCAGAGTCGTGTTGTTAGATTTCGGCATATCCCTGGCTGATATACGCATTCACTATCTTTAGATTTATAAGACTGACTCGAGGCAAAGTTAGTTTGGATCTGTCGTAGACCCTCAAAACGTCTACTGGTGCCCAAAATAAATAAGACAGACCCATTGGTGGAACGGCGAGTTTCTGATCCGGAGACTAGCCGCTCCACACTACTAAATTTATAGCTTACTGTAATATTATTACCCTACATATATGGTACCCTGTTTGTGAGATCCGCGCATATAAGACCGGATTTATCAACTCGTACTCTGTGATTTGATCTGGATACGCTAACTTTACTGCTGCTCCGCTCAAAGCGCTTTCCCCCCACTCCCGCACCCCCTCTGCTCCTCTGCCCCGTTGCTATGGTGAATTCGAAAACAATTTGAGCTCCCCCTACGCCCACGCTTGCGATAAAGCGCTCGTGCATGCTCTAGACCAGGGGTGCTCAATACGTCGATCGCGATCTACCAGTCGATCGCAAAGGTAGTATTGGTAGATCGCATTAAATAAATAAAAAATTACACATTCTAAACGAATATATACAAAAAACTCCGGGCAAAGTGGAGATTTTTGAAAACTCCGTTAATGCATTTGTGTGTAGACAGAGATAACCAGAGTTTTGCGTTCTCGCACGCCACAGTACCCCCCTAAATTCCTCTGATCACTGAAGCATGGATCATACTACCTTAAAAACATCTTACTCTTTACTCTGAGTGTCTTCTATGACTGTAAAAGTGCCGTTACCGGCGTCTGCATCAGAACTCCGCCCACTTCCGTGTTTTTCCCCAATGCAGGACAGGACGTAAGAGACGCACATGTTTGGAATGTTACGAATGTGATTGATAACGCAGATGTGTGGATGCAAATTATTGTATAAACGGAGGAGGGGAAATATTTGGATTTAAAAAAAACAGGCATGGCACATGGACATGGCACCACAGTCAAATGACATCTGTGTTTTACTCAGTAATGTTTTACTGACACTTAGGTGACTGCACATGTGCAAACAACCGCGCTCAGTGCAGGAAAGCTAAACCACGACAAACTTGTCAGCGAGTTGCCACCAATTTTCCGGACTATGCATCCCTGGCCGATTTAATTCAGTGCAAGTCATCAGAGTAAACTCGGGTAATGACAACAAATGTACATAGGTAATTGTGTTGTGTTGTGCTATATTGGCTCATGCGGTTTTGCATGTACATAAACATACATTGTAGATATAAAGAATATTTTTTGAAATAAATATATGATTTGCATTTTTGTAGTAGGTAGATCATTTTGACTTGATCCTTTTATAAGTAGCTCGCATGCTGAAAAAGTGTGAGCACCCCTGCTCTAGACTATATAATTTAGTCTCAAATCCCGACTTTTCGTACGGGTACTACGCATCTCCTGCAACGTGTCGCCCGCTTGGCCAGCGGGCAGCGTGGAATGTGAAGCCGCTTCCCTCTGAAGAGAAAGCGCAAAAACTTACCCTTATAACCCACTGTGCGCCGTGTCCAGAACACGGGCGTACAGAACTACTCTGTGTCCCTTTGTGACCCAAGTCACACAGGATTGTAACCGAGTATATCTGTGTAAAAGGCTGTAAATGGCAGCTGTGTGAATGTGATGCTATTGTTCTGCTAAAGGTGGCTAACGCTAACTCTGTCTCACCACTCTTTCTCCTGCTACTCTGCTGTTGTACATACACACACCAAGACTGTACTGCACAATACAGACAAACACCATCCCACCACTGCAAATACGTGCTTGTGCGAACGTATAACTCGCTGCGAGACTGTTCATTACCTAATCTGCGGATAGTCCTCCGCGCTCGAAAGCTAACGGCTAGCTACCCTCCTTTGTTCTAGCATAAGGCTAACTTCCGCTCGGGCCTGCTAAGCCTCAAAGCTACATTCGGACAACGCCGTTGCTCCTAATACTGCTCCCACTAATAGCTGCTCTCTCACTGTCAATATTACTGCCGCTCTGTTTAACCACATTGCATTCGGTTACCAAAACTCATTGTTTATTGCCTAAACTGCTGCTAAAATGTCCCGTTGCCGGCAAGCTAAATGCTAGCTACGCTCCTTTGTTTTTAGCATACGGCTAACTTCCGGCCCTGGCGTGCTAAAAGCCAGAGCCGCATCCCCACTGCTAATACCATTCTGCTGCATTGTCTACCCGTTGTCTAACAATAACACCACTTACTATACTTGCGTACTATCCTATCTCACTCTGATTCTGTGTTGTGACGATCATAAGGCGCTAGGCGTCTCAGCATACTGCTAAACGAGCCGCACCTCTTTTATTGTCTAACACAGGATTGCCTTCCGGTCCCGGTGTTCTGCCGAGTTGTGCCGCTCTGCCAAAAAGTGACGCTTATGTAATGCTCAGCTGTTAATGATGTAACGAAAACCTGCGCATGCGCGTCTCACGGCAACCGAAGCATACCAAGATGGCGGACCGTGAATTGCTTTAAAAGTTGAAATACGAACGAATTAAGACACGAATGTCACTTTTAATGCAATTTGAGGCGAGATGTTGATGGTTCCGTTTTGTCACATGTGGGTTTTAAGAGTCAAAGTTTTGTGCAAAGTTTAGTTTAAGCAGTCAACTGCGCCTGTGAAACCACAAAGCTAATGTTTTCATAGCAGTCCGCGGCTGCTGACGTAGGCTGATGACGCGTCCTGTGGCCACTCTACACTCTTACACTGGTCTGTCGGGTTGATAATGGAAATAATAAATTTCATTCAATACATGTATCGTACTGTATTTAATATGATTAACAATAGTGTGTTCAAACAAAATATTTAATTAGATTGATTTTTTTCCCCATGTTCCATTATCAACCCGACAGACCAGTGTAAGAGTGTAGAGTGGCCACAGGACGCGTCATCAGTCTACGTCAGCAGCCGCGGACTGCTATGAAAACATTAGCTTTGTGGTTTCACAGGCGCAGTTGACTGCTTAAACTAAACTTTGCACAAAACTTTGACTCTTAAAACCCACATGTGACAAAACGGAACCATCAACATCTCGCCTCAAATTGCATTAAAAGTGACATTCGTGTCTTAATTCGTTCGTATTTCAACTTTTAAAGCAATTCACGGTCCGCCATCTTGGTATGCTTCGGTTGCCGTGAGACGCGCATGCGCAGGTTTGCATTACATTATTAACAGCTGAGCATTACATAAGCGTCACTTTTTGGCAGAGCGGCACAACTCGGCAGAACACCGGCACTACTTCCGGGACCACATTGCTGCTGTCTTGACACTTCATTCTGCACCACGTCTTTAATCATCTGTGGCTGTGGCTCTAACGTAATACGGCTTGGCTGTACTTCCGTGCTGTTTTGTTACTCCAACTCAATAACCACATTACTGCCATACATTGGTAAAGCTAACACTCTGTTTCTGTTTCTCCTCTTTAACGTTATTGTAGTAACTATTCATATGCCGTGTTTCTGCTTCACGGATTTCTGCTGCATGTCACATTGTTTTTAGTCCACATTACTGCCATACATCGGTAAAGCTAACACTCTGTTTCTGTTTCTCCTCTTTAACGTTATTGTAGTAACTAATCATATGCCGTGTTCCTGCTTCACGGATTTCTGCTGCATGTCATATTGTTATTAGAACACATTACTGCTATACATAACAGCTAACACTCTGTTTCTGCTTCTCCTCTTAAGCATAATCGTTAGGCTACATTACTGCGTTGGCCAAGTTTCATGCTGTAACTCTGCTCCTTCTAGCGCAGGGGTGTCAAACTCATTTTGGTCCGGGGGCCACATACAACCTAATCTGATCTCAAGTGGGCCGGACCAGGAGATGCTCTACAAAAATATCCAAAAACGGTACAAAGTCCAACTTTTTGTGCACATAAACACATTTATTTAAAACTTCCTTTAAAACACTATCCTTTAATACTCAGTTTTCTGTTACAAACTTAAATGTAACAGTGAGTTTTCCATAGTGCAAATAATGTAGCGTATTTACAATATTACATTGAAAATGGTATTTCACAATATGTATATTAATATTTGTGTGTTAGCTTTGTTTTAAGGCTCATTACAGAGAAAACCTGCTCACAAAGGTAAAGTAGGTAGATAGAAAAAAGCACTTAAACACAGCACCTCAGCTTAACCATCTTCAGTGTGGTAAGGTCCATGGTTATGTTATTATCACATTAACCATCTTCAGTGTGTAAGGTCCATGGTTATGTTATTATCACATTAACCATCTTCAGTGTGTAAGGTCCATGGTTATGTTATTATCACATTAACCATCTTCAGTGTGTAAGGTCCATGGTTATGTTATTATCACATTAACCATCTTCAGTGTGGTAAAGTCCATGGTTATGTTATTATCACATTAACCATCTTCAGTGTGTAAGGTCCATGGTTATGTTATTATCACATTAACCATCTTCAGTGTGGTCAGGTCCATGGTTATGTTATTATCACATTAACCATCTTCAGTGTGGTAAAGTCCATGGTTATGTTATTATCACATTAACCATCTTCAGTGTGGTAAGGTCCATGGTTATGTTATTATCACATTAACCATCTTCAGTGTGTAAGGTCCATGGTTATGTTATTATCACATTAACCATCTTCAGTGTGTAAGGTCCATGGTTATGTTATTATCACATTAACCATCTTCAGTGTGGTAAGGTCCATGGTTATGTTATTATCACATTAACCATCTTCAGTGTGGTAAGGTCCATGGTTATGTTATTATCACATTAACCATCTTCAGTGTGGTAAGGTCCATGGTTATGTTATTATCACATTAACCATCTTCAGTGTGGTAAGGTCCATGGTTATGTTATTATCACATTAACCATCTTCAGTGTGTAAGGTCCATGGTTATGTTATTATCACATTAACCATCTTCAGTGTGGTAAGGTCCATGGTTATGTTATTATCACATTAACCATCTTCAGTGTGGTAAGGTCCATGGTTATGTTATTATCACATTAACCATCTTCAGTGTGGTAAGGTCCATGGTTATGTTATTATCACATTAACCATCTTCAGTGTGGTAAGGTCCATGGTTATGTTTATTATCACATTAACCATCTTCAGTGTGTAAGGTCCATGGTTATGTTATTATCACATTAACCATCTTCAGTGTGGTAAGGTCCATGGTTATGTTATTATCACATTAACCATCTTCAGTGTGGTAAGGTCCATGGTTATGTTATTATCACATTAACCATCTTCAGTGTGGTAAGGTCCATGGTTATGTTATTATCACATTAACCATCTTCAGTGTGTAAGGTCCATGGTTATGTTATTATCACATTAACCATCTTCAGTGTGTAAGGTCCATGGTTATGTTATTATCACATTAACCTTCTTCAGTGTGGTAAGGTCCATGGTTATGTTATTATCACATTAACCATCTTCAGTGTGGTCAGGTCCATGGTTATGTTATTATCACATTAACCATCTTCAGTGTGTAAGGTCCATGGTTATGTTATTTATCACAGAGAAAGCATCAAACTGACCATGATTCAGTTGAAATGAATAAAACAACTTCCATAACCAAAGCAAAGGAAGGTTTCTCACCCATCATCTGTACTTCTTAGCAAGTTTTACTTCCATAACGTGATTCATTCTTAACGACTGCAGCAGTGTCTCTGTGTAAAATACAGTCAAATGTCCAAAAATCATCACCTCCATTTGCAGCTTTGTCACTACACCTGTTTTTACCATCGGTACCCGTCCACACTGTCCAACACACCAGCAACAACAGCAGAACCAGCAGCAGCACCAGCAGCAGCGCTCAAAACTCCTCTGATAGTTTCAGTAACACCACAAATGAATATGTGACATCAGTAACATCAGTCTCTTATCAATGGCAACATGTTGGTAAAAGCGAGTGGTTTCTCAGACCATGTCTGCAGCCTGTGAGAGTTTTAACAAACTCTCTCTCACTGTGCGGCTGCGATGCTAATGCTAATGTTGTTAGCACAGGTAGCTTCCCTTTACAGCAGCAGAACTAACCTCTCGCTCTGGGCACAAACAGACTGCTGTGTCTTCAGGGCCAGACAGGTTTATCTTCTGTTTTCTCAATTCTTCGCTCAAAGTGCCGTATTTTTCGCCGAGTCTTGTAGTTTAAGATGTTATTCCTTCAGCACCGCTCTGGTGGAGCCACTACAGACGCACTGGACTCACCCCTGAGCGCGGCGCTGCGGCGTCGCGGCGCCTCGCGGCGCGGAGCGGCTTTTTAAAATGTATTTTTATTATATTTTTACATAAATGAGCCACGGGCCGTGTCAAATCTCTTGGCGGGCCGGTTCCGGCCCGCGGGCCGTATGAATGACACCCCTGTTCTAGCGCATGTTGCTATTAGAACACATTACTGCTATACATAACAACAGCTAACACTCTGCTTCTGCTTCTCCTCTTAAACATAATTGTTAGGCTACATTACTGCGTTAGCCAAGGTTAATGCTGTAAACTCTGCTCTCCTTCTGCTGCATGTCGCTGGTGAAACGCATTCTATGCTTTATTCCTGCTCACTCACTACTGCTAGTTTACGGTAACACATCTGTGTGGTGATTTAACAAACACTGCACTCCCACACACCCCCGCCCCCCCCCTCCTTGCCACTGATAATAACACATTGCTGTGGTAACTAATCCTATTCTGTACTCCTGCTCCTGCATGATGCGCGTTATCGTTCAACCACATCGGCGTGTGATCTGACAGATACTGCTCTCCCACCTAGTGGTGAAACTAACACTCTACTCTGCCAAACTCTATGTTTGATTGTACTACATCAAAACTAATACTCTATTTCTAACCCTCACTGTCACTAAAACTGCATTGCCTTGCCTCAGCCTGCTGCCTTTTTGCTACTGCTTACTGGAGCTGCGTCTAAAGCTACGCCGCGCCACAAACGCAAGTGCGACCCGAACGCAAGTGCGACCCGAACGCAAGTGCGACCCGAACGCAAGTGCGACCCGAACGCAGGTGCGACCCGCCGCGAGTGCGTCCCTAAACGCAGGTGCGTCTCTCACGCAGGTGTGTCTCCCACGCAGGTGCATCTCACGCTGCGTCTCTTACGCCGCGTCTACCGCTGCGGAGTAACGCCGCGCCCTAATACCGCTGCTGCCGCTGGCGCCACTGCTAACCCTACGTGCGCCAACGCCACTAACCCCAACGCTCTCCGCTGACACACAGGTGAAGAAGTACTAACGCCCGGCCCCTGCCCTAGGCCGCCCACTCGCATACACCGCCACACGGAGAGGACGCTGTAGTCACGGCTTTGACACACACCAAGGTTTGCACCACCACACAAACAGCTGTGCTACCCTCTCTATAACACTGCTTTCCTCCTTTCCCCCTCCCACTGTGTCATGCACACACGTTCCAAGTCATACTCGCATACACTAACCCACACAAATATGGAAACCGATGGCGGAAACTCGCCACGACCGAGCGAGCACGACAGTGTCGTGGAGGAACACGACGTAGTGGATAACTTTCTGCGCGACGTCACAGAGAAGTTATCCCCAGGAACCTACGACATGCTTGAGCACGGCTCACCCTCTGACTTACTAGATGCCACCTCCACATTGGCATCCGAGGCTATAACGAAGAAACTTGAAGGTAAGACCCTGACCCAGTGGCTGGGACAGCTAGCCACGGTCTCCAGAATAACCTTACGCGACTCCGAAGCCCAGAACCAAAGGCTTCAAGACACGGTAGGTGAACTGGAACGGCAACTAGCGGAAGCTAAAAGGTCCGCCGCGAGCCGCTTGGAACCAATCCAACAGATAAGTAGGAACCACCAACCGGGACTGAACACGATCCCAAGCGCGACCATGGATCTAGATCGCGCAGCGAGAATCACGGCCGCTACTTCGAACGGAACCGGCCAGGACAGTGCCTCTGGCGCACACTCCCCTCACTCCGACCGTGGCGGACCATCGTCCGAGAGTGAACGCAGGAGCGTGGCCGAACTGGTAAGTATCATCACGGGAAAAGACCAGAACCAAGGTCAAAGGCACGATACACAACCCAACAGTAACGGTCGGAACAGGTCCCAACGGTCCGTCGATGACGAACCCGATCACGTTGCGCGCAACCCCCACCATACAACGGGACCGCCCGCAACTACAGCCAACCCTCAACACTACATTAGACACATCGACCACCTTGACCCCAGACTCGACCCACCGACGAGCCAGGCGACGTACCACGTGACAGACCGCTCACGGGTCCCCGGGGACCCCTCCGCCTATGAGAGACAACCCCCGGCCGGACCCGTCGCAGCGCACAGGCACGTTAAACACGAAACGCATGGCCACCAGACCCATACACACGGACTGACCATGGACCGCGACGAACAACGGCCAACAGCCCGCCACTGGGACGGTGGAGACCACCTCAACCAGGGACGGGACTCCCACGTCGCCCCTCCGGGAACACACATGGACATGCGACGCAGCCAACATGACTACCCGACCCATGACTCTGACCCACCTGACGTCCATACGAAACATGTTTCAGACTACCGCCATTGGGACGAAAGGGCCCGCCCTGAACATGGCAAACAACCTTACAATGTCCCCCCTGGCCCACATCAGTACATGCTACATGGACCACACGACATACGGTACTCTGAGCCTGGGCCGCCCGCATATGCTGCGGCACAACGGCCAGTGACCCTCCACGGAAACGCCGGGGACCTCCCCAATCATGGAGGACAACCCCACAGCACCCCCCCGGACGCACGCCAGGACTTGACCCCAGGGCAACGGTACTACCCGGACTATAGAGGACGCGACGCCCGTTACGCGCCCCCGATAGGTCAAGACCCGCTCGGACCATCCGACCGCGACTTCGACCGCATAGCTAGACACATAACCCGCTTTGACCCCCGGCCCGGCATACCTACAAACACCCGGTCATACCTACGCGTCATCGAATTTCACGCCGACCGCATACCACACGCATCCCAAGATGACAAAATATTCTTGATTAGACTCACGTCCAATGGAGAGGTGAATGGCTTCATCGAAAGGCAACCAAAGGCTATAAAACACGACTACAACGAGCTCTGCAAAGCCATCCTAGCAGAATACTCAGACTACGGCGCCTCCGGGACCCTCACGGCAGCCATGGCAGTCAAACAAGCTCACAACGAGCTTGCGGAATGCTACTACCACAGGTTGCGACAGGCCTTCTTCGGCAACCGAAACTACGAAGGGATGGAGGAAGACACGAATTTCAGGGCCCTGTACCTCCAAAACCTCCACCCCAACCTTAGCCAGCTACTGGGCGTGTACGCCTGCCCCCTTACACAGGACATACGGCAACTGAAGACCCTGGTGGCACGAGCACAAGGCAAACATCGCATTCAACACGCATCCGCTCCTATTGGGCCAGGACCTTCTAAATCGATTTAAGCCCCTAATAGACTACCAACATCTAAAGATCTGGACACAGGTCCGGGAGCCCTTGCCCATTCCGCGCCCGTTGGGCGGAAACCACCGCTACTCCGTAGACGCGCCGCCCGCGAACGGCCCACAGCCCGCCGCGGCACAAACCGAAACCGGTCAGGGGACGCCCACAACCTGCGCGAACGCCACGCGCACGGCCCCCGACCTCGACAGGTCGGACTTCGCCCCCCTCCGACGTGCGGCCCCCACACTGGAACACCCCTCCAACGCCATGGTCGCCACGACGCTTAGAATCTCCGGCCGTGATAAAGACATACTGCCGATACGACATGGGCTGTTAGGTTCTGCTTCCGATACACTCACTTCGTCGGTGCTCGTGGTGCCTCGAAGCATGAGGGGGGTAATGTTGGCACACGCCCATGACGCACCTACCACGGAACAAACAGGTATAAACAACACACGTCAGGCACTACAACAGGTAGAAAGGACGGACCGGACGGAGACCGAAATACTAAGGTACGTATCCCCAAACCGGAGTGACGAGAACGTGAAACTCCCCCGCCTCCTGAGGACAAACCAATACAGGACCGACCCGCAGGACCACCTCCAGGTCAAAAACCAGGTACGGTATTACACCTTGGCACATTCCCCAGGGCACGTGGGGACCGGCCCCACCAGACCACACCGGAAATCGCTACCCCGCGGGTCAAAACCATACAGGGTGGAACACAAACTCTCAACCGCAGTGCACCAGATCGAGGTCACAAAAGGTAGAGAGCCCACCCTCAGATGGGCCCGTTACAGCCAAACCAAACCACACAAACAAAGCCCCATGGGACAAGCAGGGCACACTTCAAACCCCAGTTAGGAACACACCACGTGACCTCAAACACGATTAGCCCAGCACTCACTAACACTCTTCTCGGCTGCACTAATCGACTCTCTCTTTCTCTGTCTCTGTCTAACCCCTAACAGTTGTTTCACGCCTTGCAGAACATGTGGCCCACTTTCCTTCTCGTGCTGACCTGCATACTGGGCCTCGGCACCCCAGAAATTATTGAGACCGGACCAGCCTCCGGGATCGTTTTAAAAGAACAACCCGGGCTCCTCATCACGGACGTCCGACTCCACACACAGCGAATCTTTGTCAGACTCAATCCTAGTGAAGTCTGCCGCAAGAACCTGCCCTTGAAGGTCACACTCAAAGATTGGGCAGGTGCACGCTGGACCCAGACGGTCGTGGAGCACGCTGAGGCAGACATACAACACATGCTGACGCAACTAGAGAAGTTCACGATCACTAGGACAGAGCTCAGCGACCCTCGCCCCAGACCCAAACGATTTATTGGGGCTCTCCTCGGCGCGGCGTCCGCCCTGGGCACCCTCTTTAGCTTAGGGATGTCCACGGTAAACGCCATCAGCCTATCCTCCCTCAGACGCCACCAACAAGAAATGGCCTCTGAGCTCGAGGATGTCAAAACCAGACTTGACCAACAACAGAACGACGTGGTGACCTTGGGAAAATCCCTGAAAGGAACCATGCTAGTACTTAACACGCACGAGGTTGCGATTAAACGTACCTCCGCTGCGGTCAACCAACTCTTAGACGTCCTCCAACTAGACTACGCCCATACTCAGCTGACCACACAGCTGATGGAGGACATGTTACGTCACCTCAGCTCCTCCATCGAAAACCTAGCCATGGGCCGTATCCCGCCATACCTCGTGCCGCTATCGCTAGTTGAGGACATCCTAGCCGTAGCCACACGGGACGCTGTAACACCCATGCAAGCCCACTTAGCGTACACGCTGGGCGCTGCAGTCCCCATCTATGTTAATCCTCTAGACCGCGAGGTAGCCTTCCTAGTCACCTTACCGATAGTTCCCGGCGACAAAATCTACCGACTGAAAGGGATCACTAACCTAGGGACCTGGAGGGACAATGCCCACGTCAGAGTCCAGACGCCAGACATAGTAGCCTACCACGACGGCAACCCCAATTTGTACCTAACGCCAAATCTAAGGATGTGCACCCTCACTAAGGACATCCATTACCTCTGCCCCAGCAAACCTTTCGTCAGGGACAGTACAGATGGCATCTGCGGCCTGAGGCCCATGACTCCAGGGAGTCGATGCCCCGCGACGGTCACCTCTCGGAAGCAAATAACCGAAACCAGAGCAGAGATTGTAGGGGCACGATGGCTAGTGAACACTCCCCTTAGAACGGCGACCCTGACCTATGACAAACATGACACCTCGTCCCGAGTAAGTCTCCCGGACGAAACCTTCTGGGTCAACGTCCCAACCGACGCTATCCTGCACATAGGCGACCTGGCACTATACCACCTGTACCCAAACCAGTACGAGGCAGAGATCGAGGTACCAGAGTTCTTTGAGAAAAGGGCTCTGGAACTTCAACCCTCCACCCTAGTCCAAGCCACCTACGAGGGGGCACAAACCGTGGACGTTGCGGTCGTAGACAACCTCCTTCAAGAGATTGCCAAGCGACCGACCATCCACCACCAACCAGTGGCCTACTCCTGGTCTGCCCCCGATACAGTCGTAGCCATCGCGGTAGGAATCGGGTACGGCCTGGCCGTAGCCACGGTCTTCGTCCTAAATAGACGGGTTAGACGACTCCGCGATAGCTTTAACAGATGCGCGGAGGCAATGACGAGACAGATCCGTAGACGACCAAACCGGGGCGACAGCGCCGTCGAGCGTGGCAATTTAAATCGGCGCCCCCAAGTCAACGAGTCAGAGTACGAGGACCTCCAAAGCCACCCACTCGAGGCAGTCACTCTTTCTATCACGGAAGGTGAACCAAGGGCCTAAAGCCCCATTGAGAGTCACCAGCTCAGAACCAACAAATCTACCTCGATATCTAATCAGTCCCCTAGACAATCATATATGCCGTCCCCGTTTATGTACAGGACCTTTCCCTCGTGATTAAAGCCCCACTTGCTACGTCATTTGTGCAACCCTATACTCCCCTTTAGAACGAGCAAGATGGAAACCCCCTTTCCCTCAAGTGCCTTAACGACGCTCCCACCCGCTGCCAAGACAGCCACCTTTTTGATTTTTGAAGTTTCTTATTTTTACACCCTAGTCCCCTAAATTAGAAACTCCTGCTAATCTCTCGGCTTGGAACTTTGAGTCTTCCAAGCCAAGAGACCCAGGAGCCAGGCGCACCGGCCCAAACCCTAGAGTTCGTGGCCGTAGCTCCTCCCCTGAGATCCAACCGCCACGAGCCTGGCCCCAGTTAGGCGCTTGCGAGCTACTGAGT
Source organism: Knipowitschia caucasica (assembly GCA_964034765.1). Lineage (NCBI taxonomy): Eukaryota > Metazoa > Chordata > Actinopteri > Gobiiformes > Gobiidae > Knipowitschia > Knipowitschia caucasica. Next base: position 32,362,969 of record OZ035842.1, read on the forward strand.
CACATTGAGACGGGAATGTTGTAGCATGTCACCACAAATTGTACACTAACACCCGAACAGGCGAGACGATCGACTGAGGACATCCACCCGGCATATCCGACATGACATGCACCTTGTCGGAAGGTGCATCTCTGCCGTGGGGGGGGTATGTAAGGTGAGGAAAAGGACAGATGCAGGCGAGCGTGAAATAGCAGCCCTCTCATAACATGCCCTCCCGAACCCCGGGAACTTCAAAGGAACCATGGGGTTCAGCCACAGGAGCAGCATCCATCATGAGGATTACAGACGCCAGACGGACCAATAAAACAGCGGGATACCCATCTGGCGCCTTGTTCATGTCAACAGAGAAGCTGACACGAATCAGCATTGTCACCCACGGATGCATTCCACGGACCAAGGGGTCCACCCGCGGCCCTCTGGCGCTCCCTAGCGGACACTGGACGCTACCGCACCCGAGACGGACACTCAAAAGGGACATTACTCAATGACATTAACGTTACGGACCTTACTCGTGTGTTTAATGTCTGTGATGTAAATGCACTGTGTGTTTGTACATGTGTTGTGATCATTCGCATCAATCCTGTGTGTTTCCTTTGCAAAATGTCCGTTGTAAAGGGTTTTCGCTCACAGGGAGGATGGCACGGACACGCCTCCCCTGGGAAAGTCAATATAAGCACCCACAATGCTACAAACTTCCTCTTGTTTCTCCCGAATTCACCATTTCAACTTCCCTGTCAACTCTGCGGCAGCATAAGTACGTGCCTCCAGCAACGACTGTGCCCGCCCGCACTGAGGCCTTCCGCTTTCACGCAAGCCTCCTTTCTGGTTGGGATTTATGAACTCTTCATAACTAGCCGGCCCTGGCTCTGGACTCTGCACGCGCGACTCATTCCGGACTGAGTTGTGCACGCCTGGATCCGCAGTTGGACCACGCCGCTGGCTTCATACCTCCCGCCAGTTCGAACAAAGACCACGTGGATGAGGACATCGCCCCATCCTTTCTTCATGCTCACCCTCCATCTCCATCCTCATCATAATCACCCATCTCCCTCTGAACGGCTCCAAAGTAAGACTGTTCCTTGTTAAATGTGCGATTTGAATGAAATGTGTACAACTCCTACTTAAATGTGACCAGAAATCCCCTTTCGTTATATTTTTACCCTCATTTTTGTAATCAATAAACCCCTTTTCTTTAACTCAACCCCATCAGAGTCGTGTTGTTAGATTTCGGCATATCCCTGGCTGATATACGCATTCACTATCTTTAGATTTATAAGACTGAATCGAGGCAAAGTTAGTTTGGATCTGTCGTAGACCCTCAAAACGTCTACTGGTGCCCAAAATAAATAAGACAGACCCATTGGTGGAACGGCGAGTTTCTGATCCGGAGACTAGCCGCTCCACACTACTAAATTTATAGCTTACTGTAATATTATTACCCTACAATAAACAAACAAAAAGCCAGAAAACATCTGTGAGTAGATCTCATGAAAGAAGACACTTCTTCTGTTGGAAGAGAAGATTGTTTTCAAACCTAGAGTTCATGGGTCATATTGTCACATGTGTTTTAAATCTTCATATCCTGTTACCTCTGGGATAGACTGACAGGTTTCCCCTGGAGCGTCTTCCCCTGTCTTTGTGCTTTGCCTCTCCTTCAGTGTTTTATATATTAAACCTTCTTTTATATCTATCTAAGTTTGTAGTTTCCATTCTTTCATCGGGCGACTGTTTAAGGACAAACCTGGCTGAACCAGCATTAACATTTTTTGGTCCTTCTTGCGCCGGATGTCAAAACATCTTTTTTGGAGCTGACCGTCTTCCAACTGGAGATCTGACAACAGCAGCGTGCCTGGAGGTCGCAGGTGGAGGAACAACTGCAGCGACAGTCTCCATGTGGGGTTTGATCAGCTTGGAAATTCGGATTGAAGACATAAAAGCCACGGTTTCCTTACATCGCCAAAACAGGCAAGTTGGTTTTACTTTTTGAGTCCGGGACTCAAATAAAAAAAAAAGGCCTGGGATTAACTGGGTTTATCCTTTTTAAATAGTCGGGGACTAGTGCAGACAGTCTAGCCCGGGATCACGGGGTTTATCTTTATGTAGTCTGGGACTATCATAGACTGTATAATAACGGGGTTATTATTAAGAGTAAGTCGGGGACTACTTTTTACTGCAGTTAAAAGTGAACAGGGTTCATTTTGAATTAAAGACGTCTGTGTGAATGTGTGTATGAAAGGAGATCAATTCAATACTTGAAGCAACCGGACAACCGAAACCCTGCGGTGGTAACGAAAAGTTGTCGACTTGGTGAAGTAGAGTCGGATTGTGTCTCATTATGTTTTAAGTAATCGTGAAAGTGGTCTAAAACAATTATGGCCCGTGAGGCATTCCACTAAGATCGTTTACAAATGTGTAATTAATATCCACGGCCAGGCCCCTTAGCCCACGGGGCCTGGCCGGGCTGGGCCCGAAGGGACGACGTGGGCAGTCCCTCCTGTGGGCCCACCACCTGCAGGGGGGTCCGTGGTGGCGCGGTGCTGAGAGGACCTGGCGGCAGTCGAAGGTGGAGACCTCGGCGACCCAGTCTGCACACACAACATCTGGCTCTTGGGACGTGGAACGTCACCTCACTGGGGGGGAAGGAGCCCGAGCTTGTGGGGCAGGTTGAGCGATACCGACTAGAGATAGTCGGCCTCACCTCCACACACAGCTTGGGCTCTGGAACCCAACTCCTTGAGAGGGGTTGGACGCTCCACTTTTCTGGTGTTTCCCGCGTCCCTCCGCCTCCGGGTGGGGGACAAGTCTCTCATTGTTGGGCCGGCCTACGGGCCTAACAGCAGAGCAGAGTACCCAGCCTTCTTGGAGTCCTTGGGAGGGGTACTGGACGGTGCACCGCCCGGGGACTCCGTTATTCTCCTGGGGGACTTCAACGCCCATGTGGGAAGCGCCAGTGACACATGGAGAGGGGTGATCGGGAAGAACGGCCCCCCTGATCTGAACCCGAGCGGTGTTCATTTGTTGGACTTCTGTGCCAGTCACAGTTTGTCCATCACGAACACCATGTTCAAGCACAAGGGTGTCCACCAGTGCACGTGGCACCAGGACACCCTAGGCCAGAGGTCGATGATCGACTTTGTTGTCGTATCATCTGACCTTCGACCGCGTGTCTCGGATACTCGGGTAAAGAGAGGGGCGGAGCTGTCAACCGATCATCACCTGGTCGTGAGTTGGATCCGCTGGCAGGGGAAGAAGCCGGTCAGACCTGGCAGAACCAAGCGTATAGTGAGGGGCTGCTGGGAACGTCTCGCTGAGCCCCCTGTCAGACGGACTTCCAACTCACACCTCCGGGAGAGCTTCTCCCAGGTCCCGGCGGAGGAGGGGGACATGGAGTCCAAGTGGACCATGTTCTCTGCCTCAATCGTCGATGCGGCGGCTAGTAGCTGTGGTCGCAAGGTCTCTGGTGCTGGTCCCGGCGGCAACCCCCAAACCCGGTGGTGGACACCGGCAGTAAGGGATGCTGTCAGGCTGAAGAAGGAGTCCTATCGAGCCATGATGGTTCGGGGGACTCCTGAGGCAACTCTCCAGTACCGGCAGGCCAAGCGTGCCGCGGCCCGGGCTGTTGCAGAGGCAAAAACCCGGGACTGGGAGGAGTTCGGAGAGCCCATGGAGCATGACTATCGGTCGGCCTCGAAGAGATTTTGGCAAACCATCCGGTGCCTCAGGAGGGGGAAGCAGTTCTTTGCCAACACCATGTACGGTGCGGGTGGAGAGCTGCTGACCTCGACTGGGGATATTGTAGGGCGGTGGAAGGAATACTTTGAGGTTCTCCTCAATCCCCCCGCCACGTTACAGAGGCAGGGGCTGAGGATGTTGGGGCAGATACATCCATCTCCCTGGCTGAGGTCACCAAGATGGTTGGCAGCCTCCATGGTGGCAAGGCGCCGGGAGTGGATGAGATCCGCCCTGACTATCTAAAGTCTCTGGATGTTGTAGGACTGTCTTGGCTGACACGTCTCTGCAACATCGCGTGGCGATCGGGGGCGGTGCCAATGGAGTGGCAGACCGGGGTGGTGGTCCCTCTCTACAAGAAGGGGGACCGGAGGGTGTGTTCCAATTATCGTGGGATCACACTCCTCAGCCTCCCCGGTAAGGTCTACTCCAAGGTACTGGAGAGGAGGCTACGGCCGATGGTCGAATCTCGGATTCAGGAGGAGCAGTGTGGTTTTCGTCCCGGTCGCGGAACACTGGACCAGCTCTATACTCTCCATCGGATACTCGAGGATTCATGGGAGTTCGCCCAACCTGTCCACATGTGCTTTGTGGATTTGAAGAAGGCGTTTGACTGTGTTCCCCGGGGTGTCCTTTGGGGGGTTCTCCGGGAGTATGGGGTCGGAGGTCCTCTGCTGAGGCCCATCTGATCCCTGTATGACCGGAGCCAGAGCTGTGTTCACATTGCCGGCAGTAAGTCAGACCTGTTCCCGGTGAATGTTGGCCTTTGACAGGGCTGCCCTTTGTCACCGGTTCTGTTCACTGTGTTTATGGACAGAATTTCTAGGCGCAGCCAGGGGTCGGAGGGGGTCCGGTTCGGAGACCACAGGATTTCATCTCTGCTGTTTGCAGACGATGTTGTCCGGTTGGCTCCAACGAACCAGGACCTGCAGCATGCACTGGGGCGGTTTGCAGCCGAGTGTGAAGCGGCTGGGATGAGAATCAGCACCTCCAAATCCGAGGCCATGGTGCTCGACCAGAAAAAGGTGCCTTGCCCTCTACAGGTGGGCGGAGAGGTCCTTCCTCAAGTGGAGGAGTTCAAGTATCTCGGGGTCTTGTTCACGAGTGAGCAAAGAATGGAGCGTGAGATTGACAGGCGGATCGGTGCAGCGTGCGCAATGATGCGGTCGCTGTATCGGACCGTTGTGGTAAAGAGGGAGCTGAGCCGAAAGGCAAAGCTTTCGATTTACCGGTCAATCTTCGTTCCCTCCCTCAGCTATGGTCATGAGCTTTGGGTAATGACCGAAAGAACGAGATCGCGGATACAAGCGGTCAAAATGAGCTTCCTCCGCAAAGTGGCTGGGCACTCCCTTAGAGATAGGTTGAGGAATTCAGTCACACGGGAGGAGCTCGGAGTAGAGCCGCTGCTTCTCCACGTTGAGAGGAACCAGTTGAGGTGGCTCGGGCATCTGTTCCGGATGCCTCCTGGACGCCTCCCTGGGGAGGTGCTCCGGGCACGTCCCACCGGGAGGAGGCCCCGGGGAAGACCTAGGACACGCTGGAGGGACTATGTCTCCCAGCTGGCCTGGGAACGCCTTGGGGTCCCCCCGGATGAGCTGGAGGAAGTGGGTGTGGATAGGGAAGTCTGGGCGTCTCTGCTTAGACTGCTGCCCCCGCGACCCGGCAACGGATAAAGCGTAAGAAATTGGATGGATGGATGGATGTTGTATAAGCAATAGTTAATAAATAAAAGTTGAAGAAGATATCGGAATAATAACTAAAAAGTAAATATGGGTACGTCCTGCACTAAAACAATAGATCTAAAAGGAGATCCTAAGTTTATGCAGAAGAAAAATCCTGAATCAGTAAAATATTTGAAAACCTGGAAAAAGAAATATGGTTTTGAGGGTAAACTAACCCTGAAAGAGTGTGAAATACTGGTGATGAAAGTTAGTCTAAGACTTAAATCCAAAAAGAAGGCAACAGAAAAACAAATGCATGATCAGAAAATGGCGGAGTTGTGGCCAGCAGCTGCAAAGTGTAGAGATAAGCAGATACAAGAAAAGAAGAGTAAGACGAGCTTAGTTGCCTTCACATCAGAAGAAGAAGATAACTTGGTGCAAGCAGGGAGACGCCCTGTGCAGCAGCCACAAAATCCAGTACAACAGCAGCAAGTACAACCCAGACACGAAGGATTTTATCTCCATTTTTAATGCACTGCTGTCATTTATTTATTTTTTTAAATTTCTTGTGTAATTTTGAAAGTTTTAATGGTTTTATTCTTTTGTGTGATTTTACTGTTTTAATTGTGATTCTGGTGTTTGTTTTATGTGATGATTTGTGATGTGGACTGTGAAGCGCTTTGTGTTGCCCTGTGCATGAAAGGCGCTCTACAAATAAACTTTGATTGATTGATTGATTGATTTTCACGATCGTTTTTTGACGCAGAGAAATAGTATTTTTGTGATGAAGACAAGACCAGAAAATTCTGAAATCCTCCGTGCACGTGTGTGAAGAATGTATATGTATAAGTATTCTCCGATTAACATTTAAGTGTGTTGATTGAGCGTTCCGGAGTGGCCGGAACTACTTGCGGAGTTATCCACGCAGGCCTGTCGCAAGGGGGGTGCGAGGCCCTGTGCGAACTTGAAACGCGAGGCCCTGCCCTGACACCTTTTTCCCAGATCTCAGGAAAGTTTTTCATGTTATAATATTTGACATGAATTCAGCACCGCCTCGCGCTGTGCGTGAAGAGATCAGCACGCGCGCAGACGTGTGTCCTCGCTCCAATGCAGCGTCGCACGCACACACGCACGCACCCACACACAAACTGTTACCGCGCTTGGCTTTGGCATATTGGTCGCGGTCTTTTTAGCTGACATGGCTCTTTCGTCCTGTGGCAAAATGGCAGCAACTCAAAAGATTGAACCAAAAGGAGTCTTCTTCTTTTTCTAATTGTTAGATTACGGCAAAATGCGCCAAAATGGCTATGAGGCGGAGTCAATATTTGTTATTTTTTTCCTCATCAAATAACGTTTTTGCCACAACATACGCTCCTTCTCCTGCTCCTCCTCCTCCACACACTCTGACCACATTTTTATGCCCAAAATCCACTTCACTCACAGTAGCATGAACGTTGGACATACAGTGTTTGCTAATGCTTTTATAATATGTTTTTGATGTGGATATTCGGGCTCAACATTGACAATAACAGCGCTCACACACCTGTTTCGCAGCTCCTCCTCTTCCTCCTCTGGTCACACTCCTCTCTCCTCCTCCTCACACGGAAGACGCGAGTATCCATCTCTCCGTACACTGGGCTCATTCCCGTTACTTTCTTCACTCAGACACTGCTAGTTATCTGACAGCTCCGTAAAGTTTTTTTTCGGAGGACCCGCTGCGTACATAGCTGCCCTCGCGCCTGCCTGTTTACAAATTGCTTTTGGTGAAAATTTGACTTCACTTGTAATAATGTACTTTTGAACAAAAGAAATCAGAGGTCCAGAGAAAGGGGATTAGGGGTCCGAATTTGGAGCGCAGTCCGCCCTTTGGGGACTCTTGAACTAGTATATTTATTTAATAAAAAAAATAAAAAAAGGAAGTATTGCGAGGCCCTGTGTGGTGCGAGGCCCTGTGCGACGGCACAGGTCGCACAGCCCTTCCGACGGGCCTGTATCCACGCATTTGAAAGACAAGCAGAGAGTGCGTTGCCAAAGGGCAGCGGTCATTATTGTTTTGAGAGGTCCGTTATAGACAATAATGACCGGTAGAACGTTTTGAAATGACATTCAAATCAATGGTTCTCCTGCTGCTGTGAGGAGCTGTATAATAAATATATTTGCTTTATGTAATGGTGATTTATAAACATTGGTCGTCTGCCTCTTATGGACCAATGACCATGTGTTCTTTACCATTGCGTAGTGATACAAACCACTATAAATATAAGCATTTTATTGTCATTCATGTTTTTGTTATTTGTCTCTTGCGTTTCAATGCAAATGCAATTTTAGTTTAAAAGACAAAAATATCGCAATAACATCGATAATAATAATAATAATACTAAACGTCTCAATAAGAAGGTCCTGGGTTCGAATCCCGGTCAGAACAGTGTCTTTTTGAGTGGAGTTTGCATGTTCTTCCCGTGCCTGCGCAGGTTTTCTTCCGGGTGCTCCAGTTTCCCCTACCACTGAAAACATGCACACTGTAAACCCCCCAGCTGCGGCAGTCCTGACCAAGATGGGTTCCCGGGCGCTGTTACTACGGCGACCACTGCTCCTGATTGACGCCCTCGTGGCATCAGGGTGGGTCAAATGCAGAGGAGTAGCCCCATGTGGAAAGATCAAGTGAATCCCTGCAATTACAGTTAATTCCTGTGTTAGAACTGTTTGATTCTCTGATCTGCGTTTGCGAATCGACGGCTTTGTGAGGTCCTCCGAGAAAACTACTGTTGTGATTTAGAGGTGCACAAAAATACATTGAATTGATTTGAACTGTTTTTTTCTTTCATATTTGTTCTGATTTCTGTCCAATGTCTGCAATAAAGAGCAGGGTATGTTTTGGTCAAACATTTCTCAAACCTTTTCAACGCTCCAGTGCGAGAGTAACAAGTGACGCAGACCTCTGCAGAGGAAACGAGGACATGGGTGATATGAAAGAGCCCTAATCAGGATCGCTTTATACTGCCTGTAATTACACTATAATTATTGTGATTGGAAGAGAAACCCCTTTACTGTAACTTTCAGAGCGACGGCAGCGGTTATGTCCTTTTAGCTTGGCTTTCATCATTGACCTTAAAACATTACTTAGAAACGTAAGCCAACCTTTAAACAAAAAAGTGTGTGTTTTCATAATAATATTAAAAACAATAAATATGAAATAGTCTACGGCATTAGTGCAATTTAGTTGATCAAGATCCCCATTAGCCACTTAGCTGCAGAAGCTATTCTTCCTGGTGTCTTCTCAAAATCCCTACATACACATATACGTACAGTATATTTACATGAATACACAAACACATGCTGTTGACGTGTCCGTGTACGACGCCTCGCCTCGACCCGAGCCAATACGCTGTTATTAATTGAGAATGAGTCTATGGAAGAATGATTATAAGGCCATGATTTATGAAATGTGGTAATTAAAAGCAGGGCGAGGACGTGGAGATGGCATCTGGGGAGCAGCAGGAGAAAAGAACGAATGATGCAGAACAAATTCTTCTTTTTCTCAGTGTCTGGAAAATTGTTTCATGACTCAATGTGTTGCCATTAACAAAAACCCAGGCACGAACCTGCACCTGCATCGAGACGCTTTATTACAGAGGATTCAAACACTGGGAGTTCTCATCCCGATCACAAATGAACGCTGTTGAGGAACTGGAGGAAGTGTAATAAATCTGAATCACTCTGTATTTGTCGTCCACGTTTCATACAAACAGAAACAGTGGTTCATAGAAACATAGTATCTTTTCAATGTAACTGAACATGATCCAGACTGGCTTTTAACACCTTTAACACTCATTAGTGGCACGGTGGCTGAGTGGATAGCACTCTCGCCTCTCAGCAAGAAGGTCCTGGGTTCAAACCCCGGTCGGACCAGGGCCTTTCTGAGTGGAGTTTGCATGTTCTCCCCATGTCTGCGTAGGTTTCCTCCGGGTGCTCCGATTTCCCCTACCACTAAAACCATGTACAATAGGTCTGTGCCTCCTGTACTGGCCCCTCCCATCTCTGTGTGGACCGCTTTACCTTTTGATTTTTTGATTGCAAGAATGTTTTAATGGTTTTATGTGATTTTACTGTAAAGCACTTTTGTTGAGTGTTGAAAAGGGTAGATCCCCCAGACTGAATTAAAAATTGATAGTTCATAAAAACTGACCCACTCCAAACAACAGACCTGGAAAAACCCACAGACACCAAGATTAAAGATAGTAAAAACCTACAGTCATAAAAACATTTGGTATGATTTACTCTTGTCGATTGTGAGCAGGATACTTGCACAAGTCTTGAAACATTTCTAATAAACACAGTTGGTACAATCTCAACCAATCAAGTCGGCAGTAGGCACTCAAGTATACAAGTACATAAAGTTAGGTCTTGGGGAACAAAAAATCAGTTTTTAAAAAGTCTAGAAAACGTCTGTAATTTTAATTTGGAAAAAGAGCAAGAACCCAGTGTGAGGCTAAACTCTAAACTCTCTGTGAGCGGGTTAGAACTCTCTCCTCTTCAGGTTTTGTCGTAGGTAGATCACCAGATTCTGACAAAGCCGTCTTTCAGAACCGATACTACACATGTCCAGGTACAGGAGACTTTTAATTCTACATATTTCTAAAGAATACAAAACCTTTCAGTACAAAAAGAAAGGTTTTTGTCTAAACACGTCGTTTCTGCGAATTCACTGTCCTGACGGCCAAAGATTGAACTGACGAGGTTCCAGGTTTTTTAAGATATTTTAATTATTTGACTACAGTTTGAAGCCTCTCATTCGGAGCCTCCTGGAACACACCCTGATGAAATAGTCCCTCGAAAAGCCGGAGTCACCAGATAAGAAAGTGTGGAGGACACGAGGGGCGAGTTGGTTTTCTTCATCAGTAAAAATAGGCTAATGCTAACAGCTGTGTATGTTTGTGGAAAATGGGTCAGAGCGTTGCATGATCAAATCCCTGTTTGTTCTGCCTTCGTTTGTCTGCCTCTTGTTAGCGCCAAAACTGGTTCATTACGTTTCATTTTTAACCAGCTCTCGCACTAGAAGCCAGTAAAGTTACGAAAGGCTTTTGCGAATCGTGCCATAGAAAGTCAAGCCCCTTCTCTTTTCAAATGGATTCTCTGGAGTCAGCTGGTAATGAGATGTGTGAGTGCATCGGAAGTTTTACACCAGAAAAGTTCAATATCTAAAACAATAAAGTGTGAGTAATTGTGCTCGCGTTTCAAAAGGTTAGTGGAGGCCGTTTTAAGTGAGCGCTGCATGATTCATGATTTCTAAAACACTCAAGCCGAGAGAGTCTTAATTGCTCTGTTCCAATTCAGGCCCACTTTAATGTTTAATACAGCAAATAGGTTCCAAATCCAGGAGCTTAAGAAGAAGGAGCCGCAGCTTTTGTTTCATCATAAAAATCCTGTAGAGTTCTTAATCTACTCGTCAAAGACTGCCAGCTTTTCTGTGCGTTGTTTTGTAATTAGCAGTGAATGTGGAATTGTAAATTGTGATTTAGCTGTATTTACTTGATCAACAAAAATGTGTTTCATTGTTTTCTGATGCTTCACACATATTTCTCAACATGTAAATACTTATTTCAAGCAAGAAATGTCTGAGTGGTTAGCAGGTTAGCACTCGCTAGATTCTGCCATATAAAGATTCTGACTAAGGCTGGACGTCGTTCAGAACCTGCCGATACAATACACATCGAGATACAGGGTATCCTCTGTACTCCTGTATCCTCTGTACGTATCCTCTGTACTCCTGTATCCTCTGTACGTATCCTCTGTACTCCTGTATCCTCTGTACGCCTGTATCCTCTGTACGTATCCTCTGTACTCCTGTATCCTCTGTACTCCTGTATCCTCTGTACGCCTGTATCCTCTGTACGTATCCTCTGTACTCCTGTATCCTCTGTACGCCTGTATCCTCTGTACTCCTGTATCCTCTGTACGCCTGTATCCTCTGTACGTATCCTCTGTACTCCTGTATCCTCTGTACGCCTGTATCCTCTGTACGCCTGTATCCTCTGTACGCCTGTATCCTCTGTACGCCTGTATCCTCTATACGCCTGTATCCTCTGTACTCCTGTATCCTCTGTACGCCTGTATCCTCTGTACGTATCCTCTGTACTCCTGTATCCTCTGTACGCCTGTATCCTCTGTACTCCTGTATCCTCTGTACGCCTGTATCCTCTGTACGCCTGTATCCTCTGTACGCCTGTATCCTCTGTACGTATCCTCTGTACTCCTGTATCCTCTGTACGCCTGTATCCTCTGTACGCCTGTATCCTCTGTACGCCTGTATCCTCTGTACGCCTGTATCCTCTGTACGCCTGTATCCTCTGTACGCCTGTATCCTCTGTACGCCTGTATCCTCTATACGCCTGTATCCTCTGTACTCCTGTATCCTCTGTACGTATCCTCTGTACTCCTGTATCCTCTGTACGCCTGTATCCTCTGTACGCCTGTATCCTCTGTACGCCTGTATCCTCTGTACTCCTGTATCCTCTGTACGCCTGTATCCTATGTACGCCTGTATCCTCTGTACGCCTGTATCCTCTGTACTCCTGTATCCTCTGTACGCCTGTATCCTCTGTACTCCTGTATCCTCTGTACTCCTGTATCCTCTGTACGCCTGTATCCTCTGTACGCCTGTATCCTCTGTACGCCTGTATCCTCTGTACGCCTGTATCCTCTGTACTCCTGTATCCTCTGTACTCCTGTATCCTCTGTACTCCTGTATCCTCTGTACTCCTGTATCCTCTGTACTCCTGTATCCTCTGTACGCCTGTATCCTCTGTACGCCTGTATCCTCTGTACGCCTGTATCCCCAGTGCAAAGCGTCTGTTTCTCCGATCAGCTGCAGCGCTCTCTTCTGCAAAGCGCTGGACGTAGTCACCAAGAAAACGATTAGCTTGTGTCGCCGACGGCAACGTGAGATTTATCTGCAGCTAGCGACTCAAATCTGCGTCCGACTTCACCAAGAGTTCGACGTCATGTGTTCAGATGGCTTCGACAATAACCCAGCGCCCGCACCGGCAAACTTTCCCAAAGTCGTCCGGACGCCAATCACTTTGAGCTTGATTCTTTAACTCTTGCCGTGCCGCTATCAATCACAGATTACTCAGAAACATGATTTTCCGCTTGGCCACACGGCTCGGACTCCGCCGTTATGGTGGCGGGCAGGAGAAAGCTGACCAATGGCAAAGAGCGCATGAATGTGCTCATACAAACACTAAACGCCTGCTCAGGGAGAAAGGCAATAATTACATCCATAACTCAGTTTACAGCAGGAGCAGAGAATCAGACGCTTCTCTTTAAAAGACTTTACTATCTCTGAGTCTACACACGGCAGAAAACCATTGCATTGAATGATCACAGTCATGAATACAGATTAATTACACAAACCGAACGGGCGCGTACGGCAAAAGGAACGAGGGTTTATGTGATTGAAAGCGGGGATACTAGCACTCTTTTCATGAATTAAAGAGTCAAATAAGACCTTGCAACTGTAAGCTATGTTACTACAATACCACTGTAGAAGAATGAATTGGTTTTATATATAGCACTTTAATTGGACACTCAACGTTCGGCACTTTACAGCCGCAGCCGTCCCACTGTGGCACCCAGAGGTCTCACATCACATTACTGATCAGGCCCTGAACTGCTTAACTTCAGAGGTCTGACGTGATCTGGCTTCCGGATGCAAATATGGCCACTATAGAGCTCCAAAGTCTATATCACAGACACAGACAAGACAATACATATGCTGTAAGTTCAAAGATACAAGTTTAAAATGAGAGAGAAAATGTAAAACATATCAAATCCCACCTACTCAATATAATAAAACATATCAGTGCATTATTTTGTATTTCTTGTTCTTCTTACTCTTACTAAACACATATGAATGTGGATGAAACCAACACAAATTTTCAAATCTTTCAAACTTAAATGTATTCATCCATTCTCTGTTTTCAAATACGCTTTTTATGTTGCCATTTTGTTAGAAAAAATGTAACATGTGAGAAAGACCCCTGAGTGGTCAGCTGATCTACAGACATGGGACCAATGTGTGTGAAAACTACAGACATGGGACCAATGTGTGTGAAAACTACAGACATGGGACCAATGTGTGTGAAAACTACAGACATGGGACCAATGTGTGTGAAAACTAGTGATAGATGTACCGCATTATTTAATAACATTGGGCCTCATTCACGAACGGTTCTTAGGAACAGATTTGTACGTAAATCCTACTTACGAGGTTTTTACGAAGAAAGTGGCATTCACGAATTTTTCTCGTAACCAGAATTTCTCTTGGGCAAGTCCTCAGGAGCACTCGTACGCATTCAGTGCCGACATGTTCACACGCCGGGGTTGTCCTCTTTGGTGAAGTTTAATAAAAATACAACATTCCAGTGATATGTCCGTCATATCGATGTATGTATTTATTTATTTGTAGTAATCTATATTAGTAATCTTTATTTATATACCGCCTTTTTCACTGCAGATCTGGCCTACTTTTTAATTCATTTTGAAATGAAATGTGCCAACGCTTTATCAAATACATTGGAAATCTTGCCGTGTATTAGTGACCCCTTCCTATTTATAGGGGGCATTTCTTTATCCACGGGCCACAGAACAACGGCATATATACTGCTGCTGCAGGAGGTTACTGGGTCCGCGCTGAGTCTCTGCGCTGGTCTCTCCTATGGATCTATACGGGTCTGCACTGGTCTCTCCTATGGATCTATACGGGTCTGCACTGGTCTCTCCTATGGATCTATACGGGTCTGCACTGGTCTCTCCCATGGATCTATACGGGTCTGCACTGGTCTCTCCTATGGATCTATACGGGTCTGCACTGGTCTCTCCCATGGATCTATACGGGTCTGCGCTGGTCTCTCCCATGGATCTATACGGGTCTGCGCTGGTGTCTCCCATGGATCTATACGGGTCTGCACTGGTCTCTCCCATGGATCTAGACGGGTCTGCACTGGTCTCTCCTATGGATCTATACGGGTCTGCACTGGTCTCTCCCATGGATCTATACGGGTCTGCACTGGTCTCTCCCATGGATCTATACGGGTCTGCACTGGTCTCTCCCATGGATCTATACGGGTCTGCACTGGTCTCTCCCATGGATCTATACGGGTCTGCACTGGTCTCTCCCATGGATCTATATGGGTCTGCACTGGTCTCTCCCATGGATCTATACTGGTCTGCACTGGTCTCTCCCATGGATCTATACGGGTCTGCGCTGGTGTCTCCCATGGATCTATACGGGTCTGCACTGGTCTCTCCCATGGATCTATATGGGTCTGCGCTGGTGTCTCCCATGGATCTATACGGGTCTGCACTGGTCTCTCCCATGGATCTATACGGGTCTGCGCTGGTCTCTCCCATGGATCTATACGGGTCTGCGCTGGTGTCTCCCATGGATCTATACGGGTCTGCACTGGTCTCTCCCATGGATCTATACGGGTCTGCACTGGTCTCTCCCATGGATCTAGACGGGTCTGCACTGGTCTCTCCTATGGATCTATACGGGTCTGCACTGGTCTCTCCCATGGATCTAGACGGGTCTGCACTGGTCTCTCCCATATACGGGTCTGCACTGGTCTCTCCCATGGATCTATACGGGTCTGCACTGGTCTCTCCTATGGATCTATACTGGTCTGCACTGGTCTCTCCCATGGATCTAGACGGGTCTGCACTGGTCCTCTCCCATGGATCTATACGGGTCTGCACTGGTCTCTCCATACGGGTCCGTGCTGCATGCTCCTGGATCCATACGGGTCCGCGCTGGTCTCTCAAGTCTGGTCTATGCGGTCTATCTTCGGTCCGCGCTGGTCTCTGCGCACCGGTCTCTCCAGTCAGGTCACTCCAGTCTATGCGGTCTCTCCGATAGGTCCGCTCTGGTTTCTGTGTGCTGGTCACTCCAGTCTCTCCTCGGGTCTGCATTGATCTCAGCGCTGGTCCGCGCTGGATCTCCTCCCAGGGTCCAAAATATTTTGAGATTAATCTCAAAACATTTTGAGATTCATC
This sequence comes from Knipowitschia caucasica, assembly GCA_964034765.1. Taxonomy (NCBI): domain Eukaryota; kingdom Metazoa; phylum Chordata; class Actinopteri; order Gobiiformes; family Gobiidae; genus Knipowitschia; species Knipowitschia caucasica. The sequence continues at coordinate 32,378,412 of OZ035842.1, forward strand.
TTTAAAATAATACATAATATATTTTTAAATTAAGCTCATAACATTTTGAGATTAATCTCATCATATTCTTAGATTAATCTCATAATTTTGCTAGTTCGACTTTATTCTCATAATATTTCAACTTTTAAGTCAACATTTTATAACTTTATTCTCAGTCTGGCAAAAGAAGAAAAAAGGGTGACTCTTTTGCTTCGTGTAACTCTTGACTTTAGGCCTGTTGCTGTTTCCTCAGCCGTCTGCACACGGCCCTGCAGTCCCTTTTATGGGCATTAATGGGCGGTTACCTATGCTAAGTACCTATGCTAATGAATCACCTGGCACGCGCGCTCTACTTACGAGGAGTTGGCATTCATCAATCTGAGAGAACAGCTGCGAACAATTCAGCGGCTTACGAGTGCGTTGAAGAATCCCACGTAGGCTCTTCTTAGAAATCTACATAAGGACAACTTGAGAAGAAATTTGAGAAGTTTCTTACGAAGTTATTCGTGAATGAGGCCCATTGTTTGTGGTTTGAATGTTGTTCGCCTCGAGGGACGAAAAGTCTGTAAATCATGAAACACAAAAACCGACTTTTGGCAAAAAAATTGGAGTTTGTAGAGGGCCACAGACAGACTCTCCTCTGACAGGTCGACTCCAGCCACAGACAGACTCTCCTCTGACAGGTCGACTCCAGCCACAGACAGACTCTCCTCTGACAGGTCGACTCCAGCCACAGACAGACTCTCCTCTGACAGGTCGACTCCAGCCACAGACAGACTCTCCTCTGACAGGTCGACTCCAGCCACAGACAGACTCTCCTCTGACAGGTCGACTCCAGCCACAGACAGACTCTCCTCTGAGTCTGTTTCATGAACTTATAAAGTTTCTGATCATAGCATTCAGAGTGGCACAAGGAACTTTGGTGCGGAGCCACAGAGAGACTCGCACACAAACATTTCACGTTTTGTTGTTATTTTTCACCCGTGGACGTGCCTACAGGTCATTAGATCGATCAATAACCCGGCCTCATTCAGAGCTTCTAACGGTCTGCGTGCTTCTGTCGTCCACAGGTGAGCGAGAACGCCAAAAAGGACCTGAAGGACGGCCTGGCTTTGTACAACTCCGAAAACAACATAGGCCTTCGAAACGCCTGGAACATCATTCAGGCCGAGGTGCGTGACATGAAAAGAGACATTAGCATTATAAAAACCGACGCCAAAGCTAACACATTCATTTCAAATATGCAAAATTATTCCCGCTAATGTGCTATCTGGCATTACTTCTGCTTAAACAAATGCTAATTAAAACACTTAGCTTTGATGTAATGCTTTTGAATGTGTGTGTGTGTGTGTGTGTGTCTGTGTCTGTGTGTGTGTGTGTGTGTGTGTGTGTGTGTGTGTGTGTGTGTGTGTGTGTGTGTGTGTGTGTGTGTGTCTGTGTGTGTGTGTGTTTGCCAATAGTGGAAATGCTGCGGAGTCATTGCTTACACAGACTGGCACGAGGCGCTGAAGGAGAAGGTAGTTCCGGACCGATGCTGCCAAGAGCATTACCAAAACTGTGGGCGCAATTCTACAAACATGTTCTGGAACCGGGTGAGTTCAGGGTCTTTAACATCTGCAAAATCCTTCATTAAAAGAAGGAACACCGGGTAATATTGTAGGTTGATGGGCCGCATTCCATTTTAGGACACACAGCCTTTGTTGTTTATGCGACTACGACTTACAAACAAAATAGAATTACGGCGATAAGATGTGTCATTTCCTTCGTTGCTATGAGGGACCAATAAACAAAAAAATAGCAAACGTAATGTTGCTTATTTTCCCCCAAAATGTAGAGAAAAGAAAAATATGATATTGTAATAATGCATACTACTACTGAAGCCACAGCTGCCCTGGGGCACACCGGCAGAAGGCGAGGCCACCAGTCTGTGTCATCGGCCCCTCGGAGCACCAACAACCATTCACTCACACACCAGACTCATTCTCAGCAATTCGGGGTGAGGTGTCTTGCCTCAGGACACAATGACAGTTTGGTTCCCAGAGGTCTCCCATCCATAGACTGTAAATATGAACACACGTAGTGACACCTATTTCCTCCGTTGAAATGGATGTGGCACAAAATTCAAAATGGCCGCTGGAAGCCCCTCCCGCAGGAAAATGCGTATACTTTAGCCGGCACAAACCCGATTCATTTAAGCCAAGAGCCGACTTTTGGATCATCCTGTAAACCCGTTTTCTAGAGGAAAGACGGCGTCGTTAGAATGCACTGGATAGGGGACTTCCGGGTTGGGCGTGTGTCATGGCGGCAGCATAGAGAATCAGCTCTCCGACGAAAAATAGAAGACCCCCCTGAAAGTTGTATTTTTTCCGATTTTACTTTAACCAAGGCCAAGCAGTAGTGAAGGGGGGTTATTATGACAAAAGGGAGATCAAGACAAACAAAAACCAACATTGGAAAGCACGTCGAGGAAGCAGAAGAGCGACCTAAGCTAACGGCTACAACGTGCCCTGCGGAACCTGGGCTAGCAGCTGCATTAGCCGCGAGTAAGCTAACAGGGGAGCAGCCGCTGGAAACGATGGCTGATCTCCAAACTGTACTTCAGGAAATTAAGGATTTTCGAAGAGAGAATGCAGAATCTTTCAAGGAGCTAAAAGAGGACATTAAAAACACGAACATCCGAGTTGAAGAGGCAGAAAGGCGCATTATGGAGTCGGAGGGGCGCATCCAGATGATTGAAGATGCTACTCTTGAGCTACTGGAGCTGCAAAAGCAAACCTTGTCCAGACTGACGGACCAAGAAAGCCGCTCCAGAAGAGACAATATCAGGATTCACGGGGTAAAAGAAGGTGCTGAAGAAGGGTCTCAGTCAATGATTGACTTTATTGTGACCCTGCTGAAAGAGAAGTTGGACCTGGCGCCGTCACTTGACCTCATTGTCGAAAGAGCCCACCGAGCCTTAGCCGCTCGACCACCGAATGAGGCCCCGCCAAGATCAATAGTGGTAAAGCTGCAAAGTTACAGAACCAAGGAAGCCATTATAACGGCAGCGTGGCAGAAAAAGGGCTTCATGTATGAGGGAAGGAAGATAATAATTGACCACGATTATGCACCGGAGATTTTGAAACAGCGGAAGCTATATACGGAGGCAAAGAGAGTGCTTAGGGAACGTAAAATACGCTTCCAGACGCCATTCCCAGCAAAACTTTGTGTCTTTTATGATGGGGAGACGCAAATGTACAACACAGCAGCGGAGGCGACTAAGGATATGGCCACAAGAGGATACCAGGTCTCGGTGGTGCCACCAGAAGAGGACAGGTTTGAGAAGATGAGTCGCATCTGGAGTCGGGCTGAGGGAAGAGGACGTCAGGCGGACGCGCGACCTGGATACATGCAAAAGCTCGATGTTTACAGAAGATCAGTTATGGAGTGACGTAAACTCAGGAAGGTGAGAAAGAACTACTAGTAAAAAGACTCATTTCAATTCTCCATTTGATTATAAAACATGTCGGAACTGTTTTTTCTCTCGAGACTGCCATTAAGAGACATGTGTGTGTACTTTAGTACCGAGGGGGCCCTCTGGGGGTTTAGCGTCAGAGGTTTTTCCCCCGAGTCACAGTTGGACTCAATTAGGGTCAACGAAACGACCTCAGGTGTGGAAGCCGAGTTTCTTTTATTTGTTATTGTTTGTATGATTAAGTTCGATATCATTGTTTGTTCTTCTAGTAGCAGGGGGAATTATTATAGTAATCTCAAACTCTCATTGTCTGAATGCAAAACAACTTCATTAAGATCTACTCGTATAATGTGAATGGTGTTTTAAGCCCATGTAAAAGAAGTAACATTTTAAGTAAGTTAAAGAAGGAAGGAGTGGGAATTGCCTTTTTACAGGAAACCCATCTTACAGAAAAAGAACATGAAAAGCTAAAGAGAAATGGATATTCTCAGGTATATGCTGCTTCATATAAAACGGGTCACAGAAGAGGGGTGGCTATTTTGATATCAAGAAAAATCCCCTTTCAAAAATTATCTGTGATAAGTGACAAGGAGGGAAGATACGTACTGGTTAAAGGGAGAATAGAGGGAACATTAATTAGCTTATTGAATATATATGCACCACCAGGCTCAGACTGGTCTTTTTATAGACTAATATTTGATTTGATGACATCTGAAGGGGAGGGAATTATGATAGCGGGAGGGGACTTAAATCAAAGGTTAGATCCCCAAATGGATACTACATCAGTGGGGTCATTAAAAACGAAAGTAGCCAAAAACATTGGAGATTTGATGGGGGAACTTGCTATTATGGATGTTTGGAGAGATTTGCATCCTCTAACTAAGGACTTCACTTTTTATTCTTCTCCACATAAAATGTATTCAAGAATTGATTATTTTTTTATATATAACAAAGATAGGTACAGGGTGGAAAATTGTGAAATAGGGGTAATGGATCTCTCGGATCATTGTCCGGTGCACATGACCCTATTTTTGACACCTGAAAAAAAAAGAACACTCTGGCGGCTTAATGCCAATTTGCTGAGAGGAAACATTAAAGAGGAATTGAGAGTAGACATTGAGAGATTTTTGGAGGAGAATGATAATGGTGAAGTGTCCCCACCCATACTATGGGATGCATGTAAGGCTGTATTAAGAGGAAAATTGATTGCAAAATCAGCATTCTTGAAAAAACAAAAGCAAAAGAGACTAGAAACACTAAAATTAGAATTGCAAAGATTTGAACAAGAGCACAAGCAAAGTCATAATAGAGAGATATATAAAAAGTTACAAAAGAAAAAAGCAGAAATAAATGAAATTTACTCAGAAGAATTACAGAAAAAACTATTATTTACAAAGCAAAGATACTATGAGATAGGGGGGAAATCAACAAAGTTGTTAGCTTACAAGTTGAAAAAGGAACAGGCAATAAATAACATTTATAGGATGAAAAATCCCAAGACTAAAGAAGTGAAATATAAAACTGAGGACATTCAAAAGTGTTTTGAATCATATTATACAAACTTGTATGCTAAATCAAATGTGGAAGATGCTAAAAAGATGGACACGTTTTTAGACAAATTGACATTGCCAATAGTAACAGATGAGCAGAATGAAACCTTGACGTCAGAGATTACAGAAAAAGAAATTAACTCTGCAATCTCAAAGTTGAAAACCAACAAGTCCCCAGGAGCAGACGGATATACCTCAGAATGGTACAAGATATATAGAGACAAGCTGGTTCCAATTTTACAAAAAACATTCAATTGGGTGCTACAAAAAGGAGAGATGCCAGGCTCATGGCAGGAAGCCATTATATCAGTGATCCCAAAAGAAGGAAAAGATGGGCTTGAATGTGCCAGTTACAGACCTATTAGTGTTTTACATCAAGATTATAGATTGTTTACAGCAATATTGGCCCGCCGTATGGAAAATATATTGCCAGATATTATTCAGTTAGACCAGGCAGGTTTCATAAAAGGGAGACAGACACAGAACAATATCAGAAGAACATTACATGTGATGCAGCATATACAGGACAGACGAATAGAAGCAGGAATAATAAGGATGGATGCCGAAAAAGCTTTTGATTCAGTTGGAATTTCTAATAAGGGTGTTAAAAAAATTCTAATTCCAAAATACATTCATTAGGACTATACAAGCATTATACTCTGGTCCAACGGCAAGGATAAAGGTTAATGGGTCTTTATCAGAGAAGATTATATTGAATAGAGGTTGTAGGCAGGGCTGCTCGGCAAGCCCTCTGCTTTTTGCTATTTTTTTGGAACCCCTCAGTCAATTAATAAGGCAAAATGAAAATATTAAGGGAATACAAATGGTGGGAGGGATGCAAAAAATCTCACTATTCGCAGATGATGTTTTAATATATGTGTCGGATCCCAATACATCTATACCAGCTCTTATGGCAGCATTTGCAGATTTTGGGAAACTGTCAGGCTATAAAATAAATGTACGGAAAACCCAAGTCCTAGCTTTAAATTATAACCCAAAAGATTATGTAAAGAATAGCTACAACATTGACTGGAACATGAAATCCATAAAATACTTGGGAGTAATTTTGACAAAAGATTTGAATAAGTTAAAAGAGGCTAATTATGATCCATTAATATCTAAAATAAAGGAGGATTTTGAGAGGTGGAGTTTAATCCCATTTCTGTCAATTGCTCAAAGAGTGGAGGTAATCAAAGTCAACATTCTACCAAGACTACTGTACTTGTTTCAGAATCTACCTGTGGAAATTTTAAAGAAAGAATTCAATGAATGGGATAAATTTATTTCAAGATATATTTGGCAGGGGAGGAGACCAAGAATAAAGTATAGGACAATGCAGCTAGCTAAGGGAAAGGGTGGGTTAGCCCTACCCTGTTTGAGGAGTTATTACCAAGCAGCACAAATTAAAATTTTAATGAACGTTTGTAATCCTTCATATTTTTCTAAGTGGAAAGACATAGACAACTCAAAAATACAGGGGAACCCAGTGCAAGCTTTAATTGGTGACAACAAATTATACAAACAAATCAAAGGGCAAATCAATCCGTGGCTAAATGTCTCATTGAAAGAATGGTTTGAAATGGTAACAAAAAATGATTTGAATGTCCCATGCAAGATGCTGAAATGGATTGGGTATGATACAGAGTTTGATCCCAATAAAGGAGATGAACAATTTAAAATATGGCAGGGACCAAAAATGTGGTGGGAATTGGTAAAAAATGGGGAATGCAAAAACTTCCAAGAGATTAAGGATCAGTTTGGGTTAAGAAATCAGGACTTTTTTCGATTTTTGCAATTAAGGCATTATGTATCACATGATATAAAAAGGGAAAATTTCAGAGTTGACTCGGAGATGATTAGCCTGTTTATCAAGGCCTATCAATCCAAGCTAAATAAAAAAATGATTACGTGCATCTATACTGAGATAGAAAACCTGAAAAATGAAGATACACAATATATAAAACGTAGATGGGAAATTGAAGCCAATATTCATTTGACACAGGAAGAATGGGATGAGACCAATGAGCAGGTGTGGAAGACAACATGCTCATTAATGTGGAGGGAACATGGCTGGAAAAACATAGTGAGATTTTTCCGAACTCCAGCTCAAACAAAATACACAGACACAAGCTGTTGGAGACAATGTGGAGAAAAAGTGGCAAATCATGTGCATATATTCTGGTCCTGTCCCTCAGTGCAGAGATACTGGAAAGATTTGAAGGCATGTATGGACACGGTTTTACGTACGGATTTGCCATTTACATTTGAATTGTTTTTCTTGGGAAAACTTAATGTGAGACTTAAAAATTATTTGAATTTGAAGTTGTTTAGAATTATGCTGTTAGCTGGGAAAAAGGGTATCACGCGAAATTGGCTGAAGGTGAGGAGCCCATCCAAAGAAAATTGGTTAGAGGTGATGAAAGATATTTTTACAATGGAGAAGATGACCGCAAGTATAAGGCTGGAAAGTGAAAAATTTGAAGAACTATGGAAACATTGGCTTAAATTTGTGAGAACGATTAGACAAGATTTTATTTGAAAAGAGAATTTTAAATCCCCAAGTTTAGTCATGCTACTTTTGTGTGTTTGTGTTCTATTTTTTATTTTTATTTTTTTTTGTTTATAAAAAATGGGACAAAGTGTCAATGTATAATGTGAAACACTGTAATGTACATGTCATGTCCACGAAAAATCAATAAACAATAAATGTAAAAAAAAGAATGCACTGGATAATTCTGTTTCCGGGTACACCCCCACCGGCAAGGAGTGAGATTGTAACCATGTCAGGGCCCATCACAGCACTAACCAGGCCTGCCCTGCTTAGCTTCAGAGGTCTGACAGGATCTGGCTTTCACCTGCAGGTGTTCTGTCACATGGAGCTGCAAATTTTCAACTCAAAATTGAAAAAAAAAAAAAAAAGAATCTCTTCAGTTGTTCCTTCTTTGTACGTTCTTTGTACTTGATCAAGTCCAGTCTGTTGATCTTTAATTGCGCCGTCAGAGCCTGTTTTTCGTTCACCTCTGATCCATGAAAAATCTGGATCTAACTAAACCGAAAGCAAAGAGGCAGCGACCACGACACGCTCTGACTTTTCTTCACACAAATACAGTCGACCCGATCCGCCTGCCGCGATATCAGAGAAAGCCAACACTTTGTAAATTTACATTCAAAGTTAAAAGTAAAAGGGCGACAGTAGCTCAGTTGGTAGAGCATTGGCCTTCAGGCCTGAAGGTCGTGGGTTCAATTCCCACCTCTGCACTTTCTCCACCGACTCCCACTGATGACTGCTGTCGTTGTGTCCTTGGGCAAGACACTTAACCCCACTTTGCCCAAAGCCCCCACTGAAAGATCAAGGCTATGCTCACAGTCAGAGAGCAGCCGTCCTCCTGTGGACTCACCACCTGCAGAGGGTCAGTGAGGGGCTGGTGCTATGAGACTTGGGTGGTATCTCTGACTGCCACCCCCCTGACCCAGAAATGGATTAAAGGGTAGAACATGGATGGATGGAAGTTAAATATAGTATTTCCAGTGATTATACTGCCGTAACGAAGCAGCCGTCCACACAGCACGTCCTTTATCAGAGCAGCTCCGGCTTAAACACCGCCCGTTGTGCTTTTTTACAATCCAGAACAGACTTTCATTATTGAATTAATTTCCTGTAACAACGTGGGAAATCTTTTACAAGACGCTGCTACATTCAATGCCAACCTTTAGGGCAATAAGACAATTTGCTTTTCTCGCTTCCGTTTTAGTTCAAGTCTACTTCTTTAAGCATGTCTCACATTAAGACTTACTTTTTTTGTTTTACTCTTAGTGCTAAATTCTCATCACGCTGGCTTCTCTTCATTATGCATGAGACAACAGCTCGTTTTCGTGCTGAAAACCTTACTCGCATTGTTCGCCAATCTCCCCCATTAGCGGCCTAATCTGCTATTGGTCTGGCGTGTGGCTTGTTAGCGGGGCCAAAGCAGGGGATTAAAAGCTGTAATACAATTGCTAAAATGAGAATAGACAGACATTGAGCCGGCCCCACTGTAACAGCAGTGCAGAGTAATCCCAGCCACAGGATACGAGCCGACACTTCACCGTTTCTACAGCGGGAAGAAACTTTAGACCAGAGCACCTCCCTAAGTGTCTTTGCTTACCTTTCAGCGCTGTGACCAGGAGATGAACCCAAAGAACATAGCATTAAAAAAAGATTTACGTTTCCCCGTTCAAGCCATGCATGCAAACACCTCGCTTACATCTCCACTTAAAACACTTGACCCTAAAGTCTCTGGAAAAGGTGCCTTTTCACGGCTGTCAACACTACGCACTGGAACTAAAAAATAACGGCCGCGGCGAGTCGAGGGCCCCGCCTTCACGAATGTCAGGATGCATTTTGACCTGTTAGTGCCGGGAGCGGTAGAAGATTCTAGTGCGAACAAAAATAGAAAAATCTTGGAAAATCAATAATAATAATAATAATAATACATTTTATTTCTTCGCCGCCTTTCTTGACACTCAAGGTTAAAAACAGTTAAAATACAGTTAAATACAAAGTTAAAAGTGTCAAAATGACTGTTGTTCTGTCATTCTACGTGTGTCATTGCATCGAAAGTGAGATATGCCGAGCTTTGGTCTGTTTAGTCCATTTTTTAAATCATTGACCATTTCTGAGAGGTTTTAAATGGGTTTGTTTTACAGCTGTGAGCTAATTATCAATATCAATACACCTAAAGGCTCGATGTGTGGCAAGGCAAATGTATTTGTAAAGCACAGTTTGGTATAACAATACAAAACAAGAAAAGGAACATTAAAATCCCACAAAGCGTTCAAATCAGCACACATTTACTGCTAAACAAAACTGTTTTTAACCTGGACTTGTCAGAGAAGAAGACTGTCTCACATTTTTAGAAGTTTTTTGCTCCATAAATCTGAAATCTTGCCTCCCCATGTTTAGTCTTCCAGCCATCCATCCATTTTCTTCCCCTTAATCCATGTCTGGGTCAGGGGGTGGCAGTCAGAGCACCAGCCCCTCACTGATCCTCCTGCAGGAGCTGAGTCCACAGGAGCTGAGATCTTTCAGCGGGGGCTTCAGGCAAAGTGGGGTTAAGTGTCTTGCCCAAGGACACAACGACAGCAGACATTAGTGGGAGTCGTGAACTCGGTCTTATGGTGGGCTAGAACCCACGACCTTCAGGCTCAAAGGCCAACGCTCTACCAACTGATCCACTGTCGTCTCCATATCTTATCTTGACATATCTTATCACTTGTCTTATGTTAGTTTCTCAGTGTAAGTTTATTGACAGAAATAATGTGGAGGGAGGTAGGGATAGCATAAAATAAAAAACACAGATTGTACTTGTCTGTACATAAATAAAGAACGAAAACAAAAATAAGAATGTCAAGTAAATAGACTTTTCTAATCAATATTTCACCTGTGTTACTATTTCTAATCCATGCTCTTTTTTTCAGGGTTGCTTTGAGAAAGTGGAGGAATGGCTGGACGACAACAAGCACTTGCTAGGAACCATCGGCATGGTCATCTTAGTCGTGCAGGTATGTGCTTTTATTACGTGACACAAGCATCACTTTTCGCAGGTTATTTTCTCCACTGTCTGACTGGTAAGAAAACACAGGCCTCTGGTGGCCACTGTGGGCGTTCTGGTTACCCACGCATTCTCCAGTATAAATGTACCTCTCCACTCTGGGCCTGTCTGTGAATATCAAAGCTGCCAGATCCCTGCCAAGACGCCGGTTGTGAAATCCGAGGATTCGCTTGAGATGGAGTGAATATAGAGGCGCTGAGGACAATATGGCAGAGACCAGCGGCGAAGGGAGGAAGGGGGAGCAGCTTATGTGTCCTGCTTCACAGCTTTTGCTATAGTGTAACAATTTCTCTTGTCAGTAATCTTCTTTTCGAGGCTATTACACTGACATCCGGGTCACTGCCCTTCTGTTTCATTCAGCGAACATGCAGAAAAACAATCTTCTGTCTTCGCTGAGTACTAAATAACTTAATTGGCAACGCTTCATTCAGGCATGACCTACTAATCATTTACAGTGATCAAAGTCTAAGCACAGAAAACGATAATTGTGAGGTGATAATTGCTTAAATAAAGTGTCTCAATTTGAGCACATTCTGACTTTCTTAAAACAATAACACGAGCATTTAGTATTATTTCATGAACTTTTGCCATGGGCGTCACGGTGGCTGAGTGGATAGGGTCCTGGGTTCGAATCCCGGTCGGAACAGGGCCTTTCTGAGTGGAGTTTGCAGGTTCACCCCGTGTCTGCGAAGGTTTCCTCCGGTTGCTCCAGTTTCCCCTACCATTAAAAACATGCACAATAGGTTTGAATGTAATGAATGGAGGGTGTTTGGTCAGAGGCTTTGATGGTCCGGTGTGTTCGGCGTCTCGCTTCCGTCATGACCGTGTGGAGAGAATGGAACCATATGTGACTCAGAACATTGTGAAGCGCTTTGGGTGACTTTGGTCTGTAAAAGTGCACCATATAAATAAAGTACGATTTCCTCATTCCAGGGGAGACATTTCTTGTATCTTTTTAAATTGGCATATCTTGTTTTTAAGATGTTGTCAGAATGTACTCAAATTAACATATATTTAGCCAAACTTCAGCAATTTTGACTTAATTTTAAGTTTTCCACTGTACATATTATGCAGCCTCACAATTAGTCAATATTATCATTGCAAAAACATTTATTATATTTACAGCAGGGAAATCTGTTGAGAACCGCTAAAGAACATTTATAGTAATCAAGCAAAATGGTTTGTATGTGGGAGAGGAAAAGAAACGACATGGAATAAACATAAAAACGCCTTTTGGTCGTGTGGCATAAAATCTGCTTGAATTAGAACTAACCATATTTGATTTCATGTGGTCATCCATTTTAATGTTGTTTGTCTGTGATCGGGTTGTTTTGTGTTATTCTAAAGGCATGAAGTGGACAACAAGCTGTGCATCTGTTTGAATGAGAAATGTGTGTCTGGACCCGGGGCGTAGCATTAGCATGTTAGCAACTGTCCGACTGCACCGCGGGGACAGGCTAAAACATGCTCCTCTCAGAGATTGTTGAGCAAAACAAATGTATAAAGTAGAAAATAAAACGGGTATAGGAAGAAGTGCAATTACAGTGGATCTCTTGAAAAAATCTCTTGAAAAAAAAAATGAAAATAGTTAAAATACTGCATAAAATAAGAAAATGGTGGCTGAGTGGATAGCACTCTCACCTCTCAGCAAGAAGGTCCTGGGTTCAAATCCCGGTCGGAACGGGGTCTTTCTGAGTAGAGTTTGCATGTTCTCCCCGTGTCTGCGTAGGTTTCCTCCGGGTGCTCCGGTTTCCCCTACCACTAAAAACATGCTCACTTGGTTAAATCCTCCAGCTCTGGTCCTGACCAAGAGCATCAACATCTGGAGATGGGTTCCCGGCGCTGTTACTACGGCGACCACTGCTCCTGATGTAAGCCTTAGGGGCATCAGGGTCAAATGCAGAGGATTGAATTTCCCTACGGGGACAATAAAGTGCACCTTTACCTTTACCTTTACATGATCTGAAAATGGAACAAGAAAATATAAATATATATTTCTGAAAAAATGAGAATAATACTAACCCCAAATGACCTGATTCTAGTTTAAAAACATACATTTCAAGTATTACTTAGTTATTTATATTATAATTATTTATAAGTATATGTGCAGTTTTTATAGTTACAAATATTTTTGAAAAATTATTTTGTAAAATATCGCATAACAAACTTATATTTATAACTTATACTTGCATTTTATCTAAAGAAAAAAAGTTGTCTGGAAATAATAAAAAATAAAACAATCTTAAAA
>OZ035842.1:32396233-32406408 GCA_964034765.1 Knipowitschia caucasica
CCTCTGCCTCTGCCTCTGCCTCTGTCTCTGCCTCTGCCTCTGCCTCTGCCTCTGTCTCTGTCTCTGCCTCTGTCTCTGTCTCTGTCTCTGCCTCTGTCTCTGTCTCTCTCTCTTCCTCTGTCTCTGCCTCTGCCTCTGTCTCTGCCTCTGCCTCTGCCTCTCTCTCTGCCTCTGTCTCTGTCTCTCTCTCTGTCTCTGTCTCTGCCTCTGTCTCTGTCTCTGTCTCTCTCTCTCTGTCTCTGCCTCTGCCTCTGTCTCTGTCTCTGCCTCTGTCTCTGCCTCTGCCTCTGCCTCTGTCTCTGCCTCTGCCTCTGTCTCTGTCTCTGTCTCTGTCTCTGTCTCTGCCTCTGTCTCTGTCTCTGTCTCTGTCTCTGCCTCTGTCTCTGTCTCTGTCTCTGCCTCTGCCTCTGTCTCTGCCTCTGTCTCTGCCTCTGCCTCTGCCTCTGCCTCTGCCTCTGCCTCTGTCTGTCTCTGTCTCTGCCTCTGCCTCTGCCTCTGCCTCTGTCTCTGTCTCTGTCTCTGTCTCTGCCTCTGCCTCTGCCTCTGTCTCTGCCTCTGCCTCTGCCTCTGTCTCTGTCTCTGTCTCTGCCTCTGCCTCTGCCTCTGTCTCTGCCTCTGTCTCTGTCTCTGTCTCTGTCTCTGCCTCTGCCTCTGCCTCTGTCTCTGCCTCTGTCTCTGTCTCTGCCTCTGCCTCTGTCTCTGTCTCTGTCTCTGCCTCTGTCTCTGCCTCTGCCTCTGCCTCTGCCTCTGCCTCTGTCTCTGCCTCTGCCTCTGCCTCTGTCTCTGCCTCTGCCTCTGTCTCTGTCTCTGTCTCTGTCTCTGTCTCTGCCTCTGCCTCTGCTGTCTGTCTCTGTCTCTGCCTCTGTCTCTGCCTCTGCCTCTGTCTCTGTCTCTGCCTCTGCCTCTGTCTCTGTCTCTGTCTCTGCCTCTGCCTCTGCCTCTGTCTCTGCCTCTGCCTCTGCCTCTGCCTCTGTCTCTGCCTCTGTCTCTGTCTCTGCCTCTGCCTCTGCCTCTGCCTCTGCCTCTGTCTCTGTCTCTGCTCTCTGTCTCTGTCTCTGCCTCTGCCTCTGCCTCTGCCTCTGCCTCTGTCTCTGTCTCTGCCTCTGCCTCTGTCTCTGCCTCTGTCTCTGTCTCTGCCTCTGCCTCTGTCTCTGTCTCTGCCTCTGTCTCTGCCTCTGCCTCTGCCTCTGCCTCTGCTCTGTCTGTCTCTGTCTCTGTCTCTGTCTCTGCCTCTGCCTCTGCTCTGTCTCTGTCTCTGTCTCTGTCTCTGTCTCTGTCTCTGCCTCTGCCTCTGCCTCTGTCTCTGTCTCTGTCTCTGCTCTGCTCTGCCTCTGTCTCTGTCTCTGCCTCTGCCTCTGCCTCTGTCTCTGCCTCTGCCTCTGCCTCTGCCTCTGCCTCTGCCTCTGTCTCTGCCTCTGCCTCTGTCTCTGCCTCTGCCTCTGTCTCTGTCTCTGCTCTGCCTCTGCCTCTGCCTCTGCCTCTGCCTCTGCCTCTGTCTCTGCCTCTGCCTCTGCCTCTGCCTCTGTCTCTGTCTCTGCCTCTGCCTCTGTCTCTGCCTCTGCCTCTGCCTCTGCCTCTGCCTCTGCCTCTGTCTCTGTCTCTGTCTCTGCCTCTGTCTCTGTCTCTGCCTCTGCCTCTGTCTCTGCCTCTGTCTCTGTCTCTGCCTCTGTCTCTGCCTCTGCCTCTGCCTCTGCCCTCTGCCTCTGCCTCTGCCTCTGCCTCTGACTCTGTCTCTGCCTCTGTCTCTGTCTCTGCCTCTGCCTCTGCCTCTGTCTCTGCCTCTGCGCTCTGTCTCTGCCTCTGCCTCTGTCTCTGTCTCTGCCTCTGCCTCTGTCTCTGCCTCTGTCTCTGTCTCTGCCTCTGTCTCTGTCTCTGTCTCTGCCTCTGCCTCTGCCTCTGCCTCTGTCTCTGTCTCTGTCTCTGCCTCTGCCTCTGCCTCTGTCTCTGTCTCTGCCTCTGCCTCTGTCTCTGCCTCTGCCTCTGCCTCTGCCTCTGTCTCTGCTCTGCCTCTGCCTCTGTCTCTGCCTCTGCCTCTGCTCTCTCTCTCTGCCTCTGTCTCTGTCTCTCTCTCTGTCTCTGTCTCTGCCTCTGTCTCTGTCTCTGTCTCTCTCTCTCTGTCTCTGCCTCTTCTCTGTCTCTGCCTCTGTCTCTGCTCTGTCTCTGTCTCTGCCTCTGCCTCTGTCTCTGCCTCTGCCTCTCTGCCTCTCTCTCTGCCTCTGCCTCTGTCTCTGTCTCTGTCTCTGTCTCTGCCTCTGCCTCTGTCTCTGCCTCTGTCTCTGTCTCTGCCTCTGTCTCTGCCTCTGTCTCTGTCTCTCTCTCTGCCTCTGTCTCTGCCTCTGCCTCTGTCTCTGTCTCTGTCTCTGTCTCTGTCTCTGTCTCTGCCTCTGTCTCTGTCTCTGCCTCTGCCTCTGTCTCTGTCTCTGCCTCTGTCTCTGCCTCTGCCTCTGCCTCTGCCTCTGCCTCTGCCTCTGTCTGTCTCTGTCTCTGTCTCTGCCTCTGCCTCTGCCTCTGTCTCTGTCTCTGTCTCTGTCTGTCTCTGTCTCTGCCTCTGCCTCTGCCTCTGCCTCTGTCTCTTCTCTGTCTCTGCCTCTGCCTCTGCCTCTGCCTCTGTCTCTGCCTCTGTCTCTGTCTCTGTCTCTGCCTCTGCCTCTGTCTCTGCCTCTGCCTCTGTCTCTGTCTCTGCCTCTGTCTCTGCCTCTGTCTCTGCCTCTGCCTCTGCCTCTGCCTCTGTCTCTGTCTCTGTCTCTGTCTCTGTCTCTGCCTCTGCCTCTGCCTCTGCCTCTGTCTCTGTCTCTGTCTCTGCCTCTGTCTCTGCCTCTGCCTCTGCCTCTGCCTCTGCCTCTGTCTCTGCCTCTGCTCTGTCTCTGTCTCTGCCTCTGCCTCTGCCTCTGCCTCTGCCTCTGCCTCTGCCTCTGTCTCTGTCTCTGTCTCTGTCTCTGTCTCTGTCTCTGTCTCTGCCTCTGTCTCTGTCTCTGCCTCTGCCTCTGCCTCTGTCTCTGTCTCTGCCTCTGCCTCTGTCTCTGCCTCTGCCTCTGCCTCTGCCTCTGCCTCTGTCTCTGCCTCTGCCTCTGCCTCTGCCTCTGCCTCTGCCTCTGCCTCTGCTCTGCCTCTGCCTCTGTCCTCTGTCTCTGCCTCTGTCTCTGCCTCTGCCTCTGCCTCTGCCTCTGCCTCTGCCTCTGTCTCTGCCTCTGTCTCTGCCTCTGTCTCTGTCTCTGCCTCTGCCTCTGCCTCTGCCTCTGCCTCTGTCTCTGCCTCTGTCTCTGCCTCTGCCTCTGTCTCTGCCTCTGCCTCTGCCTCTGCCTCTGTCTCTGCCTCTGTCTCTGCCTCTGTCTCTGCCTCTGCCTCTGTCTCTGCCTCTGTCTCTGTCTCTGTCTCTGTCTCTGCCTCTGCCTCTGCCTCTGCCTCTGCCTCTGTCTCTGCCTCTGTCTCTGCCTCTGCCTCTGTCTCTGCCTCTGCCTCTGTCTCTGCCTCTGTCTCTGCCTCTGCCTCTGCCTCTCTCTCTGCCTCTGTCTCTGCCTCTGCCTCTGTCTCTGCCTCTGCCTCTGTCTCTGCCTCTGTCTCTGCCTCTGTCTCTGTCTCTCTCTCTGTCTCTGTCTCTGCCTCTGCCTCTGTCTCTGTCTCTGTCTCTGTCTCTGTCTCTGCCTCTGCCTCTGTCTCTGCCTCTGCCTCTGCCTCTGTCTCTGCCTCTGCCTCTGTCTCTGCCTCTGTCTCTGCCTCTCTCTCTGCCTCTGCCTCTGTCTCTGTCTCTGTCTCTGTCTCTGCCTCTGCCTCTGTCTCTGTCTCTGTCTCTGTCTCTGCCTCTGTCTCTGCCTCTGTCTCTGTCTCTGTCTCTGCTCTCTGTCTCTGTCTCTGCCTCTGTCTCTCTGTCTCTGTCTCTGTCTCTGTCTCTGTCTCTGCCTCTGTCTCTGCCTCTGTCTCTGTCTCTGTCTCTGTCTCTGTCTCTGTCTCTGCCTCTGCCTCTGCCTCTGCCTCTGCTTTTCTCTCTGCTCTGTCTCTGCCTCTGCCTCTGTCTCTGCCTCTGTCTCTGGTCTCTGTCTCTGCCTCTGCCTCTGCCTCTGTCTCTGTCTCTGTCTCTGCCTCTGCCTCTGCCTCTGCCTCTGCCTCTGCCTCTGCCTCTGTCTCTGCCTCTGTCTCTGTCTCTGTCTCTGCTCCTCTGCCTCTGCTCTCTGTCTCTGTCTCTGCCTCTGCCTCTGTCTCTGTCTCTGCCTCTGTCTCTGTCTCTGTCTCTGCCTCTGCCTCTGCCTCTGTCTCTGTCTCTGCCTCTGCCTCTGCCTCTGCCTCTGTCTCTGTCTCTGTCTCTGTTCTCTGTCTCTGCCTCTGTCTCTGCCTCTGCCTCTGTCTCTGTCTCTGCCTCTGTCTCTGCCTCTGCCTCTGTCTCTGCCTCTGTCTCTGTCTCTCTGTCTCTGTCTCTGCCTCTGTCTCTGCCTCTGTCTCTGTCTCTGTCTCTGTCTCTGTCTCTGTCTCTGCCTCTGCCTCTGCCTCTGCCTCTGCCTCTGTCTCTGTCTCTGTCTCTGCCTCTGTCTCTGCCTCTGTCTCTGTCTCTGCCTCTGCCTCTGCTCTGTCTCTGCCTCTGCCTCTGCCTCTGCCTCTGTCTCTGCCTCTGTCTCTGTCTCTGTCTCTGTCTCTGCCTCTGCCTCTGTCTCTGTCTCTGTCTCTGTCTCTGTCTCTGCCTCTGCCTCTGCCTCTGTCTCTGCCTCTGCCTCTGCCTCTGCTCTGTCTCTGTCTCTGCCTCTGCCTCTGCCTCTGCCTCTGTCTGCCTCTGTCTCTGCCTCTGCCTCTGCCTCTGCCTCTGCCTCTGCCTCTGTCTCTGTCTCTGCCTCTGTCTCTGTCTCTGTCTCTGCCTCTGCCTCTGCCTCTGTCTCTGTCTCTGTCTCTGTCTCTGCCTCTGTCTCTGCCTCTGCCTCTGTCTCTGCCTCTGCCTCTGCCTCTGCCTCTGCCTCTGCCTCTGTCTCTGCCTCTGTCTCTGTCTCTGTCTCTGCCTCTGCCTCTGCCTCTGTCTCTGCCTCTGTCTCTGCCTCTGTCTCTGTCTCTGCCTCTGCCTCTGCCTCTGCCTCTGCCTCTGTCTCTGCCTCTGTCTCTGTCTCTGTCTCTGCTCTGCCTCTGCCTCTGCCTCTGCCTCTGCCTCTGTCTCTGCCTCTGTCTCTGCCTCTGCCTCTGCCTCTGCCTCTGTCTCTGCCTCTGTCTCTGTCTCTGCCTCTGCCTCTGCCTCTGCCTCTGCCTCTGCCTCTGCCTCTGTCTCTGCCTCTGTCTCTGTCTCTGCCTCTGCCTCTGCCTCTGTCTCTGTCTCTGTCTCTGTCTCTGTCTCTGTCTCTGCCTCTGCCTCTGCCTCTGTCTCTGTCTCTGTCTCTGTCTCTGCCTCTGCCTCTGTCTCTGCCTCTGTCTCTGCCTCTGCCTCTGCCTCTGCCTCTGCCTCTGCCTCTGCCTCTGCCTCTGCCTCTGCCTCTGTCTCTGCCTCTGCCTCTGTCTCTGTCTCTGTCTCTGCCTCTGTCTCTGCCTCTGTCTCTGCCTCTGTCTCTGTCTCTGCCTCTGTCTCTGCCTCTGTCTCTGTCTCTGTCTCTGCCTCTGTCTCTGCCTCTGCCTCTGTCTCTGCCTCTGTCTCTGTCTCTGCCTCTGCCTCTGCCTCTGTCTCTGTCTCTGTCTCTGCCTCTGTCTCTGCCTCTGCCTCTGTCTCTGTCTCTGCCTCTGCCTCTGCCTCTGCCTCTGTCTCTGCCTCTGTCTCTGCCTCTGTCTCTGCCTCTGTCTCTGTCTCTGTCTCTGTCTCTGTCTCTGTCTCTGCCTCTGTCTCTGTCTCTGTCTCTGCCTCTGCCTCTGCCTCTGCCTCTGCCTCTGTCTCTGCCTCTGCCTCTGTCTCTGCCTCTGCCTCTGCCTCTCTGTCTCTGTCTCTGCCTCTGCCTCTGTCTCTGTCTCTGTCTCTGTCTCTGTCTCTGTCTCTGTATCTGTCTCTGTCTCTGCCTCTGCCTCTGCACTCTGCCTCTGTCTCTTTCTGTCTCTGCCTCTGCCTCTGTCTCTGCCTCTGTCTCTGTCTCTGCCTCTGCCTCTGTCTCTGTCTCTGCCTCTGTCTCTGCCTCTGCCTCTGCCTCTGCCTCTGTCTCTGTCTCTGTCTCTCTCTGCTCTGTCTCTGCCTCTGCCTCTGCCTCTGTCTCTGTCTCTGTCTCTGTCTCTGTCTCTGCCTCTGCCTCTGCCTCTGTCTCTGTCTCTGTCTCTGTCTCTGCCTCTGCCTCTGCCTCTGTCTCTGCCTCTGTCTCTGTCTCTGTCTCTGCCTCTGCCTCTGCCTCTGTCTCTGCCTCTGTCTCTGCCTCTGTCTCTGTCTCTGCCTCTGCCTCTGTCTCTGCCTCTGTCTCTGTCTCTGCCTCTGCTCTGCCTCTGCCTCTGTCTCTGCCTCTGCCTCTGCCTCTGTCTCCTCTGCCTCTGTCTCTGTCTCTGTCTCTGCCTCTGCCTCTGCCTCTGTCTCTGCCTCTGCCTCTGCCTCTGCCTCTGTCTCTGTCTCTGTCTCTGTCTCTGCCTCTGTCTCTGTCTCTGCCTCTGTCTCTGTCTCTGTCTCTGCCTCTGTGGGGTCCTCTCTCTCTGCCTCTGTCTCTGCCTCTGCCTCTGTCTCTGCCTCTGCCTCTGCCTCTCTCTCTGCCTCTGTCTCTGTCTCTGTCTCTGCCTCTGTCTCTGTCTCTGTCTCTCTCTCTCTGTCTCTGCCTCTGCCTCTGCTCTGTCTCTGCCTCTGTCTCTGCCTCTGCCTCTGCCTCTGTCTCTGTCTCTGTCTCTGCCTCTGCCTCTGCCTCTGCCTCTGTCTCTGTCTCTGCCTCTGTCTCTGTCTCTGTCTCTGCCTCTGTCTCTGTCTCTGTCTCTGTCTCTGTCTCTGCCTCTGCCTCTGTCTCTGTCTCTGCCTCTGCCTCTGCCTCTGTCTCTGCCTCTGCCTCTGCCTCTGCCTCTGTCTCTGTCTCTGCCTCTGCCTCTGTCTGTCTCTGTCTCTGTCTCTGTCTCTGCCTCTGCCTCTGTCTCTGTCTCTGTCTCTGTCTCTTGCCTCTGCCTCTGCCTCTGCCTCTGTCTCTTTCTGTCTGTCTCTGCCTCTGCCTCTGCCTCTGTCTCTGCCTTGTCTCTGTCTCTGGTCTCTGTCTCTGCCTCTGCCTCTGCCTCTGCCTCTGCCTCTGTCTCTGCCTCTGTCTCTGTCTCTGTCTCTGCCCTCTGCCTCTGCCTCTGCCTCTGCCTCTGCCTCTGCCTCTGTCTCTGTCTCTGTCTCTGTCTCTGTCTCTTGCCTCTGCCTCTGCCTCTGCCTCTGTCTCTTCTGTCTCTGTCTCTGCCTCTGCCTCTGCCTCTGTCTCTGTCTCTGTCTCTGTCTCTGCCTCTGTCTCTGTCTCTGCCTCTGTCTCTGTCTCTGTCTCTGTCTCTGCCTCTGCCCTCTGTCTCTGTCTCTGTCTCTGCCTCTGCCTCTGCCTCTGCCTCTGTCTCTGTCTCTGCCTCTGCCTCTGTCTCTGTCTCTGCCTCTGTCTCTGCCTCTGTCTCTGTCTCTGCCTCTGTCTCTGCCTCTGCCTCTGCCTCTGTCTCTGTCTCTGTCTCTGCCTCTGCCTCTGCCTCTGTCTCTGCCTCTGCCTCTGCCTCTGCCTCTGTCTCTGTCTCTGCCTCTGTCTCTGTCTCTGTCTCTGCCTCTGTCTCTGTCTCTGCCTCTGTCTCTGTCTCTGTCTCTGCCTCTGCCTCTGCCTCTGTCTCTGCCTCTGCCTCTGCCTCTGTCTCTGCCTCTGTCTCTGTCTCTGTCTCTGTCTCTGTCTCTGCCTCTGTCTCTGTCTCTGTCTCTCTCTCTCTGTCTCTGCCTCTGTCTCTGCCTCTGCCTCTGCCTCTGTCTCTGTCTCTGTCTCTGTCTCTGTCTCTGTCTCTGCCTCTGCCTCTGCCTCTGTCTCTGCCTCTGTCTCTGTCTCTGCCTCTGCCTCTGCCTCTGTCTCTGTCTCTGTCTCTGTCTCTGCCTCTGTCTCTGCCTCTGTCTCTGTCTCTGTCTCTGTCTCTGCCTCTGTCTCTGCCTCTGCCTCTGCCTCTGCCTCTGTCTCTGTCTGCCTGCCTCTGCCTCTGTCTCTGCCTCTGCCTCTGTCTCTGCCTCTGCCTCTGCCTCTGCCTCTGCCTCTGTCTCTGCCTCTGCCTCTGTCTCTGCCTCTGCCTTGCCTCTGTCTCTGTCTCTGTCTCTGCCTCTGCCTCTGTCTCTGCCTCTGCCTCTGTCTCTGTGCTCTGTTCCTCTGCCTCTGCCTCTGCCTCTGCCTCTGCCTCTGTCTCTGCCTCTGTCTCTGTCTCTGCCTCTGCCTCTGCCTCTGGCTCTGCCTCTGTCTCTGCCTCTGTCTCTGCCTCTGTCTCTGTCTCTGTCTCTGCCTCTGTCTCTGTCATCGTCTCTGTCTCTGCCTCTGTCTCTGTCTCTGCCTCTGCCTCTGTCTCTGTCTCTGTCTCTGTCTCTGCCTCTGCCTCTGTCTCTGCCTCTGCCTCTGCCTCTGTCTCTGTCTCTGTCTCTGTCTCTGCCTCTGCCTCTGTCTCTGCCTCTGTCTCTCTGCCTCTGTCTCTGCCTCTGCCTCTGTCTCTGTCTCTGCCTCTGCCTCTGTCTCTGTGCCTCTGCTCTGTCTCTGTCTCTGTCTCTGTTCTCTGCCTCTGTCTCTGTCCCCCCCCTCTGCCCCCTCTGTCTCTGCCTCTGCCTCTGCCTCTCTCTGCTCTGCCTCTGTCTCTGTCTCTGTCTCTGTCTCTGCCTCTGTCTCTGCCTCTGTCTCTGTCTCTGTCTCTGCCTCTGCCTCTGCCTCTGGCTCTCTCTCTGCCTCTGTCTCTGTCTCTGTCTCTGCCTCTGTCTCTGCCTCTGTCTCTGTCTCTGTCTCTGTCTCTCTGCCTCTGCCTCTGTCTCTGCCTCTGTCTCTGCCTCTGTCTCTCTCTGCCTCTGCCCTCTGTCTCTGCCTCTGTCTCTGCCTCTGTCTCTGTCTCTGCCTCTGTCTCTGCGCCTCTGTCTCTGCCTCTGTCTCTGCCTCTGTCTCTGTCTCTGCCTCTGTCTCTGCCTCTGTCTCTGCCTCTGCCTCTGTCTCTGCCTCTGTCTCTGTCTCTGTCTCTGCCTCTGTCTCTGTCTCTGCCTCTGCCTCTGCCTCTGTCTCTGTCTCTGCCTCTGTCTCTGTCTCTGCCTCTGTCTCTGCCTCTGCCTCTGTCTCTGTCTCTGCCTCTGCCTCTGTCTCTGTCTCTGCCTCTGCCTCTGTCTCTGCCTCTGTCTCTGCCTCTGTCTCTGCCTCTGTCTCTGCCTCTGTCTCTGTCTCTGCCTCTGCCTCTGCCTCTGTCTCTGTCTCTGCCTCTGTCTCTGCCTCTGTCTCTGTCTCTGCCTCTGTCTCTGCCTCTGTCTCTGTCTCTGCCTCTGTCTCTGTCTCTGCCTCTGCCTCTGTCTCTGCCTCTGTCTCTGCCTCTGTCTCTGTCTCTGTCTCTGTCTCTGCCTCTGTCTCTGCCTCTGTCTCTGCCTCTGCCTCTGCCTCTGTCTCTGTCTCTGCCTCTGTCCTCTGTCTCTGTCTCTGTCTCTGCCTCTGCCTCTGCCTCTGTCTCTGTCTCTGTCTCTGTCTCTGTCCTCTGCCTCTGTCTCTGTCTCTGTCTCTGTCTCTGCCTCTGCCTCTGTCTCTGTCTCTGTCTCTGCCTCTGTCTCTGCCTCTGTCTCTGCCTCTGCCTCTGCCTCTGCCTCTGTCTCTGCCTCTGCCTCTGCCTCTGTCTCTGCCTCTGCCTCTGTCTCTGCCTCTGTCTCTGTCTCTGTCTCTGCCTCTGTCTCTGCCTCTGTCTCTGCCTCTGTCTCTGCCTCTGCCTCTGTCTCTGCCTCTGTCTCTGTCTCTGCCTCTGTCTCTGTCTCTGTCTCTGCCTCTGTCTCTGTCTCTGCCTCTGTCTCTGTCTCTGTCTCTGCCTCTGCCTCTGCCTCTGCCTCTGTCTCTGCCTCTGTCTCTGTCTCTGCCTCTGTCTCTGCCTCTGCCTCTGCCTCTGTCTCTGTCTCTGTCTCTGTCTCTGCCTCTGCCTCTGTCTCTGCCTCTGTCTCTGTCTCTGCCTCTGCCTCTGTCTCTGCCTCTGTCTCTGCCTCTGCCTCTGTCTCTGTCTCTGTCTCTGTCTCTGCCTCTGTCTCTGCCTCTGCCTCTGTCTCTGTCTCTGCCTCTGCCTCTGCCTCTGTCCTCTGTCTCTGCCTCTGCCTCTGCCTCTGCCTCTGTCTCTGT
>OZ035842.1:32406418-32561418 GCA_964034765.1 Knipowitschia caucasica
CTTTGCTCTTCCCACTTATAAAATCCATTTTCACTGACCTTTTGTGATCCAAACAACTAATTGATTAATACAGAGCATAACCGGCCAACCAATCGATGACCTAAATAATCGTTGATCACAGCCCTCACGGAATCCTGGCTTACACCATTAATCCTTTAATATTTTTGGGTTTAGTTTTTCTGATTCAGCTCAACTTTAGATTTACTGAAAGTCCTACATTTTCTGACCCAACATAGACTTCAGTGCTCTTAAATAACAAATGATTATATCTTATTACTTTAGAAAAACAGCTGTACACATCCGAGTTAATCATTCTTGTAAGATTTTAACGTGTTTCATATTTTATAAAATGTAACTTATTATGGATCCCTTCTGTGAGTATTCAGGCTCTCCAATTAGTCAAAAATGCCTCCTTACACTTCTATTCTTTACCTTTCATACATTTTTGGCCAATATAATGGAGACTTTTAAGCCTCTGTCGAGAATCTTGAGCATAAGTAATTTCTTAAGATTTCTAAATGCCGTCCATCACCAAAGAAATCCCTTGTGGTGCAAATTATATAGCGAAAAAGAAATTATTCAGCAGTGCCCTGAATGAAAAAATATCTCTCATTGTTTTAAATTGAAACCTTTTTAGACTCACAGCGAGACCTCGACCAGTGAAGGGGATTTTAAGAAATAGTTTGAGCTAAGAAGTCTCTGCCCTGTTTAGGCTTTTCATAATGGACCAATTCTACCCAGAAATACAGAACACAACAATGGCCCAAAGAGAAAAGGAGAAAGACTAATGGGATTGTGTAACTCTCAGGTACTTGTGGAGATTTGATCAAACATGTAACAGTTTGACCAGTTTATTGGTGTAGCACAGTTATATTGCAACCATAGAAAGCATTCAAATCACCAATAATCACATAATATTGAAAAAGAGTAAAGTGAAATCCCTCATTCGTATGCAGCTACACAGAGCTGGATTTGAACATGGTCAGAGAAGAATCCTGTCTCACATTTTCAGGAAGACCGTTCTAGATTCTAGCTGCCTGGATCTGAAATGTTTAAGGAGGCAGCATTTTGTTCCAAAAACAAATTGGTTTTGACACCTTTACAAAAGTGAGAAACAGAAGTAATTCCAGAAAGTGACCCTGCTATTTGAAAAAGTAGATTCATCATTCTGCATTTTTTCACTTTCCTAAATAGAAATATTGAACTGAAATGTCATCGCTGTCAGACTGTACAATGAGTCACTTTGATGCCCTGCACTAGGACTGTAAACTCGCACTGTTGTCACTTTGAATGTAATTGTACATAATAAACTGTCATTGTGTGGTTGGTGGTGGTTGGTGGTGGTTGGTGGTGGTGGTTGGTGGTGGTTGTTGGTGTTGGTTGGTGGTTGTTGACGGTGGTTGGTGGTGGTGGTTGGTGGTGGTTGTTGGTGTTGGTTGGTGGTTGTTGACGGTGGTTGGTGGTGGTGGTTGGTGGTGGTTGTTGGTGTTGGTTGGTGGTTGTTGACGGTGGTTGGTGGTGGTTGTTGACGGTGGTTGGTGGTGGTTGGTGGTTGTTGGTGCTGGTTGTTGGTGGTTGTTGTGGTTGTGGGTGGTGGTTGGTGGTGGTTGGTGGTGGTTGGTGGTGGTTGTTGGCGGTGGTTGGTGGTGGTTGGTGGTTGTTGGTGCTGGTTGGTGGTGGTTGTTGGTGGTGGTTGGTGGTTGTCGGTGGTTGTTGGTGGTGGTTGGTGGTTGTCGGTGGTTGTTGGTGGTGGTTGGTGGTGGTTGTTGGTGGTGGTGGTTGGTGGTTGTTGGTGGTGGTGGTTGGTGGTTGTCGGTGGTTGTTGGTGGTGGTTGGTGGTTGTCGGTGGTTGTTGGTGGTGGTTGGTGGTTGTCGGTGGTTGTTGGTGGTGGTTGGTGGTGGTTGTTGGTGGTGGTGGTTGGTGGTTGTTGGTGGTGGTGGTTGGTGGTTGTCGGTGGTTGTTGGTGGTGGTTGGTGGTGGTTGTTGGTGGTGGTTGGTGGTTGTTGGTGGTGGTGGTTGGTGGTGGTGGTTGGTGGTTGTTGGTGGTGGTGGTTGGTGGGGGTTGTTGTGGTTGGTGGTGGTTGTTGGTGGTTGTTGGTGGTGGTTGGTGGTGGTTGTTGGCGGTGGTTGTTGGTGGTTGTTGGTGGTGGTTGGTGGTGGTTGTTAGAGGCCTTGCTTCTGTAAATATCCCCCAGGGCAGCTGTGGCTACAACATTAGTTTATCCCCACTGTGTATAGACCTCATAAAAAACCCATACATTAATATTATAAACAAATCCTGTCCGTTCACTCCTGTATGAATCCGATGCATATTTCAGGCCGCTCCTTTCTCCTGCTCCATTTGAAAGACCCTGTGCCTTCGGGCCCTGCTCCCTCATGCTCTCATTTACTGCATAGCTTCTTGCACATTAACATCTCCCCAAATACTGACCTATCTCACTCGGGCTCACCCCAGCGGCATGTTCCGGTCTGAGCCGAGGCAATGCTCTCATCCCTCTGCCCTTCTCTGGAGCACTCACACCAATCCACGTCTCATCGTTACCATCTCTATCGCCGCTCTCTTTCTGTCCCAAACCAAGCGAGAGAAATAAAATGTGGTTTCTCTCCTTGGCTTATGTCATGGGAAAAATCCTCTCTCTCTCCGTGACGCCATTGGCTGATTTTAGATTTTTTAATTTTGCTGAATGATGGCGGCGACATGTGACGAAGCCTCATTCGCGCCCCTTAGTTGGTGGAGTTAGGCCGGTCATGTGCGGGCTATATATAATACAGAGCTCAGTCAGGCTGACCTGAGTGGGGTGAATATGGACCGGAGAGACCACACACACACACACACACGCACACACACACACGCACGCACACACACACACACACACACACACACACACACACACACACACACACACGCACACACACACACACACACACTAGTGTTCCGATGATGAGGCCTCAGCAGCAGGTCAGCAGGTTGGTCACAGAGACAAATAAGGGTCCTTCACACTTTAAGCAAGCGGGGCATGTAGGGCAAAACGTGCTTAAAATAAAGTGCAGTCCAACAAGTGATACTACAAGAAATGACAAAAAGAGGTCAATGGGAGCTAACCAGATTCACACCAGGACTGTTACAAGATCATTTGACCATGAAACAAGCACACTGTGTTTTATTTTAAGATTTTTTGGACATTTATCAACGCTTACGGACCAATACCAATGTGTTTTATGTTGTATTATTTGAACGGTTTGATTCTCTGATCTGTGTTGACAAAATCAACGGTTGTGTAAAGTCCTCAGAGATAACTACTGTTGTAATTTAGGGCTGAACAAGAATACATTGAATTGAATGAACATTTTGAAAATTGTGATTTTCATATAATGTAGCTCTATGGTCAAATACTATTAGTATTACTAGCTTATAGCTGTCCCACCCATGGCCACAGGGGGCGCTGTGGTACTGCAGACTAAATTCACGTGGGCTACTCAGAAAAAAGTCCCATAGAACTCAATGTAAACTAAAACAGCACGACCTCAGCTGACAGAGAACCTGACAGAGAACCTGACAGAGAACCTACAGCTTTCATAAAGGTCAGATTTTGTGTGGATGTTAGTGTCCCTTGTCGTCCTGAACTTTTTTTTTCTTAAATCCTTCGGTTTTCTTTAAATCGACACTTTACTGCCACAAACTCTGCTCCTTTCCTTCCCGCTCTGACTCCGCTCTGACTCCGCTCTGATGATCAGCTCTGATTGGTCAGAGTGCAGCCGAGCCCCTCTGTGCACGTGCATGAGAGCCACACACGTGTATTTGGCGCAAAGCATCATGGGAGATAATCAACTACGCAGAACCAGGAGGACCAGACGATGCCCAAATATGGGCGAGTTCTGCTGATCTCCCGGTCTCTGTGAAGTCCCAT
Source organism: Knipowitschia caucasica (assembly GCA_964034765.1). Classification (NCBI taxonomy): domain Eukaryota; kingdom Metazoa; phylum Chordata; class Actinopteri; order Gobiiformes; family Gobiidae; genus Knipowitschia; species Knipowitschia caucasica. Next base: position 32,410,328 of record OZ035842.1, read on the forward strand.
GAACTACTGAGCACAAGCCATTCATTTGAACAGGACGCCATCTTGAATCAGCGGGGCTTGGGTCAAATGCAGTGTTTAGACGTCTTCCCCTTCTACATGTATATGCATATGTAAATGAGGACATGAGTGGGCTATGAAGAGATATTAAAAACCCTCACAAGAAGATTCGGACACATGTTTTTTGGGGGGACTTAGGTATTTCTTGATTATACATTTGTCTTCTTCACTGCAAAAGGAAAGGTGAAAAAAAAGGTAAGATAGGTAAAAGGTATCTATCTTAATCCGAGCACATTCTGACTGAGCCTTAGAACATTTGCCAAAGGAACAAAGCAAAATCATCTTGTTTTAAAAAGATTCTAGAAACGTCTCCCTTGGAATGAGAAAATAAAGCAACAGTTCTTGAAATAAGACCAAATGGCTTTGTCTCGTTGTTTTAACGCAGTCAGAAATACAGTGTTGTAACTTTACTAATCACAAAATAACATTGTAGTCTCCCAAATGTATATTCCCTCATTGGTTGGATAAAGAATAAAGCTTTTGGTACAGAGGTTTTGCATGTGGGCTGTGTAGTCGTACTTTCATAGATCAACAGGGCTTGGAAGTTGGAGCGTTTTATAATATCACTGTGCGCAAGGTTCCATATTTATTTATAAGCTCCATGCTAAAGGGAATCAACAGATGACGAAGCCTTCAGCTGTCACCTCCCACGAGAAATCCACTACCGTTTCTCCTCCTCTCCCTTGCATCAGAATGACTGGGTGGCACTGTCAAAACAGGACTAACAGGAACTAATCCGGGAGTTTTTTTCGTCCTGTCACCTCTTTCCACAGTTTTAACCTTGTCCGACCTGTGGCTGCGAGGCAAAACCAGCCGTGAAAGGTTTCCAAATTCAGCCGGGGTCATTCTGCTCCCACGAGAGAAATGTTAACTAAAGCGGGGCGGTCGGACATACAGGCGGGACGCTAATTTAAGCTGTCATAAATGGCACAAATTGAGCTTCCTGCTTCACTTTGAGTTGCAAGTGCACGGCTGGAGAATTAACAGTAAGCGAAAGAAGGATCGGCTACATGTCAGGGTCAGGGTTAGCTGTGACCTGCTGTCTGGAGGTCCATGTTGGAGCGAGGCCCTGTGCATACTAACACCACTGGGCTCTCAGCAAAGGCATGTGGAAGTCAGCAGGAGCACAAGCCTCACCGCCAGGTCAAAGCAGCCGCACTCAGCCGCGTGGAGCAGGCAAAGTCAGGGCTATCAGGGGGCAAAAATAATAGCTTTTAAAAAAAATAAGAATCACAATCAGAAACTAGGATGTTGTACTGTTAAAAATGATAAAAATGTGAGGTTTTTTTCTGAATTTCTTCCCAAATTTCAGGAAAGAACCTCCCTCTCCAATTTTCAAACAAAACACGTGTCACCAGAATAATTGATAGATAGGAGGACCAATAGTCTCGATGATCCACCTGGAAGTAGAAAATCTTCCAATATACCTTTTTTTTTGTACTGTCTTAAAACAAGATTTGCCAGTGGGAAAAAAAAACATTTAATCTTATTTCAAGAATTGTTGCATTTTTTTTTCTCATTCCAAGCGAGACATTTCTTGTATCTTTTATGAAGATCATTGAGATCATTTTGCTTTGTCCCATTGGCAAATGTTGCTTTAAGGCAGTCACAATGTGCTAAAATTAGGATTAATTTGACCAAATTTGAGAAAGGTTAGACTCAGTGTGTGTTTGTGAGTGCGACTGTGTGAATAAGGAAGTTATCTACGAAAAGCTACAATCTGCCTCAGTTCAATACACTATACAAATAAACAAATACAAAGAAACCAACAATGACCAAAGATATCGCTGCAAAATATTAAAGTCAGACGTGCCGTTTACTATCTGCTTTACTATTATGTGAAAACTAAAACTTCCTCTGCTCCAGCCAAATTAGTTTGTTTGTCTGTGCAATGTTGGACCCTTTTCTAATCCTCACAGAGCTTTTCAGGGAGTGTCTGATTGAAATCTGTGGTGATATGAAATAAAAACACAAAAAACCACTGGTTCCAACCAAGGAAGAGCACACCTCAGACTCCACCCATTTCCTCCGGTCTCCAGGTTCAGACCGGACTCACTGGACTCAGACTGCACCCTTTCCCTCCGGTCTCCAGGTTCAGACCGGACTCACTGGACTCAGACTGCACCCGTTCCCTCCGGTCTCCAGGTTCAGACCAGACTCACCATAACATTAATGTTTTATATAATCAAATCACCAGAGATAGTTGGAGCAAAGCCACTGATACTTTTAAACACTCTTTTATAAGTGGGTACTTTGGAAGATTAGCAAAACTTGATTAAAAAAAAGCCTTAATAAAATGAAGGAACACTGTTGTAGCCTCAAAGAATCCTTCACTTTCTGACTTTTTCATGCGAGAGAGACTGTAGTGAAATATGGTTATAGCCCCGGTCCATGACACGGGAAACATAAATGGAATGAATTGACAGACGTGACCTTTTAAGAGAAAAGGAGTTCAAATTATCCCGACAGATACTTTCTTTGTTTTTGACCTTCGAAGTTTAGACGTGTGGCCAAAGATTTCCGATGAACGACTTGCTTCACATTAACCTAAGGTCGTATATAGACAAAAATAACTCCTCATGCAACTTCTAACTATCTCCTCTGGTATTTTCATTGTACTTTAGCAAGAAACAAACACAAGATGCTAATAATGTTGCATTGTGGGAATTACTCTCGCTCTCTCGACATCAGTACAAACGTGTACTGATGTTTACTGTATTTAAACCTCTATCTCAGAGAATATTGTGTAAATAAAATATGAGGTGTGTTGTGAATTGTTCTGTTTCTATAAAAAATGTATTTGCTTTTGCAAATGTGGACTGAATGTGTTTATGGCAACATAAGAATATTTCCGGTGTAGAAAAGAAAACCGCTCCAACCATGTGCTTCAAACTGAATGAATAAGCCCTGAATACTTAGAACTAGAGTGATTCTCTTCTGTAATAAGGTCTCATACTTGTACTGTATCTCTTTATACAGTGATGGTAAAACAGTGGCCGCAGCTGTCCTGGGGCAGACTGGTAAAACCTTGGCTAGTGATCTGTGCCATGTGCCTCTCCGACCACCACCAAACTTTGCACTGTGGAGGAAGGGCCTTACCTAAAGACACAGCATTAGTCTTCAGCCGCAGCCGCCCCACTGTATATAGTAAGTAAGTAGTAAGTAGTAGTAAGTAATCTTTATTTTATATACCGCCTTTCACAGACCAGAGTCACAAAGCGGTTTACAATTGTTATTTTTGGGCATTTGTCTCTCACTCCACACAGAGATGGGAGCAGGGTCGCCAAACAGGAGGCGCATGCCAGAACTATTGTACATATTTTTAGTGGTAGGTGAAACCGGAGTACCCGGAGGAAACCTACGCAGTCACGGGGAGAACATGCAAACTCCACTCAGAAAGGCCCTGGACTGACCGGGATTTGAACCCAGGACCTTCTTGCTGAGAGGCGAGAGTGCTAACCACTCAGCCACCGTGCTGCGGTGGCTCAGTATATATATATATATATATATATATATATATATATATATATATATATATATATATATATATATATATATTTACTGTATATTCAGTATGTCTAGCCCTAAATTACAACAGTAGTTATCTCTGAGGACTTTATAAAGCTGTGGATTCTCCAACACAGATCAGAGAATCAAACAGTTCAAACACAAGAAATGCATTGATAACAAATAATTAGTCCATAAGGAACAGGTGACTGATGTCCTGAATGTTGTCGAGTATATAAATAATTATAAACAGACCATATGCTCATACTTGCCCGGGTCTTGAACGTAAACCTTTATGAAAATGATTCTGTATAAACAACAACAAGAAAAGAAAAAGAAAAACCATGAATGAATACTTCTCTCCGTGTGAATGTGCTGTGGGTAACTCCAGGTAACGAAGGTAAAAGTCAGAACCTACAGCCTGACAAAAACACAGACACAAATGCAATGATTACAACAAACACATTGGTCCATAAGGGGCAGAAGACCAATGTGCATAAATATTGATAAAGTTCTTAAATGTCGTTGAACGTGGAGTGTCCTGGAAAAACTCTGAAAACCCAGGGGGAGAAAATGAGAAACCTTGGAGTCCCACACAGCAGGGGTCTCCAACCTTTTTCATTCAGAGAGCTACTTTTATACAACAGGAGAGGCAGAGAGCTACTCCTTTAGAATCAGAATCAGAATCAGAATCAGAATCATTTTTATTGCCAACGTAAGTAACGGGAGGTCACAGACTTGGAAATTGCTTTGGCTCAGTGCAACAGTCAAAAAGAGATAATAAAAATAAGAATAAAAAACACTTCTAAAGAATAAATTTAAATTTAAAATAGAGTTACAGTTACTATTTACAATATACAAGTGCACATGGTGCACACAATGTAAGGTGACAGCAGTACAGTGAAGTAAAGTGACGTATGATGGGCAGTAAAGTGACTTTATAAAGGGCGGGGGGACAGGTTAAGAAGTGTTCAAGAGTCCAACAGCAGAGGGGAAGAAAACTGTTCTTGTGGCGGGAGGTTCTAGTCCTGATGGACCGCAGCCTCCTGCCTGAGGGGAGTGGTTGGAATAGTCCATGTGCAGGGTGAGAGGGGTCGGCTGTGATACGACCAGCCCGGCCTCGAGCTCGGGCGACGTACAGGTCCTGCAGCGATGGAAGGCTGCGGCCGATCACTTCCTCTGCAGAGCGCACAATGCGCTGTAGTCTCTGTTTGTCCCTGACTGTGGCTCCAGCGAACCACACGGTGATGGAGGAGGTGAGGATGGACTCGATGATGGCCGTGTAGAACTGCACCAACATCTGTGCAGGCAGCTTGGCTTTCCTGAGCTGCCGCAGGAAGTACATCCTCTGCTGGGCCTTCTTGATGAGGGAGCTGATGGTCGGCTCCCACTTGAGGTCCTGGGTGATGGTGGTGCCCAGGAAACGGAAGGACTCCACAGAGGTGATGGGGGAGTCCATCACGGAGGGTGGGGGCGGGGGGACAGTGCTCTTCCTGAAGTCCACAATCATCTCCACTGTCTTCTGGGCGTTCAGCTCCAGGTTGTTACCACTGCACCAGGACACCAGCCGGTCCACCTCCCTCCTGTAGGCGGACTCATCGTTGTTGGAGATGAGTCCAATGAGGGTGGTGTCGTCCGCGAACTTGATCAGCTTCACGGAGTTGTGGCTGGAGGTGCAGTGGTTGGTGTACAGGGAGAAGAGCAGGGGAGAAAGAACACAGCCCTGTGGGGCTCCTGTATTTATAATCCGAGAGTCCGAGACATTCTTCCCCAGACGCACTCGCTGCTTCCTGTCCGTCAGGAAGTCAGTGATCCACCTGCAGGTGGAATCGGGCACGTTGAGCTGGGAGAGCTTGTCCTGGAGCAGGGATGGCAGGATTGTGTTGAAGGCAGAGCTGAAGTCCACGAACAGGACCCTGGCGTAGGTCCCCGGGGAGTCCAGGTGCTGTAGGATGTGGTGGAGGGCCAGGTTAATGGCGTCGTCTACAGATCTGTTGGCTCTGTAGGCGAACTGCAGGGGGTCCAGGAGGGGGGAGGTGAGGGACTTGAGATGGGAGAGAACCAGGCGTTCAAATGACTTCATGACGACAGACGTAAGTGCTACAGGTCTGTAGTCATTGAGTCCTGTGATCCTGGGCTTCTTCGGGACGGGGACAATGATGGAGGATTTGAAGCGGGACATGGCAGGACTGCAGAGAGGAGTTGAAAATGTCCGTGAACACAGGAGTAAGCTCACTGGGGCAGTGTCTCAGAGTGGCCGGAGACACGTGGTCCGGGCCAGGAGCTTTGCGGGGGTGCAGCCTCAGGAAGAGTTGTTTAATCTCTTTAGCGGCTATTGTTAGGCTGGGGGCAGGGCTGATGGGTGGGTCGTTAGAGTAGTGGGGGGTGGGGGAGGGAGAGGTGTCAGGGGCAGCATCAAAGCGACTGAAAAATAAGTTCAGATCGTCAGCTAGCTTGTGGTCATCAGCACAGGGGGGGGCTTTGGGTTTGTAGTTGGTGATCTCCCGTAGGCCCCTCCAGACAGAAGCAGTATCGTTGTTACCAAACTGCTCCTGTAGTCGTTCTCTGTGCCGGGACTTGGCTGCTTTCAGTTCTTTCCTGAACTGATATTTAGCTGCTTTGTAGCCGCTGCGGTCCCCCTCCCTGAAAGCAGACTCCTTTGCTTTCCTGAGCTGCCGGAGTTTAGCAGTGAACCAGGGTTTGTCGTTGTTATAGATGACCCTGGTCCTTGTTGGAATGATGCTATATCCTCACAGAAGTGGATGTATGACGTCACAGTGTCCGTATATTCATCCAAGCTGTCTGTGGCAGCTCTGAAAAGGTCCCAGTCTGTAGATTCCATGCATGCGCGCAGCTCTTCCACAGCTTCATCAGACCACACTTTGGAGCTCCTCACTGCAGGTTTCGAGAGCTTTAGTCTCTGTCTGTAAGCAGGAACCAGATGTATCATGGAGTGATCTGAGAAGCCGAGGGCTGGCTTGGGAACAGCGCGAAAAGCTCCGCGCACGGTGGTGTAACAGTGATCCAGAGTGTTCTCCTCTCTGGTCGGGCATTTGATAAACTGTCTGTATTTGGGTAATTCCTGGCTCAAGTTTCCCTTATTAAAATCCCCCAGGATAATAATCAGAGAGTCCGGGTATAAGCGTTCCATACACAGTACTTGCTGTCTCGCTTGAGCCTTGCGGCGCATCCGCAGTATAAATTCTTCAAGACATAACAGAACAATTACAGGACGATGGAGATGAGACTGTGGATCGATAGAGAATGATAATTATATCAATTTAAATTCATAATTTTTGTTGAAATAGTGTACTGACCAGGCAGCTCAAAGATAAAGTCAATGAATGTGTATGTTATGGTGTGGGAGATCATAAGTCATACAACGATTATTATCCCACTCCAAATCCAGGTACTCTTTAGGGGTGAAGAGAAAATGTATTTTTGTATTTATCTTCAAACAAATGAAACCTGATAAACCTTAAGGGAAAACAAAAAAAATTTTTCATGAAATATAGGGAAAAGCCAAAATACCAACAATGTCTTGTAAAAGATAAAATAAAGATAAGACAACATGTACATGACACATTTGGAACATGATAGAATCACTAACACAGAATGTACAAAAGAACCCCAGAATTTGTTAAACATGTTAAAAGGTTGAAAATATAGTCTTGCAGGTATATAATGTGTCCATAAAAGTGTCAATTGTCTTAATCACCACAAGAAAAATATTGAATAACCACTAGGCTCATAATTTACTTAGGAACATATTTACAACTTTATTTCTTATTTAATGGTTGTTTTAATTCATTTCTGGTTGTACCTGAATATAATAGCAGTCCTCTCTTTCCCTTATAACGTCTCAGAGCTCCACCTTGGTGACTGTTAACACGTCAAAGACCTAAAGAGGTTTCTGGTGGTTTAGTGGTTACTATATTAGTATAGAGCCGAAGTGAAGATGGCAACACACTTCACCGGTGTGATCCATATTGTTTGACTATTGGCTTTTGTGTTGTCCCAGTCCAACATGGATCCACCCTCACAACGTCACCGTCCAGTTAAAGGTCAGACGCAACTAGTGTTCGAGTGGTAAAAGATCAATGATTGTTCGAGAGCGCAGTCCGCTTTCAGAGTCAAACAACAACAACTGGCAGTTAAATAACAGAGGTTAGGTGGTCATTATACTGTACTTTAATATTTTTGTTTTCTTTCCTTAGTATAGCTATTGTTCAGTGGCTCCTCATTTCCTAACTGTTTCTATACTTGTGATGCAACACTGAAATTCCCCCACTGTGGGCCGAATAAAGATCTCCTAGAGTGTCTTACTCTTAATATGAAGCAGCCTCAAAATATCTTCAAATAACTGACCTTATATTCTGAAACCGTTGGATCGCAAAACAGATTTTGAATTTTGCTTAAGAAAGGGTGAAACTGGATTTTACTCTTGCACAGTCCATGGACGTTATACAGACTGAGTTGTTGGTTGGCAAGGAGTCCCACGGTGAGTACAGGCCTCAGAGCACTGCATTAACCTCCCGTCATAAATCAATCCCGTTTACGAGTCTGCAATGCGAAGGCCGCGTGAGCAACAGCTGCGGTATGCTCTAAGGATGGAGCGAGTGGAGCCAGCCGGCGTCTGGGGAAAAACGCACAACAAACCATGTTTGAGAAAAGATAACACAATTAGGAAACTAATATCATTTGTTTAAAGAATGATAAGAAAACTGGTAATTAGTTGAAATGAAGTCGGGCCAGATTGATTTTTTAAGTCAATAAAAATCCATGACCCAAGGTGGGCAGTAAACAATCAATATATGCAGACCCACCTGCTGGGGTATTTTATATCACTTATGAACACTTATCTTTCCTACTAACTTGTCCTGTTAACAAAAGTGTGTGCTACATTTTCCGATAAAATCAATTTTCTTCTGCTTTATCTGTGGACTGGCTACTTTATTTGGTGTATATGTATGTGCAGAATGTTGGCACTCCGCCCATATTGGAAGCAGCAGGCATTACTCGTTGGAAAAGCAATAGGCCCTTACCCCGGTTGGGGCTCGGGCTAATTAAAGCCGCAAGCGGCATCTAACGGCCCCTCCGCCGCACCGCGCAAACGAGGTGGCGCTGACGCGCCATTTTTTTCCCCCCCTGATGGGAGCGACACTGTGCATTTTGAATTACTATGATTAGTGATTGTGTGTGTCTATTGAAAAGGTAAACTTGATTCTCCCCATGTAACACTTGAATCAGTCTGTAGGGGGCGCTAATGCTGCATTTCCATGATTTACACTTTCAGTTTACCCAAACCCAAGAGTTGAACAATCAATTCAAATTTTGTGCAAATCGGACTTTGTATGTGCAAATGGTGGCATTTAATGTTGTACAACAGCGCCCCCTACAATTTAATTTTTGTAGTGTTATACCAAAGAACACCAAAATAATACACTTGATGCCTGAAAAAAACTTGTGGCAAAGTTTGGTGAGTTTTTGTGTTTGTTCAGTGGGTCAAATATGAGATCAAACAACAGAAAACCTAAATACCTTTATCCCCATGTAAACCTTTACTCAGCCTGTAGGGGGCGCTAATGGGCCAATGTCATTGTTCACACTGTCATGTGACCTAGGCCCAGGAGTTGAACAACCGAGTCAAGTTTAGTGCAAATCAGAGTTTGTGAATGTGCTCCTGTTTCACATACAATCTGTGAGTGTGTCCATACAGTCTCCATTGGATAACATGGGAACTTCACACCTCTCTATGAAAATAACCACACTTTGGGAGTCTGTCACGCTCAGACCGTTTGACTAATTAAAACTCTATATGCAACTATTGATGGTCCATGTGTGGACACCATGTGGAGCGATTTTCAGACAAATTAGTGAAACGGCCGTGGCTGGTTTGATGTTTGAGCGAGGTGTACTTTTCAGAGATTTAACGATTTTCTCATAGACACAGACAGGGGAGTGTTGGTCGTCGCCACGGCAACAGGGTAAAAAATAATCATATGTTGTCATTGACTTTTTGAATCCAGATGACAAAACAGAATTATGTGCAAAATTTCAAACATTTTGACAAAACTAAATTTTAAAAAGCCCATGTAAAACTTTAACATAGTCTGTAGGGGGCGCTAATGAGCCAATTTCAATATTTCCACTTTCAGATGACCTAGACCCTGGAGCTGAACAATGGATTAAAATTTTGTGCAAATCTGACTTTTTTTGTGCAAATGGGAGCAAATTTACTTTTGTCAAAAATTGGAAAAAACATGTCACATTTTGCCGCTCCGCTGCTCGGACAACGTTTAACTGATCCAAATTCTATATTCAATAATAGATGGGACATGGGTTTAGACCATGTGGAGCGATTTTGAGACAAATCGGTGAAGCGGCCGAGGAGGAGATAATTTCCAGCCGACATGTGTGAAAAAGATCAATTTTCATTTTTCCATTTTCCAATTAAATTAATGAGCTCCCTGTTTGTCAGGGGGCGGAGCCATAATAACTTTTTTTTCATGTCTTGACCTGAGGAACATGTGTACCGAATTTCGTGGCTCTACGACAAACTTGACCTTCGACCCCCTCCCATAGGCGCAATGTAAACTGACTTTTGTAGGGGGCGCTGTTCTGTCATTTTTTTAGTCCCTTAAAAATAAACACCAAAAAAATTAATTTTTCACCGGTTCTGAATTTTGGGCAAAATTTCACAACTTTTCATCAATGTTCAGGGGGTCAAATTAAGGTTCAAAGCGCAGAAGAAAAAAGAAATAATAAATAATAAATAATAAATAATAAACCAAGGAATTTTTTTTTTTAAATCTTCGAGCAAAAACAATATAGGTTTCCATAGTAACCTATAATACAAATGATACGTCGTTTTAAAGCGAACGACGAGGCGAACGCAACTATTGGGTTCTCGGTGATTGACGAGCGCTGACGCGCTCGTCAATCACCTCGCCATCATGAGGTCACCCACCCCCCCCATAGGACCCCATTCATTACACTGTGTACTACAGCAGGAGCAAAGCCATTCAGTGCCTCCGGCACTGTTTTGTCAGTGTCTGGGCACGCGCCGTCGGGCTTGGGGGACGAATGTCCGGGCTTCGCCCGGACATTCGTCCATAAAACAGTTGAAGGAACCCCCCTTTAATAGGACTTCAATCATTTCACTGTGTACTACAGCAGGAGCAAAGCCATTCAGTGCCTCCGGCACTGTTTTGTCAGTGTCTGGGCACGCGCCGTCGGGCTTGGGGGACGAATGTCCGGGCTTCGCCCGGACATTCGTCCGTAAAACAGTTGAAGGAACCCCCCTTTAATAGGACTTCAATCATTTCACTGTGTACTAGAGCAGGAACAAAGCCATTCCGTGCCTCCGGCACGGATTTATCAGTGCTTGGGCACGTGCCGTCGCGTGCAGGTCACAATCTCCGGGCTGCGCCCGGAGATTGTGACTTAAAACAGTTCAACGAGTAATGCCTGGGCTTCGCCCAGGCATTACTCGTTGGAAAAGCAATAGGCCCTTACCCCGGTTGGGGCTCGGGCCTAATTAAAGCCGCAAGCGGCATCTAACGGCCCTCGCCGCACCGCGCAAAGGAGGTGGCGCTGACGCGCCATTTTCCTACCGCCCTGATGGGAGCGACACTGTGCATTTTGAATTACTATGATCAGTGATTGTGTGTGTCTTTGAAAAGGTAAACCTCTTTCTACCCATGTAACACTTCATTCAGTCTGTAGGGGGCGCTATTGCTGCAATTTCATGATTCACACTTTCAGTTTACCCAAACCCAAGAGTTGAACAATCAATTCAAATTTTGTGCAAATCGGACTTTGTATGTGCAAATGGTGGCATTTAATGTTGTACAACAGCGCCCCCTACAATTTAATTTTTTTAGTGTTATACCAAAGAACACCAAAATAATACACTTTATGCCTGAAAAAAACTTGTGGCAAAGTTTGGTGAGTTTTCGTGTTTGTTAAGTGGGTCAAATATGAGATCAAACAACATAAAACCTAAATACCTGTATCCCCATGTAAACCTTTACTCAGCCTGTAGGGGGCACTAATGGGCCAATGTCATTGTTCACACTGTCATGTGACCTAGGCCCAGGAGTTGAACAACCGAGTCAAGTTTAGTGCTGAGTTTGTAAATGTGCTCCTGTTTGCCCATACAATCTGTGAGTGTGTCCATACAGTCTCCATTGGATAACATGAGAACTTCACACCTCTCTATGAAAATGACCACACTTTGGGGGTCTGTCACGCTCAGACCGTTTGACTAATTAAAACTCTATATGCAACTATTGATGGTCCATGTGTGGAGACCATGTGGAGCGATTTTCAGACAAATTAGTGAAAGGGCCGAGGCTGGTTTGATGTTTGAGCGAGGTGTACTTTTCAGAGATTTAACGATTTTCTCATAGACACAGACAGGGGAGTGTTGGTCGTCGCCACGGCAACAGGGTAAAAAATAACCATATGTTGTCATTGACTTTTTGAATCCAGATGACGAAACAGAATTATGTGCAAAATTTCAAACATTTTGACAAAACTAAATTTTAAAAAGCCCATGTAAAACTTTAACATAGTCTGTAGGGGGCGCTAATGAGCCAATTTCAATATTTCCACTTTCAGATGACCTAGACCCTGGAGCTGAACAATGGATTAAAATTTGGTGCAAATCCGGCTCTGTTTGTGCAAATGGGAGCAAATTTACTTTTGTCAAAAATTGGGAAAAAAATGTCACATTTTGCCGCTCCGCTGCTCGGACAACGTTTAACTGATCCAAATTCTATATTCAATAATAGATGGGACATGGGTTTAGACCATGTGGAGCGATTTTGAGACAAATCTGTGAAGCGGCCGAGGAGGAGATAATTTCCAGCCGACATGTGTGAAAAAGATCAATTTTCATTTTTCCATTTTCCAATTAAATTAATGAGCTTCCTGTTTGTCAGGGGGCGGAGCCATAATAACTTTTTTTTCATGTCTTGACCTGAGGAACATGTGTACCGAATTTCGTGGCTCCACGACAAACTTGACCTCCGACCCCCTCCCATAGGCGCAATGTAAACTGACTTTTGTAGGGGGCGCTATTCTGACATTTTTTTAGTCCCATAAAAATAAACACCAAAAAAATTAATTTTTCGCCGGTTCTGAATTTTGGGCAAAATTTCACAACTTTTCATCAATGTTCAGGGGGTCAAATTAAGGTTCAAAGCGCAGAAGAAAAAAGAAATAATAATAAATAAACCAAACCAAGGAATTTTTTTTTTTAAATCTTTGAGCAAAAACAATATAGGTTTCCATAGTAACCTATAATACAAATGATACGTCGTTTTAAAGCGAACGACCAGACGAACGCAACTATTGGGTTCTCGGTGATTGACGAGCGCTGACGCGCTCGTCAATCACCTCGCCATCATGAGGTCACCCACCCCCCCCATAGGACCCCATTGATTACACTGTGTACTACAGCAGGAGCAAAGCCATTCAGTGCCTCCGGCACTGTTTTGTCAGTGTCTGGGCACGCGCCGTCGGGCTTGGGGGACGAATGTCCGGGCTTCGCCCGGACATTCGTCCGTAAGACAGTTGAAGGAACCCCCCTTTAATAGGACTTCAATCATTTCACTGAGCAAGCATTCAGTGCCTCCGGCACTGTTTTGTCAGTGTCTGGGCACGCGCCGTCGGGCTTGGGGGACGAATGTCCGGGCTTCGCCCGGACATTCGTCCGTAAAACAGTTGAAGGAACCCCCCTTTAATAGGACTTCAATCATTTCACTGTGTACTACAGCAGGAACAAAGCCATTCCGTGCCTCCGGCACGGATTTATCAGTGCTTGGGCACGTGCCGTCGCGTGCAGGTCACAATCTCCGGGCTGCGCCCGGAGATTGTGACTTAAAACAGTTCAACGAGTAATGCCTGGGCTTCGCCCAGGCATTACTCGTTGGAAAAGCAATAGGCCCTTACCCCGGTTGGGGCTCGGGCCTAATTAAAGCCGCAAGCGGCATCTAACGGCCCTCGCCGCACCGCGCAAAGGAGGTGGCGCTGACGCGCCATTTTTGCACCCCCCTGATGGTAGCGACACTGTGCATTTTGAATTCCTATGATTAGTGATTGTGTGTGTCTATTGAAAAGGTAAACTTGATTCTCCCCATGTAACACTTGACTCAGTCTGTAGGGGGCGCTATTTGCAATTTCATGATTTACACTTTCAGTTCACTCAAACCCAAGAGTTGAACAATCAATTCAAATTTGGTGCAAATCGGACTTTGTATGTGCAAATGGTGGCATTTAATGTTGTACAACAGCGCCCCCTACAATTTAAATTGGTTAGTGTTATACCAAAGAACACCAAAATAATACACTTAATGCCTGAAAAAAACTTGTGGCAAGGTTTGGTGAGTTTTCATGTTTGTAAAGTGGGTCAAATATGAGATCAAACAACAGAAAACCCAAATAACTGTATCCCCATGTAAACCTTCACACAGTCTGTAGGGGGCGCTAATGGGCCAATGTCATTGTTCACAATGTCATGTGACCTAGGCCCAGGAGTTGAACAACCGAGTCAAGTTTAGTGCAAATCAGAGTTTGTGAATGTGCTCCTGTTTACACATACAATCTGTGAGTGTGTCCATACAGTCTCCATTGGATAACATGGGACCTTCACACCTCTCTATGAAAATGACCACACTTTGGGAGTCTGTCACGCGCAGACCGTTTGACTAATTAAAACTCTATATGCAACTATTGATGGTCCATGTGTGGAGACCATGTGGAGCAATTTTCAGACAAATTAGGGAAACGGCCGTGGCTGGTTTGATGTTTGAGCGAGGTGTACTTTTCAGAGATTTAACAATTTTCTCATAGACACAGACAGGGGAGTGTTGGTCGTCGCCACGGCAACAGGGTAAAAAATAATCATATGTTGTCATTGACTTTTTGAATCCAGATGACAAAACAGAATTATGTGCAAAATTTCAAACATTTTGACAAAACTAAATTTTAAAAAGCCCATGTAAAACTTTAACATAGTCTGTAGGGGGCGCTAATGAGCCAATTTCAATATTTCCACTTTCAGATGACCTAGACCCTGGAGCTGAACAATGGATTAAAATTTGGTGCAAATCTGACTTTTTTTGTGCAAATGGGAGCAAATTTACTTTTGTCAAAAATTGGAAAAAAATGTCACATTTTGCCGCTCCGCTGCTCGGACAACGTTTAACTGATCCAAATTCTATATTCAATAATAGATGGGACATGGGTTTAGACCATGTGGAGCGATTTTGAGACAAATCGGTGAAGCGGCCGAGGAGGAGATAATTTCCAGCCGACATGTGTGAAAAAGATCAATTTTCATTTTTCCATTTTCCAATTAAATTAATGAGCTTCCTGTTTGTCAGGGGGCGGAGCCATAATAACTTTTTTTTCATGTCTTGACCTGAGGAACATGTGTACCGAATTTCGTGGCTCTACGACAAACTTGACCTTCGACCCCCTCCCATAGGCGCAATGTAAACTGACTTTTGTAGGGGGCGCTATTCTGACATTTTTTTAGTCCCTTAAAAATAAACACCAAAAAAATTAATTTTTCACCGGTTCTGAATTTTGGGCAAAATTTCACAACTTTTCATCAATGTTCAGGGGGTCAAATTAAGGTTCAAAGCGCAGAAGAAAAAAGAAATAAAAAATAAAAATAAATAAACCAAGGAATTTTTTTTTTTAAATCTTCGAGCAAAAACAATATAGGTTTCCATAGTAACCTATAATACAAATGATACGTCGTTTTAAAGCGAACGACCAGACGAACGCAACTATTGGGTTCTCGGTGATTGACGAGCGCTGACGCGCTCGTCAATCACCTCGCCATCATGAGGTCACCCCACCCCCCCTAGGACCCCATTGATTACATTGTGTACTACAGCAGGAGCAAAGCCATTCAGTGCCTCCGGCACTGTTTTGTCAGTGTCTGGGCACGCGCCGTCGGGCTTGGGGGACGAATGTCCGGGCTTCGCCCGGACATTCGTCCGTAAAACAGTTGAAGGAACCCCCCTTTAATAGGACTTCAATCATTTCACTGTGTACTACAGCAGGAACAAAGCCATTCAGTGCCTCCGGCACTGTTTTGTCAGTGTCTGGGCACGCGCCGTCGGGCTTGGGGGACGAATGTCCGGGCTTCGCCCGGACATTCGTCCGTAAGACAGTTGAAGGAACCCCCCTTTAATAGGACTTCAATCATTTCACTGTGTACTACAGCAGGAACAAAGCCATTCCGTGCCTCCGGCACGGATTTATCAGTGCTTGGGCACGTGCCGTCGCGTGCAGGTCACAATCTCCGGGCTGCGCCCGGAGATTGTGACTTAAAACAGTTCAACGAGTAATGCCTGGGCTTCGCCCAGGCATTACTCGTTGGAAAAGCAATAGGCCCTTACCCCGGTTGGGGCTCGGGCCTAAAAAAGGAATTTTTTTTTTAACGTCTCGAGCAAAAACAATATAGGTTTCAATGGCACGTGATACATCATTTTAAAGCTTTTGAGTTTACGCACGCAACCGTCACGTTTTGGTGAGTGACGGGCGCTGACGCGTCCGTCACGCACCGCCACCATTTGTTTTCACCATTGCGAAAGCAATAGGCCCTTACCCCGTTCGGGGCTCGGGCCTAATAATAAGATCAATCAATCAAAAGGGCCTGGGTTCGCTTTAATTCACAGATACAGATCTCCAGTAGTATAGAGAAACTGCCCAAGGACACAACAGCAGCAGACGTCAGTGGGAGTCTCTTTACCCTTGTTTTCATCACATCTCCTTAATACAACATTACATCACATTTATTTAGTATGATGTATTATTATTTATTATTATTATGTATGTATTTGATTTTTTATTGTGCTTTATATTTGCATAACTGTATGTTAACCTTTCAGAGACCCGGGGGAGAACCAGCAGCACCAGATGGCTCAGACCGTGGGCATCGCCATGTGCCAGGCCATGATAGAGTACGACCAGGGCAACTACGACCAGGCCATGGAGCTGCTGTACCCCCTGCGCTACCGCATAGTGGACATAGGGGGCAGCGATGCACAGGTGTGTGTGTTTGTCTGTTTGTCTGGTCTGGTCTGGTCTGGTCTGGTCTGTCGTTGGCCATCATTGATCAGACCAGATTGGGTTTTCTTCTTCTCTTCTCACTCAGAGACTAAATCCCTGTTGTTGAGAAAACAGGCCAGAGGTGAAGTGTGTGTTGTGCATTGCAGTTGTTGTATATTTCTGCCGCCTTTCCAGGAACATACGTCGCCGAGAAAAATCCGGGGCGAGCGCCATGAATAATGAATCTGCGAGATGGATACTGATGGACTTTGTCTTTGAAACACCGTTCCCAGAGGAACCACAGTGTTCACAAAGTCTAACAATAGGATGAAAAGAGGATCCCAATTTGAAAATGTTGGCGTGGCTTTGTATTCTAATGGTTCTGTGTCCGCCGCTCGCAGAGAGACCTCTTCAATCAACTGCTCATTCACACGGCTCTGAAATCGGACAATAAGCGGCACCAGAAACTTGGAAGGTAAGACTGGGGTTTGGGTCCAGGCTCTTTCCTCTTGTCTGCAAACGGCTTCAGTGAAAGGGGAGACTCCGTTTGTGGATTTCATCAGTATCACTGCAAAAAGTGATGAAAAATAATTCAAATATGGCTCAAATCTGGGAAAACGTATCTTAATTTGAGTCAGTTTTGAGGGATTTAAAACAAGCTTTGCCAATGGGACGAAGCAAAATGATCTTGTTTTAAAAAGATATAAGAAAGTTCTCTTGGAATGAGAAAATAAAGCGACCGTTCTTGAAATAAGGCAAGTTTATTTGTATAGCACAATTCATACACAAGGAAACTCAAAGTGCTGAACAAGAAAGAGACAAACACACAAGGAATTCAAACATCAGAAATCACTGTAAAGATAAAACCCCTCAGTTTCTGGCTACACTGCAAAAACTGGCTCCAAAATTATTATTATTACTATTAGAAGAAATATACTTCAAACTTCAAGTTTCAGGCAAAATGATCTGCCAGTGGATCAGGATTTTTCCACTTGTTAAAGATTTCTTGAAACAAGAAAAAAAATATGAATAACAAGTAATTGTATGTTAGGAGGATTTTTCACTTCTGGGTGGATCATCAAGACGATTGGTCCTAAATGTCAATCATTCTGCTGGTACGTGCTCGGCAAATAAGACCAGACAGTTTTGTTCTAAAAGTGTAAAAGGCGGTTCTTACATTTGGGGAAAATCCTCCAAAACCTTTAAGTATCTTCAGCATGAGTACAAATGTAAAGTGTGATTAGATAAATACACGGACATCAAGTGAATTACACAAGTCTATATTTTACTTTTTGCAGTGGTATAATAACAACTGTTTTTATCTGGATTTAAACACTGTCAGAGAAGAAGCCTGTCTCATTCATTTCAGGAAGACTGTTCCAGATTTTCGCAGCATGAATCTGAAACTCAGCCTCTCCATGTTTGATTCTGACTCTGGGACCAGCAGGAAATAAGAAATAAGGCTAAATGGATTTGTCCCATTGGTAAATTTAGTATATTCAGTCAGCTCAAATTACGATGAAATAACCCCAAACCAGATTCAAGCCATTTGTAGCTCATATTTGATCATATTTATCCTTCCATCCATCCATTTTCTACCCTTTAATCCATTTCTGGGTCAGGGGGGTGGCAGTCAGAGATGCCACCCAAGTCTCATAGCACCAGCCCCTCACTGACCCTCTGCAGGTGGTGAGTCCACAGGAGGACGGCTGCTCTCTGACTGTGAGCATAGCCTTGATCTTTCAGTGGGGGCTTTGGGCAAAGTGGGGTTAAGTGTCTTGCCCAAGGACACAACGACAGCAGTCATCAGTGGGAGTCGGTGGAGAAGGTGTAGAGGTGGGAATTGAACCCACGACCTTCAGGCCTTAAGG
Source organism: Knipowitschia caucasica (assembly GCA_964034765.1). Classification (NCBI taxonomy): domain Eukaryota; kingdom Metazoa; phylum Chordata; class Actinopteri; order Gobiiformes; family Gobiidae; genus Knipowitschia; species Knipowitschia caucasica. Next base: position 32,428,837 of record OZ035842.1, read on the forward strand.
CCAATGCTCTACCAACTGAGCTACTGTCGATCATATTTAATCATATTTAATCATATTTGATCATATTTAATCATATTTAATCATATTTGATCATATTTGATCATATTTAATCATATTTAATCATATTTGATCATATTTGATCATATTTGATCATATTTGATCATATTTAATCATATTTAATCATATTTAATCATATTTAATCATATTTGATCATATTTAATCATATTTGATCATATTTGATCATATTTGATCATATTTGATCATATTTGATCAGTTTTTGCAGTGCGTGGCGGTCTTGTCGTGTGTACAAACCGTTCGCTCTGTGCTGGACTTATGTAACCGCCGTGTCGGGCTTTTATTATTGATGGCGTTCGTTCCGTGTTCCCAGGTGTCTTCTGGTGGAGAGAGACTCGCTGAGGCTGGACTCCCCCATGACCCAGAGACTTCAGCAGACCGCCATGGCCCTCCACCTCTGAGGCTGGACTCCCCCATGACCCAGAGACTTCAGCAGACCGCCATGGCCCTCCACCTCTGAGGCTGGACTCCCCCATGACCCAGAGACTTCAGCAGACCGCCATGGCCCTCCACCTCTGAGTCTGAGTCTGAGTCTCTCCCACAGACATCTGACCGAATGATCCCAGCCAAGAATATGACCATTTTTTATTTTTACTTTTTAATAACTTTACTGTAATGTTCCATGACGAAGGATTTAGCGCCTTTATCCAATTCCATGTAATTGTTATCACATTTTAAGATTTTTTTTTCCCAAAGTGCTGTGTAGAAGTCAGCAGTGAAATTAAACGAGAATATGAAAATAAAGCAGTTAATTAAAACAAATCATATTCTAGCTTGTTACCAAATGCTAAACTAAAGTAAGATTACAGATTCTAATGTGGCCCTATGCTATTGAGTTCATAGTGTCATCCAGCCAACTTCAGCTCCGTCTACTATATTTCTTGTCGCAAAGCTCAGGCCCCCACGTGCCTAGTTACAGATTGCACTTTTGAAGCTGGTGAGAAAGTAAACATCTGTCATTCAGCCAACTTCAGCTCCGTCCAATGTGAACTGATATGCACTTGTCATATATCATTTTAAAGCTCAAACAAAGTTTTACAATTTGGGTTATCGACCGCTGGGAAAGTCTGGATAGTACCAACAACAAAACAGACATTTGACCAAATGTACAGACTTTATCAACATTTATGGACCAATGGCTCTGTGTGTTTGATTCTCTCACGAATAAAGGCTCTGTTATAGATAAAACTACTGTATGTATTTTTACTTGTGCTGCTGATCAACATTTTTCAGAAACTGTTTAGGAAAATTGATTGTCGTCTAAGTATTTGCTTTTGTAGAAGAATATTGTCACTTTCTAGTTTTAGTTAGTATTAAAACTGACATATATAATAATGTGAAATTAATTAGCTTTTTTCTAATCTCATTCCTGTCGATATCTGAATCGTAAATCCTGTTAAAGCAGCATTTTGTTTGAAGAAATACCAACGATTTTTCCAATTCAAGTATGAAATAAATCAGGCATTTTTAAAACCTGTTTTTTTCTCATCAGTCAAACATCACAGCAACGTGTGACACTTCTCACAGCTTTAGCATCTGTGCGAAAACACAAACCCGGAGAGAGAAGCGACCAATCCTCCAGAGTTTCCTTTCCCTCCTCCTCCTCCTCCTCTTCCTCTTCCTCTTCCTCTTCCTCCTCCTCCTCTTCCTCCTCCATCACAGCACCGAGCCGATCTCCTCCTCTTCCTCTTCCTCTTCCTCCTCCTCCTCCTCCTCTTCCTCCTCCATCACAGCACCGAGCCGATCTCCTCTTCCTCTTCCTCTTCCTCCTCCTCCTCCTCCTCTTCCTCCTCCATCACAGCACCGAGCCGATCTCCTCCTCTTCCTCTTCCTCTTCCTCCTCCTCCTCCTCCTCTTCCTCCTCCATCACAGCACCGAGCCGATCTCCTCCTCTTCCTCTTCCTCCTCCTCCTCCTCTTCCTCCTCCATCACAGCACCGAGCCGATCTCCTCCTGGATCTGAGCGATGAGGATCTGGGAGAGCACGATTCCAGCGATCTGCAAACACCAGTGTAAAAACACCAGTGTAAAAACACCAGTGTAAAAACACCAGTGTAAAAACACCAGTGTAAAAACAGCCACTTCACAAATCCACAGGTCGCTCCGAGTGTCACTCACTCAGCACAGCGTTTTAATTATGCAAATGTCTTTTAATTATGCAAATGTATTTTACTGACGCTATAATCAACAATAATCAACCTATTACCAACAAATGATGTGTTATGAGATGATTGCGAAGCAGAGGGGGCGTGGCCTCTGGGAGAGGAAAGAGATGATCCAAGTTTAACACAGTTGTGGTTATGTTTATTTATGCAAGTAGTTTTTAAGTGTTTTATTTTATTTTATTTTCATTGTTTTCATTTTAAATCTGGCAGGTATAATCCAATGTGTTACTTATCTCGTGCTGTGTGCTCCTCTTTATAACTTGTGATGCAACACTGAAATTTCCCCGCTGTGGGACGAATAATGGATCACTTAATCTTAATTATTTTTATCTTATTTTCATTGTTTGTATTTATACCTGACGCACTTTATTCTAACGTGTTACTCTTATCCGCGCAGCACTTTGGAGACGTGTTTTATACAATGTGCTATATAATTAAAGTGGACTGGAGTAGATTAGCGAGGTTATGATCTCGACCTGCGGCAAAAGAATAGTGAAAAACGTGACATTTACCCCAGATTTACACAACACCAAAACTAACCCTTATAGAATCCTAGTTGTTCTGGCTTTAGACTCCGGGGTAATCCGCTTATACTGCTTCAAAACACACTCTTCTGGGACCTCATGAACCCGATTTTAAAGAGTTGGAAGCAGTGGGTAATGTGGGACAACGGCAGAAGTCTTTTTGATAACCCAGGCTGCTCATTATTTAGAGTCAGAGCTTGATAATTTGATTTCATGGCCTATCACACATTTAGACTGGCATTAGCTGTGTGTAATGTCTTTGGGAAATGAAGGGGCTCCTGTATTTGCCAACAAGAAAACAAACAGTTGGAATGAGAGCTCCAGGTCCACATTAACCTACACTTTGAGTCTGGTTAAAGTTTTATCTCCCCCACGTGCCTAGTTAACGCTGTCGTGGGCAGAACTCAAGGCTGTGGTCTCGTCCTGCGTCTCTCATTCTGCGTTTTCATGATTGGGATTTGATATTACGGCTCCGATGCATTTGACAAATTGGTCTAATGCAAAATGAAAGCGGCAAAGTGATATATTTATATGACAGCGCTAACTCGGTCCAATTCATTACAGAGTGTATATTATAAGGAATGTGCTTGTTGAATTTCTCTAGTTTGAGCATTGTGCCAAAGTGTAAATCATAAAGCTATAGGTCTAAAGAGCGCTAAAGGTTGGATATTATTAACACGGTTTTACAGCAGTCAAAATTCAATTTGTGACAATTAAACCTTTAAATGTGAGGAACAGGAGGATCTTGGAGTGATGTCGTTGTTCATAGTGTTTCCTCCGGTCACGTGGCCGTGTGGCGCTACAGCAGAGAAAGCTACCTGGATGCTACAGAGTTAGCTAGTTTTAGACATTTGTAGAGAGGTTTTACTAAATCAAATGGTCCGTTTTTTCTAATTATTTCGGAAAAGAACAGCGAGAAACGGCCGAGGTAAAGTGGTAGCCCTTTTATGCTGTTACGGTAAACGTAGAACAGAAGGCGGGAGGATGAGGGGATAAAAATACATGAACAAATTTAAGTTTTGCAAATACTTTCACTGCAAACTTTTGATGTGCTTTACCGCGACGGCGAAATGCCGGGCCACTTTACCGCAGTGAAAAACGCAAGAAATGGATTTTCACCACGGACCCTTCTTGAGTGAAGGGTCCCGGGTTTTCTATGAAGTAAGAATAAATGTCTCTGAGTCCCAGTCCCAGCAGATCGGTGCCATCATCCCAGGTCTCATCTGGGCTTTGGGTTCGGAGAACTCTGCAGAGAAAGATTGTTTTTGTTTTGTTCAGTTCTTGCTCCAGACATTTCCAAAATCCTCGATGGTAGTTTTCCCAGAGGCTCTCACTTTGCTTGTGACAAACTACTTTTACAATTTAATCCCCTTTTGTTCTTCACATTCTCTCAAATCAAATGGAACATATTTGCTCTGGACAGTTTTTACAGATTGACTTTGAAAGATTCTAATTTCCACAACTTTCTTTTTATCCACTGTACAATGTGAAACCAATGAATGACGCTCGAGGTTCGATACGTCAAACTTTTACATTACAATAAAAGCTTGATATAGTTAAACTGTCTAAGAACTGTGTTGAGAGACATTAATTAACATTAATTAACAATAATAAACATGTATGGACACTGGTCATCCCGCTCCAATGGCTCATATGTATTAATATGTTTGTTATAATCCATTCTAATTTATTCTCTGATCTGTTGTTGAGGAATCGACAACTTTGTTCTTCGAGACAACAGCTGTTATGATTTAGGGAAGTAAAAAAATAAATGGCATTGAATTGAATAATAATGTTAATAATTGGCTCATAGTTTTTTATTTTATTTTGAAAAGCCAGTAGCTAAAGGCTCAGCTTACGTCTCTCTGCACGTCATGAGGCTATAGTATATATCAGCCATTCCCAAACTCAGTAACACCGAGGCCCCCTTAAAAATCTGACGGGTCTGAGTGGCCCCCCAAAATAATAACCAAGAAGACAACATTAAGAATAGGCTCTTCTGGTTATTTTATTTTGGGGAAATAGCCTCTGCTACAAACATTGTAATACAAAAATGATTACAGTGGATTATTCAAGTCAAATAATGAACACACATATTTTAATATTACAAACAAAACATTATAAATTTAACATTAAATAATTATATATATATATATATTTTTTTTTTATGACCTCCCGCGGCCCCCCTGCAGTACCCTCGCGGCCCACCAGGGGGCCGCGGACCCCACTTTGGGAGACACTGGTATATATTATAATGTTCTGAGTTTCCCCTTGGAACACCATGAACAACTCCAATATATAGATTATCAATGTATTCATTTATTCATTTAGACTGTCTTACAAACTCTTTTTCTGGCACAGGATCCTTACCTACTATTCCATCCCACCGGCTTTTTTCCCTCTGTTACTTTAGATTAAAAACTGAACAAGAATCCAGTCATTTGTAGCGTTTCCGTCCAATCAAAGTGGACAGAAGTGAAGAAGACGCAGGTGTAAGGTCCGTATTGATGAAGTGTTTCTGTTTGAGCAGAGAATCCCACGCTCAGGTAGGTGTGTGTGTGTGTGTGTGTGTGTGTGTGTGTGTGTGTGTGTGTGTGTGTGTGTGTGTGTGTGTGTGTGTGTGTGTGTGTGTGTGTGTGTGTGTGTGTGTGTGTGTGTGTGTGTGTGTGTGTGTGTGTGTGTGTGTGTGTGTGTGTGTGTGTGTGTGTGTGTGTGTGTGTGTGTGTGTGTGTGTGTGTGTGTGTGTGTGTGTGTGTGTGTGTGTGTGTAAAAGCCTGAGGAATGTGCCAATCAGTGGTCATGGAGCTGTTGTCTGCAGATTGGAGTCGGTGCATAAAGAGCCTCCAGTGTCGCACAAAGCCACTAATACTGGAAGTTTGGTGGAAAATTTTAAAAAGATTTAGTACGTTTGTTGTAGTTAATACAGCATTGGATTTGTCATCTGCCTTCAGCCCATCATTCAATGCCACTTACTACTAGGGTTGCCAACTTGAGAACAAAAAAATAAGGGACACCATTTGGGTGGATCGGTAGACTATTTTCAATCTACACAGTAATCATGAATTTCATAATCAGTTTTTAGAATGTAATTTATTGACTACATATAAAAAAAAAAAACAACTCCTTAGTCAAAAATGAAATTGAATATTGAGTACTTAATGCATTCTTATTACTAATAAAGAATATAAAAAAGGCAAATGCTGTAACTTACATTACAGTAAAGACCATTTACTGTAAAAGCAAATAAAAAAAGAAACACATTGTAACGTCCTGGCTCGAGGTAATGAATGAGACAGTGTTCTACTTGTTGCTTTAATACAAGATGGTTACTGTCGGCCGTAACCACGCCAATACAAGTCCACAACTTAGCAGAACAACAGCCCGTTCGCAGTCCCGGGTAAAAAGACCGCGTTATCAAAACAATCTTCTCTAACCCCCCCAGTAGGCCCCTCCATCCTCAGAACCAATCCTGTAAGTGCACTAAACCGTGAAGAATAACATGAAATAACAGCATTAACATAACATAAATGCAGGGTCGCTACACTGCCCCCTCCCCACTAAGTCCCTCGCCCCGAGGGATCACATAGAAAGTCTCTAAGGTGACTGGGGGCCCTTATCTCCCTACGGGGTCTCTTTGGGGTGACTGCTAACCTGGGAACAACATGCTTCGGAGCAGGGGGCATCTGTGTGTCAGTTGATGGGGAAACAGTCAATGTCTGGGGTCCGACTGTTTTGTCTCTCTGAGTGGATACAGGGCGTGACTGGGGATGTGCGTCACCCATGTATGGGGCTAACCTATCTCTGTGAAGGGCCACCCGTCTACCCCTAGGTGGGAGCTGCACCCTATACACCACCTCCCCAAGCTTCTCAAGTACCCTACAGGGCCCCACCCAGTGACAGTCCAGCTTAGGGCACCTCCCTTTTTTTCTCTTAGGGCTGAACACCCACACGAGGTCCTCAGGGTTAAAGTCTCTTCCTTTGGCCCTCATGTCGTAGTTTCTTTTCTGCCGGATCCCAGCCTTTTGCAGCTGGTCACGGGCAAACGCATGAGCTGTCTCCATCCGGTCCTGTAGCCTCCGAGCGTATTCCGGTCCTGGTGGGACAGCAGGAGTGTGTGGGGGTCTGCCAAAGCACATTTCTCTGGGTGTCCGCAGCTCTCGCCCCAACATGAGAAGAGCAGGTGTGCATGCTGTGGACTCCTGAACCGAAGACCTGTAGGCAAGCAGGACAAGGGGGAGGTGCATATCCCAATCCCGCTGGTGTTCTGCAGTGATGATCGCCAGTTGTTTTGCGAGTGTTCTGTTGAAACGCTCGACTAGCCCATCACTCTGAGGGTGTAGTGGGGTAGTACGTGTCTTTTGCGCTCCCATACGCTGACACATTGCAGAGAAAACGGCAGACTCAAAGTTTCTCCCCTGGTCGCTGTGGATAACTTCGGGTGCCCCAAACCTGGAAAACATTCCCTCCACCAGGGTGTCTGCCACCGTCACCGCTTCCTGATCCGGGATGGCAAATGCCTCTGGCCATTTAGTGAAATAGTCCATGGCAGCGAGTACATAACGATTCCCCTGGTCTGACCGGGGAAACGGACCCATTATGTCCACAGCCACTCTTTCCATAGGGGCCCCCACGGCCAACTGCTGAAGCTCGGCACGGGATTGACCTGGAGGGCCCTTATAAGCAGCGCACAGGTCGCAACGACGACAAAAGTCCTCTACATCCCTCCTGAGCTGGCCCCAGTAAAACCCTTGCCTGAGCCGTCTGAGAGTTTTTGAGACTCCAAAGTGTCCCGCCCCAGGAGTTCCGTGACAAGCCTTCAGAACTGGGTCTCTGAGTGCTCTGGGGACTACAGTTTGCCACCTTTCCTCCCCTGTAGCTGGCTCTTTCCACGCTCTTTGAAGTACTCTGTCTTTTATACGGAGGGTTGTAAACTTTTCAAACAGTCCTTTGGTGGCCAGCGAAAACCCAGCTACCTCACTCCACTGTGGTCTCTGTCCCGATTCAACCCACTGCAGCACAGGTTGCAGATCGGGATCCAGTTCCTGCTGAGCCCTCCACTCCAGTGGATCATGGAGCTCCGCCACTTCACAGATTGGCCCTTCCCCGCTGCACAAGGGACCCGCCTGCTCCTCAACACAGAGCTCCTGTTCCTTGGCCTCTCGTTTTTCACAATAGCGGCAGCCATCCAGAGCACATGGACGTCTGGACATGGCATCCGCGTTGGCATGGCGACTCCCAGCCCTGTACTCCACTTTGAAATTATATGGCGCAAGTTCTTCCAACCAGCGGGCAATCTGCCCTCTGGTTCTTTAAAGGACATTAACCATTGGAGTGCTGAGTGATCTGTTCTCACAGTAAAGGGGAGGCCACAGAGATAGTACCGGAAATGCCCTATCGCTCTCACAATAGCAAGCAACTCTCTCCGCGTCTCTGCAATAACGCCGCTCAGCCTTGTTGAAAGTTTTGCTAAAGTATGCCACTACTTTCTCCCCGTGTGATCCCACCTGGCTCAACACTGCACCCATCCCCGCATCGCTGGCGTCTGTGTCCATGACAAATGGCAGATTGGTATCTGGGGGGGTTAAGATGGGAGACTCCGTCAGTGCCTTTTTCAAAGTGCAAAAGGCCCGGTCGCACTCTGGGGTCCACACAAAGTCACAATTTTTCCGCTGTAGGGCAAACAGGGGTGCGGCGATGCAAGAGAAACCGCGCACGAATCGCCTGTAATATGATGCTAGTCCAATGAAACTCTTCAGTTCTCTGAGGTTAGTGGGGATTGGCCAGTCCCTGACAACCTGTACCTTTTCCTCCAGAGTGCTGATGCCTTCTCCACCAACCTTGTGCCCTAAAAACTCCAATTCCCTTCTCATGAAGCAGCATTTGTTGGGGTGGAGTTTCAGCCCGGCCTCCGCGATACCTTGCAGCACCTGCCGGAGAGAATCCAAAGCCCTCTCAAAAGAGCCGCCATGGACCAGAATGTCGTCCAAGTAAACGAGACATTCCTGACGGGGGACAGCAGCTAGCACTTTTTCCATCAACCTTTCAAAAGTGGCCGGGGCATTGCATAGCCCGAAGGGGAGGACCCTAAACTGCCACAATCCCCTGCCGGTGCAAAAAGCGGTCTTGGGTCTTGCATCGGGGCTCAGGGGGACCTGCCAGTATCCACTGCGCAGGTCTAATGATGAGAACCAGGAAGAGCCAGATACCATGTCCAAGGACTCATCAATACGTGGTAGCGGGTATGAGTCTTTCTTTGTTATGCTATTCAGCGGTCGATAGTCCACACAAAACCGCATTTTTTGATTATTTTTCTTGTTAACCATCACAACCCCCGAAGCCCAGGGACTATCTGACGGCTCGATAATACCAGCCGCGAGCATTTCGTCAATTGCGCTATCAGCAGCCGCTTGATGCGCCAGAGGGAGTCGGCGGGGGCGCGTTTTGATCGGGTGCGCATCTCCAGTGTCTATTTCGTGCTGCACCAAGTGTGTTAGACCCACCTCCTCTTCAGAAAGGGCAAAGATGTCTTTGTACTGCAGTAGCACTTGCCATAAAGCTTCCCGCTGACTGGTTTCCAAAGTGGTGCAGTTACGTTCCCAAATCTCTTTTACGGCCACACCCTGTCCATTTCTCTTACTGCAGGTAACTGTTCCAGTGCAGGAGGTAGAGCTGCCATTGCATGTTGCGGGTTGGTGGGTACTGGAGCAGAAAACTGGGGTAGTGGCACGTATTTCTGGTGCACCTCTGCTGCTTTAGACGCTGCTTGACTTTGGACATGTTCAGGGGGCACCATTTCAACTGAGGGGCTTCCCGGAAATGTCACAGTGTTACTGCCAAGATCGAGCACACAGTGAGCGGCCCTCAAAAAGTCAAGACCCAAAATACAGGGGTCCTTCACTGCAGCGACCCACACCCTAAAATCCACAGACATTTCCCCCACTTGTATAGTCACTAATCCCAGACGAAGCATAGGAGCGAGTTCACCAGTCACAGTCCGCAACTTTACAACAGTAGGTTCTAGTAATGTCCCAGGTGGCACCATGTCGGGTCTCATTAGTGTTGCGGTGGAACCCGTGTCAACCAGGGCTGTGCATGGGGCCCTGTTCAAAGTAACAGGAACATGACAAAAATTCCCAAAGTGCGTCCAGCCCACCACCCTCGAAGATTCGATGTCGCTGTCATCTGCTTCTGGGGGGAGTGGAGCCCCGCTCCCCCGACTGCGTCGTTGGGCCCCGTACACATGTGAAACGATAGGGTGGGACACAGGGGCGGGGGCCTGTGTGGTCCCTTTTACACAGACCCCGGAGCGTTTCCCTGACCGCCCGAGTTCTGGGGGCACCGCACACTGATATGGCCTGCCTGGCCACACGTCCAGCACACTGGAGGGCCACGGCGCGGGCGGGCACCGCCGCGTTGTGGTTGTAACGTCACAGCTCGGATCAGTTCTGTCAGCTCAGCAACCCAGGCAGGCCTCTCCTGACCTGGGTCCTCCCGCACTGCTGTCCTCACAATGGGGCCACTCTCAGACGCTGAACCTACGGCCTCTCTCTCTAGGGCGAGCTCCAGTGCCTCCTGCAGGGATCTAGGATGTGCCAGCTGTGTCTGTGCGCGAAGTTCTCTGGGAGCCAGGGCACGAATGAACTGGTCCCTGGCCAGCTCACTCTGTACTTCAGGGGGCATATGGGCGTAAGCTCGTCTTGTCAGGGTCTCAATATCGTTAGCCAACCCCCTGAGTGGCTCGCCTGTCAACCTCTGTCGGCTAGCCAGCTCTGAGCGCAGGACATCGGGTTGGCTACATTGTCCAAAACGCCTCCGGAGGGCCCCAACCAAAGCCCCATAATCATCTCTCTCAGCTGGGCTTAACAGCAATAAGCATGACAGGGCATCATCAGTAAGGCACAGAGCCAGCTGGAGTGCTTTTACTTTTACAGACCAGCCAGCTGCCCCAGCCAACAGTTCAAATTGGGCATAGAAGGCCTCCCAGTCTGCTTTCCCTGAATATTTCGGAGTCTTAACTTGCAGTCGTTCCCTGCCTCCATTTTCGTCTGAATTTGGTGACCTGTCAATCATGGCGGGCGGGGCTTGTCCTCTGGCGCTCCCACCGCTGAAACCCGCCTCCGCTGCCATCTCCGCGGCTACCCGTCTTATATGAGCAGAGTGCTCAGAACGTCGACTTTGTTCCATATCGTGCCTCCGGGACTGGGTCTCAAAGTCACTGTCCATCACCTCCTTCTTGATTTTCGGGTGAGCACCGGACTTCCCCAATGGCATCGACATATCAAACGGGCGGACGAGCAGACCCCGACACAAGCTAGGAGCGATCACCGGGCTTCGGAGACGAACTCGGGCTTTTTACTTCTGACACCAGTGTAACGTCCTGGCTCGAGGTAATGAATGAGACAGTGTTCTACTTGTTGCTTTAATACAAGATGGTTACTGTCGGCCGTAACCACGCCAATACAAGTCCACAACTTAGCAGAACAACAGCCCGTTCGCAGTCCCGGGTAAAAAGACCGCGTTATCAAAACAATCTTCTCTAACCCCCCCAGTAGGCCCCTCCATCCTCAGAACCAATCCTGTAAGTGCACTAAACCGTGAAGAATAACATGAAATAACAGCATTAACATAACATAAATGCAGGGTCGCTACAATATGTATTTATGAAAAAAACTCACAAATGTTGAAATCAAAGCCTGTAGCAGTTAGACATGGTCATTATTTATATTGCCTGAGAGTTTAGTGCGTGTACATGGCTTCAGTAAACGCTATTGTTCGTTTACAGCTGGTCTGTACATTTGTTGACGCTTCCTTAGTGCTTTTTTTGGCGCTTGCAGTGCATTGGATTCAATGGATTTCTCTGCATTAAAACAGCGCACTGGATTTGAAAAAAACAACGTAAAGATGATCATTTTAGCACAGTGACTTTTTTTTAACAAAGTAGCTTTTGTGAACTATTGACTGCGGAAGTCCGACTCTGGGAATATGACGCTACTTTACCAAACTTCTGCTGTGATGATGCTGCGGGAGCGGCCCACGCTGGCGATTGTCAACATTAAACCAATGTATGTGATCAAGTCTACGCCCCTTTGACACTGATTGGCCGAAAGGTAGACGCTTAAACTGTGATTACTTTGTGTGCGTGTGTCAAGCGTATACAGTCTATGGTCGCGCGTGTGACATGCAGTGAGTGATGCATTCAAGGTGGCTCTGAAAATACGGGACAAAAGCCGTCCCGTATCGATTCAATACGGGACGCACATAGTGTTTCTATAATACGGGACAATTCCGTATTTCAAGGGACGGTTGGCAACCCTACTTATTACATACACAAAAAATGCATGTATGAGGCAAAAGTGTGTGAATCGAGTTGTTTTTATCGTAATTTGAGCACATTCTGACTGTGATAAAACAAGATTAGCCAATGGGACAAAGTCGTCTAGTCCTAATTCAAGAACTGTTGCTTTATTTTCTCATTCCAAGGGAGACATTTCTTTTATATCTGACATATCTTGGTTTAAGGCAGTCAGAATGTGCTAAAATTAAATAGATATGTTATATAGATATATTTAGCCAAATTTGAGCAATTTTTGACTTATCTTTTATCACTTTTTGCAGTGTAGACCTTATGATGGAATAAGAATAGAGAAAACAGATTTGATTTTGTGGAGAGCCCTTGTACAGAGTGACCCTCCCCACTCCCTCTGGTCTGTGTGGTCTCTTGGTTAGTTGTGGTTAATCTGTGACTATGTCTTTTAATGTTTGTTTATGTATGTGCTGATCGTTGGGACTTTATTTTCTTTTATATACATAAAAACCAAATATTGTTCCAACAGAAGTTTGAAACACACTTATGCCGTGGTCAGTGAGACTCCCAAAGCAAACTACACATTGATAAATACCGTCTGAACCTCATTACAAGTTCCGTATCCCTCCGCCTGAGCCGTCACCATAGCAACATATACAGATTGGGCACAAACGTTTTTGTTATGACAAAACACACTTATATAGGTGTGGAATAATGTGTGTGCTTCGTTGTGTGTTTTCATTTTGGTCATGGCAACGGTTGCTAAGGAGCTTAAAGCTGGCTCTTGGTTCATCAAGTAGTCCCTTTCCTCAAATAGTTGGTTGTTTTGGAGGGTAGAGGAGAAACTATATATATTTTCTAATCAGTGATGTAAGTAAGTAAGTTTTTATTTATATACCGCCTTTTAATTGCAGATCTGAGTCTCAAAGCAGTTTACAATTGTTATTTTTGGGCACTTGTCTCTCACTCCACACAGAGATGGGAGGGGCCAGTACAGGAGGCACATGCCAGAACTATTGGACATATTTTTAGTGGTAGGGGAAACCGGAGTACCCGGAGGAAACCTACGCAGACACGGGGAGAACATGCAAACTCCACTCAGAAAGGCCCTGGTCCGACCGGGATTCGAACCCAGGACCTTCTTGCTGAGAGGCGAGAGTGCTATCCACTCAGCCACCGTGCCGCCCCTGCCGTGATGTGTGTGTGTGTGTGTGTGTGTCTGTGTGTGTTTGTTTTGACCATGGTACAAGCAGACGGAACAACTCGGAGAAGTGAGGTTGTATGGTTAATGCCGAGTTTATTTTTTTCAAAACCTTATTTATAAGTGTGGACCTCCAGTGTGTGTGTGTGGAGGGGCCGGTACCTGGGGCAGAGCCAGGCCCAGGGCGAGGGCTCCCACCAGCAGCAGGTGGGTCTCCATCCACAGCACGGCCCGGTCCGCGCAGCCCACCGGGTAAATGGATTTATTGGCCTCCACGAACTTTTGGGTCTGGACCCCGAAGCCGCACATGGTGTTGACCACAGCCTGGAGAGAAGTCAGTTTGAGCCAAATTCTGTGAGATAATTTAATACACTGAATTTAACTCTTGGTGTTGTGGTAAGATTACGCCACCACCAAAACAAACACCAAGATCCAGATTCTCCGACGGGACAAAGCCATTGGTCTTATTTCATGAACTGTTGCTTTATTTTCTCATTCCAAGAGAGACATTTCTTTTATCTTTTCAAAACAAGATCATTTTGGTAAATCTTGTTTTAAGGCAGTCAGAATGTGCTAAAATTGAGACACATTTTGCACCATTTTAGCAATTTTTGACTTATTTCTGCTTCAATCTCTTCTACTTTTCCATTTGAGTAGTTTATTTACATTTACACACTTTAGCACTTTTTTGGTGTCATTTTTTCCATAGGTTTGGAATTCCTTATTGTGTTCCTTATTGTGACAATAACTGTCTTTTACTCTATTACTCTAAGTACATTTTTATGGGTATTTAAATACTTTTGCCTGGATGGATTTTTTTGTCTGATTTTGTTGTTGTTGAATATTTGTTTTGCTCCTGTTTCTGGACTTTAAGACAAGAAACCAAATCTGGTTCTTCTTCCTCCAACACTGATCAAATATGAGGCAGTAAAGTAGTTTTCTAATCCTTCAAGTAAATGTTGAGTGAAAACGAGATTCACAAATGGAACAAACGAGTCTCGTTTTCAAGGCCGAGAGTAACTGTTTTCTGTTAGAATCTGGCTTCTCTCGTTTGCATATGCTGTTTTAAGACCAACACAATTTTGTAAAACCAAGAAAAATGAAACCTTTTTACTTATTTTTTAGAAAACGTTGGTCTTTTTGTTGTTGTGAGATTGTTCAGGTTTTGAAATAAACCATTGATTCATTCATTTGCAGAGTTCCCAATGATGCACAAAGTCTAAATGTGTTCGTTCATTTACATTTGTTAGTTATTTTTTGGCCTTGGTAACAGGAAGTCACAAACTGGGACTTTTATTTATATATTTTATCTTTAATTCAGACAAACACAAAAACAGACAACAATAATACGGACAAACAAACACACAAACACACAATACTTAATTTTCTTTGGTGCAATTCCTCTTCCTCACCACAGTGGGGCGACTGCGGCTACAAATACTAAACTCTTGTTGTGTCCTTAGGCAAGACACTTCTCCCACATTGTCTAAAATGAGTCTGAGGTGTGTGTGAATTTCACATATCTCCTGTCAATGTGCCTCAGGGCAGCTGTGGCTATAGTAGTAGTTTGTCCCCACCATGTATGGAGTGAATACATCAAAGCCTCATGAATAAAACCAATGCATTACTATTCATCATTACTGTAGTTTTAGTTCTTTTCGTCTTGTTTTGTGTGACCCCCCCCTGCTATAGACACAAGAACAAAACTCGCCCCATTCCGAGTCCATTTGAAGTGCAAAAACCCTCTGATGCAATGGCTCTCCGCTAACAGCAGGAAGCAGCACTGCTCCCGTTCTCTCTGCTGATTAATTAATTGATTTGTCTCTCATCCGCGTGGAAGAAAAGTTGCTGTGATCTTCCGCCTTGTAGCATAACGCAGAATCAATATTAGCGCTTTTCCTCCGGGAGCGGGAGGACACGTCTGCGGTGACCTGCATAGCTCCACGCAGCCACTCTGTCTCCTCCGTGAGCACAATGTGTGAGCTCAGCGTTCCCAGCCCGATGCCATTTACATACTAAACATGTTCTTGCTTATCTGTTGTCGCCGTGCACGGACTGCTGGCTGCATATCATCAATGTCACATCCAGAGAATATTGCATAGGTAAAATGGCAGCACTTTTGTGGGCGGGGGGAGACTCTGTAAGCCAAATTAAACCTTTGCGAGATTGAGGTTTTAACTGGAAACTGTGGCGTTTTCCGATGCCACATGATAGATATTTGTACAATTATGCATTCTGTTTGGCTTCAGCGGCCGGCTTTGACATTGGTGAGTGAGTAATGACTATGTTTACTGGAATGGGATGTGGAACTGCTCCTAATAACTGCAGGTTTTAAGACCTTAGATAGATGCACGGTATAAAGGAGACAGAAAATGATAGAGGCCAAAGAAAATGGTAGAAGTTTGAACTTTGACACATGGAGATTACACAGCCTCATTCCTATGACTTTGGGAATGTGAACATATATGAATATACTTTATGTATTGAAAATGATCCACGACTCTTGACATTCAACATCTTTATGGACTATTATGGACATTGGTCTCTGCTCCTTATGGACCAATGGCTCTATGTGTTTTCTGTAATTGTATTTCTTGTGTTGATTCTCTGATCTGTGTTTGCAAATGTCACAGTTTTATAAAATCCTCTGAGATAACTACAGTTGTAACTTAAACAAAAAAACACATTGAATTGAATTAAATTAGTAAGTGATTTCTTTTTTCCATTAGGGTGACCGCTCGTTTCTCATATAAGGAAACTGTACATGTTAAAGAATTCATTATTGAACGCTTGAAATTGATCCATCAATGTGGACCTTTTTAGATCCTATTGCTGCTACTAAAACAAGTGGAGCTCTGATCACGAGGGCGAGATGAGCATCAGCAGCTATCAGAGTTCAGAGAAATATTATATGAATACATGTCCAAGTGATGTGTGTGTGTGTGTGTATATATATATATATATATATATATATATGTGTGTATAAAACCCTTTTTCACTGTGGTCTGCACAGCAAAAAATGATGTAAAATAATATAATTTAGCAAAAAGTATCTGAAATGTGAACACATCTTGACTGCCTTAACACAAGGTCTGCTAATGGGACAAAGCAAAATGATCTTGTTTTAAAAAGATCCAAAAACGTCTCCCTTGGAATGAGAAAATAAAGAATGCACTCAAATGAAGATAAAAAGACACTTGATTTGATCATGTTTTGCAGTGTGTGCCACGGGGCCGTTCAAGTCAACAATTACGATGATCAAATTATGATTAGAACAGTTATGTTTGTGTTTTTCTTGGCTCATGGAGATCGACCTTCGCCACAGAAAAGATTTCAAAGGGATGTTTTTGAGCACAATGAAGCGTGTTGAACCTTCCTCTGAATGATATCGTTTATAAAATAGCTTTTTCTGGACAATAACTGTGCTTTATGGTAAAAAGAAGCTAAACATGTTACTTTTTATAAACCGCAGCCATTTATTCTCGTCGATTGCACATAATTCTCGACGTTATCTCCCGAAGCGACATCGCCTGATCTTATATGGTTTACTTTTATTCCTTTGGGCCCCAAAAGAAGGTGAAGCCGAGTCCGTTTGCAGAGATGGCTCCTGCTCCAGTTTCTATTGATTTGTCCTTGTTTGATGTAGACTTTAACACTTATTATTTCTCTATCTTCTTCTTTTCTCTTGTTTAAGGGCCTTATTATTGTCCCCTCTCAGACAAAGTCATAAATACTTTCGACGTGGCCCTCATACTTCAGCCTTTAAATCAACCACGTAATTGGACTTGTTTACCTTACACTGCAAAAAAGGATCAAATATGAGGTAATAGTTGCTTAAATCTAGTGTTTTTCTCTTCATTTGAGTTCATTCTGTCTTTGTTTTCTCATTCCAAGCAAGACTTTTCTTGTATCTTTTTAAAGCAAGATCATTTTGCTTTGTCTCATTAGATAATCTTGTTTTAAAGATGCAGTCAGTGATTTGTTCCAGACACATTTTTTTGTGTCATGTCTATAGTCTCCAAAAATTAATAACAAATATTTTGGAGCGGACCGATAAAAACAAACCAATGGGATTCGTTCATCTCCAACGAACCAATGGGATGTGTTCACCGCCTTCACCCTCTTCCTGTTTCTCTGAGTGCACCGGAGTTATCGGATTTTCTAAAACCTAAAATGGCTGAATAGAAAATGCCAATTTTTGGGGGAGTGGCACTACGGCTAAGCTAACAACATCGGTACCTTTAATGCAGTCAAATTGTGCTCAAACCACTTTTTGCAGTGTCGCAGCAGAAATCTTTTGGGGAAAATCTTTTATTTATTTTATTTCACAAATAAGCTGGGAGCCTCAGTGAGAAGTCCCTGCCTGCTTTTATGTTGCAGTCATTTCCACTGGGTCCTTATGCATGTGTCGGTGTTGTATAGAAAGTACACTTGCCTCCCCAGGTACAGGTGTGCAGCAGGAGTAAGGCACGGCACATCGCTCCGAGCTCGGGTTTTCACTCGAGCAATTAAAGTAGAGGTTCCAGGACCAGTCCGAGTAGTTATTCCATCCGCAGCACTTGAACTGTAATGGGGGAGAAGGCACATGGTGTATTTTTAGAATCCTAGCCTTGGACTGTGCTACACTATACATCCTGTAAGACCAGACCACTCCCAGGGGATCGGCCTCGTGCGGATCTTCGGTGCGAGTGTGGGATTCTTAGGTGTTCTTCCTGGCGCAGAGGAGAAGACTGTATGTTACATGAGGCGGTCGTGATGAAATCCAAAACGCCTCGTGTGCAAGGTGTTGTGGCAGATGTATACAGGATTTTTAAAAATGAATTACAAACAAACAAAACATGGAGGGAGACGGAGAAGTCTCATGCTCGTATTTTCATAATAAACGTGTTGGCAATCTCTCATGTGAAATCAGTGTTAGCGATATATATACTTCTGGCTGCTTTATTATGCTTAAGCTAGAGATTTTAGATTCCCACTGATGAACAAAGGATCTCTTAAATGTATGAGTTTGCAGAAAATAAGTGGCACGGTGGCTGAGTGGATAGCACTCTCGCCTCTCAGCAAGAAGGTCCTGGGTTCGAATCCCGGTTGGACCAGGGCCTTTCTGAGTGGAGTTTGCATGTTCTCCCCGTGTCTGCGTAGGTTTCCTCCGGGTGCTCCGGTTTCCCCTACCACTAAAAATATGTACAATAGGTCTGGCATGTGCCTCCTGTACTGGCACCCCCACTCCCAAAAATCACAATTGTAAACCGCTTTGAGACTCCAATGTGCAGTGAAAAGGCGGTATATAAATAACTAATACTAATACTAATACTAATAACCAAATCCATATATTTTCTATCAAAGTAGGAAGTACAGTGCCTTGCGAAAGTATTCGGCCCCCTTGAACCTTTCAACATTTCGCCACATTTCAGGCTTCAAACATAAAGATATAAAATTTAAATTTTTTGTCATGAATCAAGTGGAAGTGGGACACAATCGTAAAGTGGAACGAAATTTATTGGATAATTTAAACTTTTTTAACAAATAAAAAACTGAAAAGTGGGGCGTGCAATATTATTGGGCCCCTTTACTTTCAGTGCAGCAAACTCAGTCCAGAAGTTCAGTGAGGATCTTTGAATGATCCAATGTTGTCCTAAATGACTGATGATGATAAATAGAATGCACCTGTGTGTAATCAAGTCTCCGTATAAATGCACCTGCTCTTTGATAGTCTCAGGGTTCTGTTTAAAGCACAGAGAGAACCATGAAGACAAAGGAACACACCAGGCAGGTCCGAGATACTGTTGTGGAGAAGTTTAAAGCCGGATTTGGATACAAAAAGATTTCCCAAGCTTTAAACATCTCAAGGAGCACTGTGCAAGCAATTATATTGAAATGGAAGGAGTATCAAACCACTGCAAATCTACCAAGACCCGGCCGTCCCTCCAAACTTTCATCTCAAACAAGGAGAAGACTGATCAGAGATGCAGCCAAGAGGCCCATGATCACTCTGGATGAACTGCAGATAACTACAGCTGAGGTGGGAGAGTCTGTCCATAGGACAACAATCAGTCGTGCACTGCACAAATCTGGCCTTTATGGAAGAGTGGCCATTTCTCAAAGATATCCATAAAAAGTCTCTTAAAGTTTGCCACAAGCCACCTGGGAGACACACCAAACATGTGGAAGAAGGTGCTCTGGTCAGATGAAACCAAAATCGAACTTTTTGGACACAATGCAAAACGATACGTTTGGCGTAAAAGCAACACAGCTCATCACCCTGAACACACCATCCCCACCTCAGCTGTAGTTATCTGCACTTCATCCAGAGTGATCATGGGCCTCTTGGCTGCATCTCTGATGAAGGAGCACGAAGGAGAGCACGTTGGCGAGCACATTGGCGAGCACATTGGCGAGCACGAAGGCGAGCACGAAGGAGAGCACGAAGGCGAGCACGTTGGCGAGCACATTGGCGAGCACGAAGGAGAGCACGAAGGCGAGCACGAAGGAGAGCACGAAGGCGAGCACGAAGGAGAGCACGAAGGCGAGCATGTTGGCGAGCACGTTGGCGAGCACAAAGGAGAGCACGAAGGCGAGCACAAAGGAGAGCACGAAGGCGAGCACGAAGGCGAGCACGAAGGCGAGCACGTTGGCGAGCACGTTGGCGAGCACGAAGGCGAGCACGAAGGAGAGCACGTTGGCGAGCACGTTGGCGAGCACGTTGGCGAGCACGAAGGCGAGCACGTTGGCGAGCACGAAGGCGAGCACGAAGGAGAGCACGTTGGCGAGCACAAAGGAGAGCACGTTGGCGAGCACGTTGGCGAGCACGAAGGCGAGCACGAAGGCGAGCACGTTGGCGAGCACGTTGGCGAGCACGAAGGCGAGCACGTTGGCGAGCACGTTGGCGAGCACGTTGGCGAGCACGTTGGCGAGCACGTTGGCGAGCACGTTGGCGAGCACGAAGCCGAGTACGTTGGCGAGCACGTTGGCGAGCACGTTGGCGAGCACGAAGCCAAACGTGGTCATAATGTAGCCAGGACCATTCTCTGCTTGTTGCAAAGTGTGTGTCTTTTCAAATACATCAAGAACCAGAGCTGGACTGGAGCCTTAAGGGAGTGTCCATGTCCTCCCTGTGTCTCTAAAATAAAGCTGCAACCTACAATAAACCTACATTGTTCTCTGTTGGCCTTTGAGCCTGAAGGGAGTGTCCATGTCCCCCCTGTGTCTCTAGAATAAAGCTGTGGTACCTACATTGTTCTCTGGAGTTTGCATGTTCTTCCTGTGCTTGCTCCGGTTATCCCCTCCATACACATGTAGTTTAGGGTGAATGAGTGAATGTTTTTGGGTGCTACTGTGGGACAAGGAATGCTAAATGAGTCCAAAGCTACAATTCAGAGATGTGTGTTCATTAGTATGCACTGTCCCAACCAAAGAAACAATAAATGTATAAGTTAAAGGCTCAATAAAGTAAAGTTAGTCTCCTTTAATAGCAGAAGTTATTGCTTTGCCTCGAATGTTTTAGCATAACATCTTCAATCTCCAAGCTGCAGATCCACAGGAAGAGCAAATATCATATTCAAAGATGGACTTTTTGAGCCATGATAATGACATACATGTAAAACCGTGAATATACAGTAATTTGCGAAAGTATTGAACCTTTTAACATTTCACCCCATTTCAGGCTTCAAACATAAAGATATAAAATGTTAATTTTTTGTCATGAATCAACAACAAGTGGGACACAATCGTGAAGTGGAACGAAATTTATTGGATAATTTAAACTTTTTTAACAAATAAAAAACTGAAAAGTGGGGCGTGCAATATTATTGGGCCCCTTTACTTTCAGTGCAGCAAACTCAGTCCAGAAGTTCAGTGAGGATCTTTGAATGATCCAATGTTGTCCTAAATGACTGATGATGATAAATAGAATGCACCTGTGTGTAATCAAGTCTCTGTATAAATGCACCTGCTCTTTGATAGTCTCAGGGTTCTGTTTAAAGCACAGAGAGAACCATGAAGACAAAGGAACACACCAGGCAGGTCCGAGATACTGTTGTGGAGAAGTTTAAAGCCGCATTTGGATACAAAAAGATTTCCCAAGCTTTAAACATCTCAAGGAGCACTGTGCAAGCAATTATATTGAAATGGAAGGAGTATCAGACCACTGCAAATCTACCAAGACCCGGCCGTCCCTCCAAACTTTCATCTCAAACAAGGAGAAGACTGATCAGAGATGCAGCCAAGAGGCCCATGATCACTCTGGATGAAGTGCAGATAACTACAGCTGAGGTGGGAGAGTCTGTCCATACAACAATCAGTCGTGCACTGCACAAATCTGGCCTTTATGGAAGAGTGGCAAGAAGAAAACCATTTCTCAAAGATATCCATAAAAAGTCTGGTTTAAAGTTTGCCACAAGCCACCTGGGAGACACACCAAACATGTGGAAGAAGGTGCTCGGTCAGATGAAACCAAAATCAAACTTTTTGGCCACAATGCAAAACGATATGTTTGGCGTAAAAACAACACAGCTCATCACCCTGAACACACCATCCCCACTGTCAAACATGGTGGTGGCAGCATCATGCTTTGGGCCTGCTTTTCTTCAGCAGGGACAGGGAAGATGGCTAAAATTGATGGGAAGATGCATGGAGCCAAATACAGGACCATTCTGGAAGAAAACCTGTTGGAGTCTGCAAAAGACCTGAGACTGGGACGGAGATTTATCTTCCAACAGGACAATGATCCAAAACATAAAGCCAAATCTACAATGGAATGGTTCACAAATAGACGTATCCAGGTGTTAGAATGGCCAAGTCAAAGTCCAGACCTGAATCCAATCGAGAATCTGTGGAAAGAGCTGAAGACTGCTGTTCACAAACGCTCTCCATCCAACCTCACTGAGCTCCAGCTGTTTTGCAAGGAAGAATGGGCAAGAATTCCAGTCTCTCGATGTGCAAAACTGATACATACCCCAAGCGACTTGCAGCTGTAATTGCAGCAAAAGGTGGCGCTACAAAGTATCAGCGCAAGGGGCCGAATAATATTGCACGCCCCACTTTTCAGTTTTTTATTTGTTAAAAAAGTTTAAATTATCCAATAAATTTTGTTCCACTTCACGATTGTGTCCCACTTGTTGTTGATTCTTGACAAAAAAAATATTTTTTATATCTTTATGTTTGAAGCCTGAAATGTGGCGAAATGTTGAAAGGTTCAAGGGGGGAGAATACTTTCGCAAGGCACTGTACAGTAATTTGCTTCACAACATTCCAGGCAGAGCAGAGTCATTTCATGGAGAGAAGCAGGTAGTCACCCCCCACAAGAGGAGCTCAGGCTGCAGCTCTCAGGCACAAATGTGAGAGACTTTGGTCCAGACTTTGGTCCAGACTTTGGTCCAGACTTTGGTCCAGACTTTGGTCCAGACTTTGGTCCAGACTTTGGTCCAGACTTTGGTCCAGACTGTGGTCCAGAGTGCGGTACCTCCTTTTGAATGTAATCCATCAGGTTCTGCAGATCCAGGTCATCGCGGTAGTGCACGATGGCCTTCTTCACAAACTCCCCTAAAGCATCTCTGGTCTGCAAACAAGGACAGAGCAGTTGTATTAAAACATGTAGCCCCGGGCCCAGGCACACGCTGTTGTTCAAAAGGATGTAAACAGTTATTCCTCTGAGGCCGGACTCTTCCTCAGCTCACCTCTTTTTCATTATTTACTCATAAACATAAAGCTTCTCTAGGCCATGTTCACACAAGCGAGTGAGGCGCGACTATTCATTAAATCACTCGTGGCCAAGAGTACTTACATACTGTTCTATAAACCAGAACTCTCCCAGGACCTACCAATAGCTCGCCAACCCCTTTCAGGTAGCTCCCCAAAGGATTCGGGGATTTAACACATGATCACAATAATCATCATAATAATAATAATAATAATAATAATAATAATAATAATAATAATAATAATAATAGTAGTAATATGAGGGATAGTGGGTATGAGGGACCTTTAAAGTGGTTCTCACCCTCGCTCCTCGGAGCTTACGTCACTCATATTTCCTGTTCAAATCTTCCTCTAAATGGGCGTGGCCTGGAGGACTAAAGGGGGCGTGAACGAGACTGGGCCGTTAATATAGCTCTGGGCGGGGGGTTGCTGACGTCAGGTCTTGCTTCAGACGTCAGGTCCTGCTTCAGACGTCAGGTCTTGCTTCAGACGTCAGGTCTTGCTTCAGACGTCAGGTCTTGCTTCAGACGTCAGGTCTTGCTTCAGACGTCAGGTCTTGCTTCAGACGTCAGGTCTTGCTTCAGACGTCAGGTCTTGCTTCAGACGTCAGGTCCTGCTTCAGACGTCAGGTCTTGCTTCAGACGTCAGGTCTTGCTTCAGACGTCAGGTCTTGCTTCAGACGTCAGGTCTTGCTTCAGACGTCAGGTCTTGCTTCAGACGTCAGGTCTTGCTGCAGACGTCAGGTCTTGCTTCAGACGTCAGGTCTTGCTTCAGACGTCAGGCTTGCTTCAGACGTCAGGTCTTGCTTCAGACGTCAGGTCTTGCTTCAGACGTCAGGTCTTGCTTCAGACGTCAGGTCTTGCTTCAGACGTCAGGTCTTGCTTCAGACGTCAGGTCCTGCTTCAGACGTCAGGTCTTGCTTCAGACGTCAGGTCTTGCTTCAGACGTCAGGTCTTGCTTCAGACGTCAGGTCTTGCTTCAGACGTCAGGTCTTGCTTCAGACGTCAGGTCTTGCTTCAGACGTCAGGTCTTGCTGCAGACGTCAGGTCTTGCTTCAGACGTCAGGTCTTGCTTCAGACGTCAGGTCTTGCTTCAGACGTCAGGTCTTGCTTCAGACGTCAGGTCTTGCTTCAGACGTCAGGTCTTGCTTCAGACGTCAGGTCTTGCTTCAGACGTCAGGTCTTGCTGCAGACGTCAGGTCTTGCTTCAGACGTCAGGTCTTGCTTCAGACGTCAGGTCTTGCTTCAGACGTCAGGTCTTGCTGCAGACGTCAGGTCTTGCTTCAGACGTCAGGTCTTGCTTCAGACGTCAGGTCTTACTTCAGACGTCAGGTCTTGCTGCAGACGTCAGGTCTTGCTTCAGACGTCAGGTCTTGCTTCAGACGTCAGGTCTTGCTTCAGACGTCAGGTCTTGCTTCAGACGTCAGGTCTTGCTTCAGACGTCAGGTCTTGCTTCAGACGTCAGGTCTTGCTTCAGACGTCAGGTCTTGCTTCAGACGTCAGGTCTTGCTGCAGACGTCAGGTCTTGCTTCAGACGTCAGGTCTTGCTTCAGACGTCAGGTCTTGCTTCAGACGTCAGGTCTTGCTTCAGACGTCAGGTCTTGCTGCAGACGTCAGGTCTTGCTTCAGACGTCAGGTCTTGCTTCAGACGTCAGGTCTCGCTTCAGACGTCAGGTCTTGCTTCAGACGTCAGGTCTTGCTTCAGACGTCAGGTCTTGCTGCAGACGTCAGGTCTTGCTGCCGCGCCAGTGTTGGCGCCAGATTCAAAATTCAAATGTAGTAATACAGGTCGCCAGCAGATGGCGCCTCACAGACGGTTTTAGGCAGAAAGTTTAACTTTCAACTAATTTGCACCAAAGTGACAAAATTATGACCAGGATATGTAGACAACACTATTGGACACTCATTTAAATCGTTTATCAGCAAAAAGAAGTGGATTTGAGGGTGAGTTGTCCTTTAAGTAAAGAAATGTGTGTGACATTCGTTACTTATTTTGTTTGAACTTATTTACATTTATTTTTCTTGATCAACTGTAATTTCTCCTTTTTCACAAACTATTTTTTATTTGTTCATTTTCTGTTTCTATTTTATAATTAGAAAATTAATCGAAGAAAAAACAAATATACACTGTATCTGTTCACCACTACACAACTGTTCACCACTACACAACTGTTCACCACTACACAACTACTCACCACTACACAACTGTTCACCACTACACAACTACTCACCACTACACAACTGTTCACCACTACACAACTGTTCACCACTACACAACTACTCACCACTACACAACTGTTCACCACTACACAACTACTCACCACTACACAACTGTTCACCACTACACAACTACTCACCAGTACACAACTACTCACCAGTACACAACTACTCACCAGTACACAACTACTCACCAGTACACAACTGTTCACCACTACACAAATGTTCACCACTACACAACTGTTCACCACTACACAACTACTCACCACTACACAACTACTCACCAGTACACAACTGTTCACCACTACACAACTACTCACCACTACACAACTACTCACCAGTACACAACTGTTCACCACTACACAACTGTTCACCACTACACAACTGTTCACCACTACACAACTACTCACCACTACACAACTACTCACCACTACACAACTACTCACCACTACACAACTACTCACCACTACACAACTACTCACTACTACACAACTACTCACCACTACACAACTACTCACCAGTACACAACTACTCACCACTACACAGTGCGGCACGGTGGCTGAGTGGTTAGCACTCTCGCCTCTCAGCAAGAAGGTCCTGGGTTCGAATCGGTCGGACCAGGGCCTTTCTGAGTGGAGTTTGCATGTTCTCCCCGTGTCTGCGTAGGTTTCCTCCGGGTACTCCGGTTTCCCCTACCACTAAAAATATGTCCAATAGTTCTAGCATGCGCCTCCTGTACTGGCGACCCCGCTCCCATCTCTGTGTGGAGTGAGAGACAAATGCCCAAAAATAACAATTGTAAACCGCTTTGAGACTCAGATCTGCAGTGAAAAGGCGGTATATAAATAAAGATTACTAAAGATTACTACTACTACACAACAATTCACCGCAACACAACTACTCACCACTACACAACCATTAGAACACACACATGCTCCTGCTACACAACCGCTGACATCGCTGCGAGCTCCGTTCCCGTCGCTAAATGATTCAAAAGCTGCTGCGCCTCAAAGTGGAGCCAAATGTTCAATTTCAGCCTTTAGGGAAAATCGTCGCTAATGACACAGCGAGGTGTGACGAAAGCCGAGCCCACGAGCCAAACTCCACCACAACAACACAACAAATCAACAACACAACAACATAACACAATATTATAACTCCAAGTGTAAAACTATGGTGACAGTGTTTAACCGGAGCACAGGTGTAAGTCCGACCAAACGCCTGCAGCTAAATGCTAGGGTTCATTTAGAGCCTAATGCAATTTCAGAGTTGCGCCGCTCACATGCATAGCCAGGCTCATTAGCATACATTAGGGTTTGAATGGAGACCGCAGCCCCACTTGTGTTGGAGAATATTAAACTGATTTGCATCAAACAAACCCTCTCTCAATGCAGCTCTGTTGTTGTTTGTTTTTGTTGTTGTTAAGAATAGAGAAAGGCCGATATTAACACAATACAAAGAGCCATAAGTTCGACAAAGGTGTGCGATTGTACAGACAAAAGAGAGGGAAGGGAAACCTGGCAATAACAGAGCTGGGGAACAGAAGGCCGGGCTGGAATCGCCGTTGCGCACGTTCAATCACAACATCGCTTTTCATTTATATTTCTTCGGGGCTTTTGTTTATGTGGCTCGATTAGAGACGATGGAAATTGCCCCCATTATAATAACAAATGGTTGGAGTAATTATTGGCTGCAGCGCTTTCAAATAAACCTGCGTGTGATTTGGGTATTGATCCTACAGGCGTTTACTATTATGCTATTATTACGGCACGAGAGCACAGCGTTAGGACCCCCTCTCCCCCAACCCCAGCCCGCCCCCCATACATCTGCTCTTCAAAATAGTAAGCAAACAGACCTGAGATGCACTGCTATTATTAAATCCTTTATTGCCTGTGTGGTACATCATTCCAGCGTGATTTTAGATCAGGCCTGTAAATGCAGCTCGCAGTAACGGCCAACACATTTGTTAAAAAAAGCAAAAAGACAGCGCGGTCCAGAGATAACGGCTTGATCATCAGGAGGCCGGGTGCTGCAGCCCTGACCTGGAAAGACCAAAGTAAAGCAACATGGTGGAGAATTCAGAAAATGTCAGCTCCAGGTTTCCTCAATGAAAACCCACACTGCAAAAAGTTATGAAAAATAAATAAAAAAATGCTCAAATTTGACCAAATGCAAAAGAATTTGTGCACGTTTTGACAAAGCCAGTTTTTTCAAGAACTGTTGCTTTATTTTCTCATTCCAAGGGAGACATTTCTTGTATATTTTTAAAACAAGATAACTTTGCTTTGTCCCATTGGCAAATCTTGTTTTAAGGCAGTCAGAATGTGCTCAAATTAAGACATATTCTGCCAAATTTGAGACATTTTTGACTCATTTTTCATCACTTTTTGCAGAGCACTTAAGAGTTCAAAAAGAGGAGGAGCAGAAACGGTAAAATGTTCTGGTTCTGGGTTTGGTTCCACTTCCAGGCTTTTCTGTCTGGAGTTTGCACGTTCTTCCCATGTCTGTCTAGGTTTCCTCTGGGTGCTCCGGTTTCCCTTCCTACTAAAAACATACTCAACAGGTCCCGCACAGTGTGGGCGGGTCCCGGCTCCAAAGTGGCTAAAATGACGTGCGCTGACATGCTGCAGTACCACCCCGGGCCTGTGGGGGTGGACCCGGAATAAGAATTAGCCAATGCATATGATATAGCATCTTCTTTAGTTTATTTTACATTATATACACTACTCACAACTGTTCTACTGTTATTTGCGTCTTTGACTGTCCAAAAAATAAGTATATATAAAACCCATGAATTACAATGTCATCTCTTTCTCTCTGAATTCAAAGTGTCATCCTTTCCATTATTTTTGGGTTAATGTCAAGACTGATTTAAAGAATTGTATTTTACTTTTCCGTTGAAATAGGATCCAGTAAAGTATGTATCTATCTATGAAAAGACACTGTATGCTGTATGTTTTAGCACAGCTTATAAGAACCTAACATCTCATCTTCAAAACAGAACACAGACACCAGGTTTTATCTGCGCTTGAAAACATTTATTACTACCATTTACTACCATTTATTCAATCATCTGAAAATCAGCAGATGGAGTGACGTCTGCTTGAGTCTCTCCGCTCTCCGTAGACTCTCCTTCTTCTGGTTCTGTTCCACTGAAGCTTCTCTGGTGGTGAATTTTTTTGTGTCGGTTTTCTTTACTTCTGGTTCTGAAGGACTTCTCACAGACGCCACATGGATAAGATCTTTCTCCAGTGTGGATGAGTTTGTGGGTCTTAAGACTGCCGCTCTGATTGAAGGACATCGGACAGACGTCACAGGTAAAAGGTCTTTCTCCAGTGTGGATGAGTTTGTGTTTTTTGACATCACAGTTGTGTTTGAAGGACTTTGGACAGACGTCGCAGGGATAAGGTCTTTCTCCAGTGTGGACACGTTTGTGACTTGTGAGAGACCACTTGGTTTGGAACAGTGTCCCACAGACTTCCTCTCTGCACGCTGCCTTTCACTGTCACTTCTGCCTCTGTCATGTTGAGTCTATTGTTGGTCCAGGTCCTTCAGGTTCAGGGTTCGGAGCATCCTCCTGGAGAACCATGTCCGTCGCTTGAACACAGTCTGCTCCAGGTTCCTCTTTGATCTTCACCAAAGACTTGTTCTGTTCCTCGTCGTCACTGGGTCTGAGCACAAACTCCTGCTCTTGAGTTGAATGAGGAGCTACAGGTTCAACTGCATCTGTAGAGAGAGAAATGTTTACAAGACTGGACTGGAAGGACATCAGTAAATATGGGTACAAGAAGAACTTAAGAACTCTACAGTCTCCATGACCATAGCCAGTTCAATATTCCTCTAATGGAGATGATTTTAACCCAGACTCTGACGTGCTAAGCTACGATAAGTTACAATAAGTCAATTACATAGTTTTCCTACAGTTTGTCAGATCTAGAAGAGCTTTTGTGTTGTGTATAGAAGAGGACCACACCTGAAGCTGGACTCAGAGGCTCCAGTCCCTGCAGAGACCCCTCCACCAGATCCAGAATCCACTGTTCCACTGTGGTCAAAGTCTCCTGCAGATGTGACCTCAGCAGCTGCAGCCGTGGGTCCTTCACAGACTCCATTGTTGAAGATATGAAGAGATGTGTACTCTCTCTCTATGGGTTCTCTCTCTGGTCTCTCTCTGATACCTCTGGTCTCTCTCTGATTCCTCTGGTCTCTCTCTAATTCCCCTGGTCTCTCTCTGATTCCTCTGGTCTC
Source organism: Knipowitschia caucasica (assembly GCA_964034765.1). Taxonomy (NCBI): domain Eukaryota; kingdom Metazoa; phylum Chordata; class Actinopteri; order Gobiiformes; family Gobiidae; genus Knipowitschia; species Knipowitschia caucasica. The sequence continues at coordinate 32,458,262 of OZ035842.1, forward strand.
TCTATGATTCCTCTGGTCTCTCTATGATTCCTCTGGTCTCTCTCTGATACCTCTGGTTTCTCTCTCTGCTTTCTCTCTGATTCCTCTGGTCTCTCTGATACCTCTGGTCTCTCTCTGATACCTCTGGTCTCTCTCTGATTCCTCTGGTTTCTCTCTAGTCTCAGCCAAAACCAAGTGGAGATCTTTCAAAAGTAAACAGTGTTTGAGAGTCAACACTTTGAGGGTCTCAGTGAATCATGTTGCCGTGGGGACTGTTTGAAGAGGAGAAGTCAATCAGAAGATGAATGACATTACATTGAGGTTTAATGGTGTTTCATGTTGAATAGCTAAATAGATATTAATATTACGTACAGCGCCTTGAGTAAAAACACTTGCCACCTCTGACGGTTAGTTGTGATTGTCTGGAGTGATGCCAATGTCTAATTTCAGACACTAGAGCAGGATTGCCTGGGGCGCCATCTGCAGGATGGGGCGCCCAATTGCAGTAAAAAAAAAAAAAAAAGAACGTCTCCCTTTTTTTATTATTCTGTTGGGTGTTTCCAATCAAGTAAGACTGAAAAAAACAATTTATGTATACAATAAACTTAATAAAAATCCTCATCATTGAACTCTGTTGCACTCTTGTCACGCCACGGTGAGTATGTGGAGGAGGGGCAGCCAGCGCGTCCCTGTAAAGTGTGAAAGAAAGGTGGACGTGTTTTTGGTCAACGTTTGGTGTTTTTTGTCAACGTTATCATGAAAAGGCAGTCAAAGACGTCAGGTGCAGCCAATAAACGCAGAAGAAAAGAAGAGAGTGAAAAACGAGCTCAAAGTAGAGGTATGACCAGAGACACCTGCTTGGTTTTATCGTAACCTTTGACCTTTTCCTTTCTGCTGAATAAGACACATTATGCGGTGTGACTACATAAGAACCTTGTGGAGAAATTGCAGACATTTCTCAACAACGGTGCCTCATTCTCTGGGCTCTGTGGCTCTAAACACTGCAGCAGCTGAAGGAAACATTCTCCATGTGCTGATGTTGGCACTGCTTCAACTGTAACTCAGGAAATGGATCATAAAGCTATAATGTTTGATCTCTTACACTGGCCGGAAAAGTATCTGAAGCTTTTGGAATCTGTCACATTTCTGTATGAAGTCACCGTCAAATGTGATCTGATCTATTTTCAAAATCACACAGATGAAAAGTAATTTCTGCTCAAGCTAAAACCACTCAAACATTCATAGGCTGCCATATTTTTTATGAGGAGAACATGCAAACAATGACAGAAGGGGAGAGGTATACTGTATATCTGTAGACTTTCTAGAACCAGCAGTGTAATGTTATTTTTGAATAGAATGTAGAAAGAGCAGGTATTGCACACCAAAAAATGCATGAATGAGATCCAGATGCGAGAATCAAAATTTCAGAAAGCAGGGTAGCATTGCACACTCAGCTCAGATGTCCAAAATGTTATTTATTTATGATGTTTCGGCTTTATGCTTTCATGAGATTATTTTTATCTTTTGACCATGAAATACAAAGTGTTTGCCAGCCCAGGTGCTCATATGCTGTGCTGAATAGAAAACACACTGTAGATTGTATTTTAGGAGTGGACTGACCGAGTGCTGACGTCACCCATAATGTGGACGAAGCTAGTTTTCAGCATAAGCTAACCGGCGCTAGCTTTGAGCACAGACATGTTACTGAGCCAGAGGGGTCCGTGGTCACTTCCTTTTGAGCTCTCCTTTAAATGCTCCTGGGAAAATGAGTTGATATATTGTTGAGCTCTGGTACTGTTACTATCAACAGTCATGTGGCACGGTGGCTGAGTGGTTAGCAATCTCGCTTTTTAGCAAGAAGGTCTTGGGTTTAAATCCCAGTCCGAACAGGGTCATTCTGAGTTTGCATGTTCTCCCAGTGTCTGCATAGGTTTCATCCGGGTGCTCCGGTTTCCCTTACCACTAAAAACATGCACAATAGGTAATTCCCCCAGCTTCAGTCCTGACCAAGCTGGAGATGGGTTCCCGGGTGCTGTACTACAGTGACCACTGCTCCTGACAGACTGTTTAACCAATTGCAGGGGGCAAATGTCCCTACAGGGACATTAAAGTGCACATAATCTATCAACATATGTTACTGGTGCACAAAAGCATTTACATTTAGTTGTGAGTATGTGAATAATACATTCTCAAATACTCAATATATTATTTCCTTTTTCACATGTTTTTTGGGGAGCTTCCTGGAAGGGGGTTGCGAGATACTGGTAGTCTATGATGGAGGATAAAACAGCCAAATATCAAGGTACTTGGCAAGAACATGTTTTGCAATATTCAACATTAGCTTTGAACATAATATTTGGAATGTTCTCATGCTTTGTTGCTCATTTCCCAATGTTTCATGGCTCAATGTTTTGTTTTCCACCCAAAGTACATCTCTAAACATGTGGCGCAGGCTATTCTCTGTAATAACACGGTCACACTGAGAGCACGCAGTGATTGTGTCTCACATTTGAGATTCTCCCAAATGAAACAGAGTCAGATATTCTGCAGGGGTTCGTCTGGGCCCAGTTGTTAACAGCACATTCTGCGCTGAACAAAGCCGTGGCTAATGGCACAGGTTGGAAACATCTCTGACTTTGGACTCATTATTCCTGCTGTTTGGGCCAAAGGCGACTCTTCCAGACTTTCTACATGTGGAACCAGACTGAGGGAGGAGGGAGAGAAAAGCAGAGGCCCCAGAGTCTCCGGGGTCGGAAAGAACAAACGGTTATGGATACAGTTGGAAAACTTTACATTCTTTTTATATCTACAAGATACACTGAGCAAAACATGGTAAAGTATGAGGTAATAAGTTATTTCTTTGGTACATTCAGACTTTAAACAAGATATTTCCACTGGGACAAAATCATTTAGTCTTTTTTCAAAACCTGTTTTTCTCATTCCAAGGGACATCTCTTGTATCTTTTTAAAACAACATAATTAGGATTGTCCCATTGGCAAATCTTGTGTCCAGCCAGTCAGAATGTGCTCAAATTAAAATATATTTGTCCAAATTTGAACAATTTTTGACTTGTTTTCATCACTTTTGCAGTGTACATGGAGATGATGATTCTCCTTTCCTCTTCCTCTCCTTCAGTGCATCCAAGATCATTGTATTGTATTGTTTGGCAATACTTCTGTACCAAGTTTAAGGCTGAAGCACCAGTCTGTGAAACCACACCAAAATAGTAATAGCTCTTAAAACAGGTTGGTTTTTATAAATATTAGTTTTCACATTGTTTTTCTTTTACATCAGCTGTACTGTCACATCTGTCACATCTGTACGACAATGATCTCCATCTATGGATAAGAATCAGTGGCTTTTGGGAAACTTGTGGCTCATGCGATAACTTGAATAATCTGCATAATGTGACTAATCGTGTTTCATAATAGCGTTCTGAGGGTCGTGGAAAAGCCAACGGCGGCAAATACCTGATCCGAATAGAAGAACCCCAGGACCGCGATCCCCAGTTGTGTGATGAAGACCAAAGTCAAGCTCAAAGAGAACTGAAACATGAAATCAAACACATAAAAAGTCACGTTTCATTTGCGGTGGGAACGAATGGTTGTAAACTGGTGATGCGCTTTACGGTCTTCAGGAGGCGGATGTTCTCTCGGAGCGCTCCGATGCAGCCGGAGAAGGTGATGAAGAACATAACGACTCCCACGACGATGAGGATCACAGCCGGGTCAATGAGGAACGTGTCCCGCACCGTGTCTGCAGACGAATCAGAGCTGTGTCATACTGCCTTTATTATTGAAATGTATTGGATTTACTAAAATTACAGTGGCTCAGTAGAGCATTGGCCTTGAGCCTGAAGGTCGTGGGTTCGAGCCCACCACAGGACACTCTCCATCAACTCCCACTGGGAATGCTGTTCCCTGAATCTGGGGACGCCAGCCACAGTGGGGCGGCTGCGGCTGTAAAGTGCCAAAGTGTGGTTGTGTCCTTGGGCAAGACACTTCCCCCACATTAGAATGAGTCTGGTGTGTGTGTGAATGGTTGGTGGTGGTGGGAGGGGCCGATGGCACAGACTGGTGGTCTCGCTTCTGTCAGTGTGCCCCAGGGCAGCTGTGGCTACAGTAGTTTATCATCACCGTGTTTGGAGAGAGAGAATAATGACATGTAAAGCGTCTTTAAGTGTCCAAATAAAATGCTATATACGATGCATTTTTTAAGTTATTTTTTTAATTGAATTGTATTTATTTTATTGTATTTTATGTGTTTGATCAATGTATTTGTATTTGTATGTATTTGTTTTAAATAAACATTTTATTCAAATTCATTTGTTTTATTAATTCCATTTAATTCGATTTTTGTGTGTAATTTTTGTATTTTATTCTTTTTTTTTCATTCATCTAATTCATTTATGTTCATGTATTCATTCATTGTTTCTTCTCCACATCTCGGAGTCTCCATGGCGATAGTTTATTTCCGGTTCATACCTGTTGCTTATCCTACTCGTATTTATTTTACACATAGAGCCATTGGTCCATAAAGGGGCGGAGACCAAAGTCCATAAATGTTGATAAAGTAAATAAATGTTGATAAAGTAAATAAATGTTGATAAAGTGTGGAGGATCGTCAGCTGAGATCACGGTGGAGGGAGATTCTTGTACAAACCTGTTGCTTTCTGGATTTTGGCGTAGACCCCGATGGCGATGATCAAGAGCGAGAAAACCTGGACAAACGAAGGTGATGGGTTCTTTTAGAATCAGAATTATTAGCATTGCCATTGTCAGTAACAGCTGTTCATGCAAGGCAGCCCAGGAAATGTGCAGGAACCAGAATAATTTGTTTAGCTTATTTCCATCTCATTGTTTTTATGAAATTTTCTTGTACTGTTTGAAATTAGACCAGTTCTACCTTTACCTCCCAGAGCAGACCAGTATCAGTAGTTACCATGGCAACATAATGTTTACTTGCTACCAGTTAGCATAGTTAGCATCCGAAAACCAATCGACAAGCTTTTTTCTGTATTTCAAGTTAAATTAACCCTTTAGGCGCCAGCGTTTTTTGGTGTAAGAAGTAGTCAGATAATTATGAAAAATATAAGTATGTGTTTGTAGGAAGCCAAGCCACTGTATAGAAAGTGTCATGGATTTAGGAGCAATTGTGCTACTTTGGCGCCAAGAAGGTTAATTAACCAGTTTTAGCACTTAGTAAAAGTAAAGGTCAAAAAAAAACAACCATATATTTGAGGACATTTCTCAGAATCCCATTGGTTGGAATGAGAGCAGTCAAATCGACGGCTCTGGGAGCTTCTGGTAGTTTCAAAATTGTGAGTCCATTATCCATTCATATACAGTAAATCTACATTTTCTTGACATTCCTGCCTGGGTCTGTAAACTTTCAGCTCTGCACTTTTAATATCAAAACCCTGGATTTAAACAACTATTATATTATAAATTGTCAATAAGAACTCATTGGATCTTGTCTTAAAGTATAAAAACCGTACATACGTTTTTTCAAATGACTAGAAGTAGATTTGGGACATTTCCTGCCTGTTTTTGGGGGTTGGCACTTCTCTGCGTCGCATCTGGACATTAAACAATCCATCGCTCCAATTCCTCCTATGCCTTAATTGTCTTGTTGCGCATGTGTATTGAGACTGATAAGTTTCCAAGCAGGGGCCATTATCCCACACGTAAAATGGCGTTTCCAATATGGCACAGCTGGAGCGACCCGCAAATGTTCCTGTTGTTTGTTTGTGTGCGCCCTGCAGAGTAATGCTATCAACATTTGCACAGCATTTTACTTTGATTACATTAGAAAGAGGCTGAACCGACGCCACATGCTACATTTCCCCGCGAAAAAAACTTATTTCCACCTCACTGATGTCGTTGGGAGTTTGACGAAATTTGGTAACCACGACGACGCTGCTGGGGAAATGCCATATTCACTTCTTTCTAAGTTGTAACTGTGGCCACTTTCTCTGAGGAAGCTTTCGGATTTGACACCGAAGCAAAAATCTGGTTTTTTAAAGTTTTTTGAAAAATACTTTGATGTGGATTTTATGAAATAATATCTGTGTGACCATCTGCCATCAATTCCCACAACCATCAACTCCCACAACCATGAACTCCATCAACCATCAACTCCCACAAACATCAACTCCCACAACCATGAACTCCATCAACCATCAACTCCATCAACCATCAACTCCCACAACCATCAACTCCCACAACCATGAACTCCATCAACCATCAACTCCCACAACCATCAACTCCCACAACCATCAACTCCCACAACCATGAACTCCATCAACCATCAACTCCCACAACCATCAACTCCATCAACCATCAACTCCCACAACCATCAACTCCATCAACCATCAACTCCCACAACCATCAACTCCATCAACCATCAACTCCCACAACCATGAACTCCATCAACCATCGACTCCCACAACCATCAACTCCATCAACCATCAACTCCCACAACCATCAACTCCATCAACCATCAACTCCCACAACCATCAACTCCATCAACCATCAACTCCATCAACCATCAACTCCCACAACCATGAACTCCATCAACCATCAACTCCCACAACCATGAACTCCATCAACCATCAACTCCATCAACCATCAACTCCCACAACCATCAACTCCATCAACCATCAACTCCCACAACCATCAACTCCATCAACTCCCACAACCATGAACTCCCACAACCATCAACTCCATCAACCATCAACTCCCACAACCATCAACTCCCACAACCATCAACTCCATCAACCATCAACTCCCACAACCATCAACTCCATCAACCATCAACTCCCACAACCATCAACTCCATCAACTCCCACAACCATGAACTCCATCAACCATCAACTCCCACAACCATCAACTCCCACAACCATCAACTCCATCAACCATCAACTCCCACAACCATCAACTCCCACAACCATCAACTCCAACAACCATCAACTCCCACAACCACGAACTCCATCAACCATCAACTCCCACAACCATCAACTCCCACAACCATCAACTCCATCAACCATCAACTCCATCAACCATCAACTCCATCAACTCCCACAACCATCAACTCCATCAACCATCAACTCCCACAACCATCAACTCCATCAACCATCAAATCCCACAACCATCAACTCCATCAACCATCAACTCCCACAACCATAAACTCCATCAACCATCAACTCCATCAACCATCAACTCCCACAACCATGAACTCCATCAACCATCAACTCCCACAACCATGAACTCCATCAACTCCCACAACCATCAACTCCCACAACCATCAACTCCATCAACCATCAACTCCATCAACTCCCACAACCATCAACTCCCACAACCATGAACTCCATCAACCATCAACTCCCACAACCATCAACTCCCACAAGCATGAACTCCATCAACCATCAACTCCCACAACCATCAACTCCATCAACCATCAACTCCCACAACCATCAACTCCATCAACCATCAACTCCATCAACCATCAAATCCCACAACCATCAACTCCATCAACCATCAACTCCCACAACCATAAACTCCATCAACCATCAACTCCATCAACCATCAACTCCCACAACCATGAACTCCATCAACCATCAACTCCCACAACCATGAACTCCATCAACTCCCACAACCATCAACTCCCACAACCATCAACTCCATCAACCATCAACTCCATCAACTCCCACAACCATCAACTCCCACAACCATGAACTCCATCAACCATCAACTCCCACAACCATCAACTCCCACAACCATCAACTCCCACAAGCATGAACTCCATCAACCATCAACTCCCACAACCATGAACTCCATCCACCATCAACTCCATCAACCATCAACTCCCACAACCATCAACTCCATCAACTCCCACAACCATCAACTCCATCAACCATCAACTCCCACAACCATCAACTCCATCAACCATCAACTCCCACAACCATCAACTCCCACAACCATCAACTCCATCAACTCCCACAACCATCAACTCCATCAACCATCAACTCCCACAACCATCAACTCCCACAACCATCAACTCCATCAACCATCAACTCCCACAACCATCAACTCCCACAACCATCAACTCCATCAACTCCCACAACCATCAACTCCATCAACCATCAACTCCCACAACCATCAACTCCCAAAACCATCAACTCCATCAACCATCAACTCCCACAACCATCAACTCCATCAACTCCCACAACCATCAACTCCATCAACCATCAACTCCCACAACCATTAACTCCATCAACCATCAACTCCCACAACCATCAACTCCCACAACCATCAACTCCCACAACCATCAACTCCCACAACCATCAACTCCATCAACCATCAACTCCCACAACCATCAACTCCCACAACCATGAACTCCATCAACCATCAACTCCCACAACCATCAACTCCCACAAGCATGAACTCCATCAACCATCAACTCCCACAACCATGAACTCCATCCACCATCAACTCCATCAACCATCAACTCCCACAACCATCAACTCCATCAACCATCAACTCCCACAACCATCAACTCCATCAACCATCAACTCCATCAACTCCCACAACCATCAACTCCATCAACCATCAACTCCCACAACCATCAACTCCATCAACCATCAACTCCCACAACCATCAACTCCCACAACCATCAACTCCCACAACCATCAACTCCATCAACCATCAACTCCCACAACCATCAACTCCCACAACCATCAACTCCCACAACCATCAACTCCATCAACTCCCACAACCATCAACTCCATCAACCATCAACTCCCACAACCATCAACTCCATCAACCATCAACTCCCACAACCATCAACTCCATCAACTCCCACAACCATCAACTCCATCAACCATCAACTCCCACAACCATCAACTCCATCAACCATCAACTCCCACAACCATCAACTCCCACAACCATCAACTCCATCAACCATCAACTCCCACAACCATCAACTCCATCAACCATCAACTCCCACAACCATCAACTCCATCAACCATCAACTCCCACAACCATCAACTCCCACAACCATCAACTCCATCAACCATAAACTCCCACAACCATCAACTCCATCAACCATCAACTCCATCAACCATCAACTCCCACAACCATCAACTCCCACAACCATCAACTCCATCAACCATCAACTCCCACAACCATCAACTCCATCAACTCCCACAACCATCAACTCCATCAACCATCAACTCCCACAACCATCAACTCCATCAACCATCAACTCCCACAACCATCAACTCCCACAACCATCAACTCCATCAACCATCAACTCCCACAACCATCAACTCCCACAACCATCAACTCCATCAACCATCAACTCCCACAACCATCAACTCCATCAACCATCAACTCCCACAACCATCAACTCCATCAACCATCAACTCCCACAACCATCAACTCCCACAACCATCAACTCCATCAACCATCAACTCCATCAACCATCAACTCCATCAACCATCAACTCCCACAACCTTTTCTTCCTCCTTCTTCCTCTTCATCCCTAACCCTTCCAACATCTATGCAGCCACTCATAATGGCTTCAGCCATTGTACCATTTCTAGTCTGTTGTACTGGTCCAATGTAAGTCAATGGGAAAAAGTGCTTGAACTTTTGTAAATATTTGAAAAAGTGCAAAAGGTGGAAGTGTGAAAAATAATAGCAATAATGAGACGGTGAAAAGTGCCAAAATCTGGACGAAGACGAAGACGAAGAAGAAGAAGAAGAAGAAGAAGAAGAAGAAGAAGATATAGTGGCTGCATAGTCTATGCAGCCACTCAAATAAAGATAAATGTCATGTTATACTAGTGGATATAAAGTCTTTTATTCTGAAGAGAAGCAAACTGTAAAAGAGTACACAAAATTGCACACACAAAAATCTGCAAAACAGCGACGTCGCAAACGGTGAACCATGTGAGGGTCTACTGTACTGTACAACATGTGCCAAAGAAAATTCCTAGTTTGTGGCTTCCTGTTACTTACAAAGGCAAAACAAATAGTTCCGATTCTGTTTTACATTTTACCTCAATGTCATCAAACTGTCAGCAGATAAGATACACATTCTTTGTCCTCTAAAACATACTTTCTGTACAACTTTCTTTGACTATTTTCAAGAGCAGGCCGACCTTACATTTCCATTCGAGCAGGAAATACCAGCCTCTGGAAAGCAGTGCCTTGTCCCATTTGAATCGCCAAGCTCTTAACATTACCAAAAGGTGATTGTTCTGCGTTTCAAGAGCTGGGGAAAAAAACAAAAAGAAATCTCTTACGTTGTAAAAAATGGAGCGATATTGTTGCGCATGTGTTCTAATGAGATCGGGGCAGATGGCGCCGAGTGCAGTAGACGTATAATAGAGAATGCTGAGGATGCAACCTGCCAGAGATCAAAGTGAGGAGCATTAGCTTTCTGCTGATTGTCCGGTCTATGCTAATTTCTCTGCTTTTTTTACGTGACCTCGAATCGCAATCGTACGCAGCCCTCCGTTGGTGGCTCCCAGGTGACTAATTGTCTTTGCATGCCTTCACCTTGGTGCAGACACAGAGGCTCGGTCCTGATTGTGCAAACACGACCGCGGCTGGAGGTCTCGGCCGTGTGCTTCGGTGAGCGCCACGGTGTCAGATATGTTAAAGACATCCGACGCTTACAGGCGTGTTTTTTTACACTAGGATGCTACATGCTAACAATGTACGCAGAACAATAACATTAAGACTGTCGGTAGGATGTAGTATAAGGAGTCCACTGTCATTTTACTGAGTCACTTTTACATATAACTTTATATTTATTCATCTGTTTATTCTAGAACAGATGTCTTCAACCTTTTTCACCAAGAGAGTTACTTTCCCGGGACGATAAAGGTAAAGAGCTACTCCCTGGGGAAAAAATGGTGATATATTGGTGTGAACGAGCCTGATATTGGGTAAAGTCATTATTTATCGTTGCACATTTGTTAGCAGTGCACAAAGTCAGAGCATTTACAATAATAAATAATGATAATGAATAATACAATCTGAAATAGTAAGTATATTATTTGATTTGTTCATTTCTAAATCCTTCGGCGAGATACCTGGACAGGGGAGATATAGACCCCTGCTTTAGAATATACAGTATTTTCTACTTGCTTCACTATTATGCTAAAGTTTTGCAACAGTTGGAGATTTTAGACCTGCCTCATTATTATGCTAAAGCTAGAAGGAATGTGTTTTATTTTATCATAGAGTTATTATTAATTTATTTTGTGCTGTGTGCTTCTCATTCCTACTGTTCTGTAATCAGTGATGCAACACTGAAATTTCCCGACTGTGGGACAAATGAATGAATCTTAATCTTATTAAAATATACTTACGGGATGTCAGACTGCTATTGATATTTGTTTTCTTCTTTTTCCTAAAGTCCCATTATGCATTGCTGTGTTTGGCTGAATCTGCTGAGCGGCAAAAGTTTACATGCCCTGGCAGAATTTATCATCCTGACATTTCGGAAAACTCTGTCTGTTCAGACTTAGCTCAAGCTGAAAAGCAGTGGGTGAAGCTGGCCACGCTAAGAATGTGGCCCATGTTCAGAAACCATGAACTGTACGGTCTCGATTGGAAATGAGTTTGTGTCAACTTGAGTCAAAAACGGCCGGGGTAAAAACGTGTCTTTTGGGTAGTTTTTGTTGACTTTTTGATTTAGTAAGGCCTTAATCTATCCTCCACCACAAAGTTAAAAGGATACTGAGATGTGACATTCTTGGTGATGCCATGACATTCAGACATGTTTGACTGCATTTCTAAAACATACTTCTTCCCACAGTATCCCACAATATCAAAATCACACTGGAACCACAGCTGCCCCCACTCTCTGGAACTCCCTCAACTCGTCAGAAACTTTAAATCTCTTCTCAAAACCACCCGTTTCAGCCTTTCCCTGATTTTGTTTCTCAATATTTATTTACACCTGTTTTGTAAAGCGTCTTTGAGTGTCCAAAAAAATATAAGTTTGATGTATAATTATTATTTATCATTATTACTGTATTTCAAAATGTCGCATTGACATGGAGAGTCCTCAGCTCTCATGGACATTTATGATCTAGGTCTATGTCAACAATTCAAAAACATGTTGGGAGTAAATGTTCTTAGAAAGGTCGCATTCATTATTGGTTAACATGTTTTTTTCATTTGAGCAACTGCAAAAAGTTACACAAAGTAGCTTTAAAGCTGGGGTACTTCACGGTGGCGAGGGACACAGCAGCACCAGGAGGAAATCTCAACCAAGCCCATTTTCAAACAGAGACTTTTCTCGCTGCGAGGCACGAGCCCCACTCAGTCACTGTGACTATACGTCCAGGGATAATAAAGGCTGTTCTATTTCTACAGTTAAGCCGATGGATTCAGAAGGAAAAAAACAAATAACAAACAGTCTTGCTCGGTTCATTAAACAGATGCATGTTTCAGGATTGGGGGAAGTCTTATGTCACAGAAGCCAACAGCTCAGGAGTGGGAGGCAGTGTCTGTGAGCTGCGTGTCTGTGAGCTATGTGTCTGTGAGCTGCGTGTCTGTGAGCTGTGTGTCTGTGTGTGAGCTGCGTGTCTGTGAGCTGCGTGTCTGTGAGCTGCGTGTCTGTGAGCTGTGTGTCTGTGAGCTGTGTGTCTGTGTGTGAGCTGCGTGTCTGTGAGCTGTGTGTCTGTGAGCTGCGTGTCTGTGAGCTGCGTGTCTGTGAGCTGCGTGTCTGTGAGCTGCGTGTCTGTGAGCTGCGTGTCTGTGAGCTGTGTGTCTGTGAGCTGCGTGTCTGTCTGTGAGCTGCGTGTCTGTCTGTGAGCTGCGTGTCTGTGAGCTGCGTGTCTGTGAGCTGCGTGTCTGTGAGCTGTGTGTCTGTGAGCTGCGTGTCTGTGAGCTGTGTGTCTGTGAGCTGCGTGTCTGTCTGTGAGCTGCGTGTCTGTCTGTGAGCTGCGTGTCTGTGAGCTGCGTGTCTGTGAGCTGCGTGTCTGTGAGCTGCGTGTCTGTGAGCTGCGTGTCTGCCTGTGAACTGCGTGTCTGTGAGCTGCGTGTCTGTTTTAATCACACAATCACATTAGTCCAGCTGTAGGTATTTTCTTGTAACTGACCTTGTCTCATAATATTCCCATTGTATTCACTGTAACTGTAATTTTTAAGATTAAGAGATTTTGTATTGTTCCACAGCGGGGAAATGTCAGTGTTGCATCAGCAGTAACAGAACAGCAGGAATGAGGAGCACACTGCACAAGATAAATTAATAATAACGCTAAACTAAAATAAAATCTCAAGCCCTAGCATAAAAAGAAGCAGTGTGAAACCTCTATATTTAGCTTAATAAAGAAGTCTAAAATCTCCAACTTTAGCGCGAGGAAGAAGCAAGACTTTATCAACAAATCCTGACTTAGTATAATAAATTAGATTATTTAACTGAGAATGACTCCAGAGCAGAACATTTTAAGTGGAGCCGTTTTTCTTTTTGGTCTATTGTGTCCAAACTCAAACTTGCTGTTATTATTCGGTCTCTATTGTGCCACATAATTAGTTTCTTTTGCCTCGACTTCATGTGTACAAATAACATATGAAAGCGGCTTCTAATTTAATCAAAAATCTAACCCATCTACTTGTTCAACATCCATCCATCCATTTTCTTCCGCTTTATCCGTTGCCGGGTCGCGGGGGCAGCAGTCTAAGCAGAGACGCCCAGACTTCCCTATCCACACACACCTCCTCCAGCTCGTCTGGGGGGACCCCAAGGCGTTCCCAGGCCAGCTGAGAGACATAGTCCCTCCAGCGTGTCCTGGGTCTTCCCCGGGGCCTCCTCCCGGTGGGACGTGCCCGGAACACCTCCCCAGGGAGGCGTCCAGGAGGCATCCTGAACAGATGCCCGAGCCACCTCAACTGGTTCCTCTCGACGTGAAGAAGCAGCGGCTCTACTCCGAGCTCCTCCCGTGTGACTGAGCTCCTCACCCTATCTCTAAGGGAGCGCCCAGCCACTCTGCGGAGGAAGCTCATTTCGACCGCTTGTATCCGCGATCTCGTTCTTTCGGTCATTACCCAAAGCTCATGACCATAGGTGAGGGAGGGAACGAAGATTGACCCTCTTTACCACAACGGTCCGATACAGCGACCGCATCACTGCGCACGCTGCACCGATCCGCCTGTCAATCTCACGCTCCATTCTTCCCTCACTCGTGAACAAGACCCCGAGATACTTGAACTCCTCCACTTGAGGAAGGACCTCTCCACCCACCTGGAGAGGGCAAGGCACCTTTTTCCGGTCGAGCACCATGGCCTCGGATTTGGAGGTACTGATTCTCATCCCAGCCGCTTCACACTCGGCTGCAAACCGTCCCAGTGCATGCTGCAGGTCCTGGTTCGTTGGAGCCAGCAGGACGACATCATCCGCAAAAAGTAGAGATGAAATCCTGTGGTTCCCGAACCGGACCCCCTCCGGCCCCTGGCTGCGCCTAGAAATTCTGTCCATAAATACAGTGAACAAAACCGGTGACAAAGGGCAGCCTTGGCGGAGGCCAACATGCACCGGGAACAGGTCTGACTTACTGCCGGCAATGCGAACACAGCTCTGGCTCCGGTCATACAGGGACCGAACAGCCCTCAGCAGAGGACCCCGGACCCCGTACTCCCGGAGGACCCCCCAAAGGACACCCCGGGGAACACGGTCGAACGCCTTCTCCAAATCCACAAAGCACATGTGGACAGGTTGGGCGAACTCCCATGAACCCTCGAGTATCCGATGGAGAGTATAGAGCTGGTCCAGTGTTCCGCGACCGGGACGAAAACCACACTGCTCCTCCTGGATCCGAGATTCGACCATCGGACGTAGCCTCCTCTCTAGTACCTTGGAGTAGACCTTACCGGGGAGGCTGAGGAGTGTGATCCCACGATAATTGGAACACACCCTCCGGTCCCCCTTCTTGTAGAGAGGGACCACCACCCCGGTCTGCCACTCCATTGGCACCGCCCCCGATCGCCACGCGATGCTGCAGAGACGTGTCAGCCAAGACAGTCCTACAACATCCAGAGACTTTAGATAGTCAGGACGGATCTCATCCACTCCCGGCGCCTTGCCACCATGGAGGCTGCCAACCACCTTGGTGACCTCAGCCAGGGAGATGGAAGTGTCCGCCCCAACATCCTCAGCCTCTGCCTCTGTAACGGAGGACGTGACGGGGGGATTGAGGAGAACCTCGAAGTATTCCTTCCACCGCCCGACAATATCCCCAGTCGAGGTCAGCAGCCCTCCACCCGCACCATACACGGTGTTGGCAAAGAACTGCTTCCCCCTCCTGAGGCGCCGGACGGTTTGCCAGAACCTCTTCGAGGCCGACCGATAGTCATGCTCCATGGACTCTCCGAACTCCTCCCAGTCCCGGGTTTTTGCCTCTGCAACAGCCCGGGCCGCGGCACGTTTGGCCTGCCGGTACTGGACAGCTGCCTCAGGAGTCCCACGAACCATCATTGCTCGATAGGACTCCTTCTTCAGCCTGACGGCATCCCTTACTGCCGGTGTCCACCACCGGGTTCGGGGGTTGCCGCCGGGACCAGCACCAGAGACCCTGCGACCACAGCTGCGAGCCGCCGCATCGGCAATAGAGGAAGAGAACATGGTCCACTCGGACTCGATGTCCCCCTCCTCCGCCGGGACCTGGGAGAAGCTCTCCCGGAGGTGTGAGTTGAAAGTCCGTCTGACAGGGGGCTCAGCAAGACGTTCCCAGCAAACCCTCACTACACGCTTGGGCCTGCCAGGTCTGACCGGCCTCCTGCCCTGCCAGCGGATCCAACTCACGACCAGGTGATGATCGGTTGACAGCTCCGCCCCTCTCTTCTACTTGTTCAACAGTTAAGTAAAAATGGTCAATTGTTGTGATTTTAACACTTATTTTGTTTTTACCGTTTTGAATCTTCTTTAACAGGGAATAGACACTTTTATCCAACTCCAAGGAAAACTAAATTGTTGTTTTTCAAGCGATTTTCTGAATCTTCTGCACAATTTTTGAATCAATGCACTTGACAAGACAATGGCTGACACGATATGCCCACGGAGAGAGACTTTAGCTGAATTTAGCTTGTTTTAGCCTTTGTTTCCTTGTCAACAGTTTAGGGCGGTCTATCAAAATCAAGTAGAAATTGCGATTTCAAACAGAAACTAGCAAAGACTTAAATATTCAAATGCACTGTCTGTAAATTGGACTCTAGTCAATCCATTAGAATTACTCATTACATTTGTTTCCAGAATCTCACTACCTAAAACAATAATACATTTGATTACTTATTGTTTGCTTTCATTAAAACAAATCTGTGGTTCTTTTTGTGTGTGAATTTTTTTGGAAAATCAAATCATATAAGTACCAAAACCGCTGCTTTTCACCCTAACTAACCCTAACTGTAATGTACACATACATTCTACGGCTGAATATTTGAGAATCTGAGCTTTACAACAAGGTATTTTGATTGAGCTGAAGTTGGCTGGATGACACTGTGAACTTGCATTAATGATCTCGAAAAGGGGCCTTAGTTTGGACAAGCCTGCTTTAAAGTAATTAGAAATAACACATGATCGCACATGATTTCTAACTCTTCGTGATTCAGTCTTCATCAAATGTGAAAGCTGTTTAAAGAGACTCTCCAAAATGTGAAATCCAGTCAGGCTTGAAATGACTTAAATTGAGGTTACGGCCCCAAAGGTATTTTTGACTAAAATAATATTTCACTGGTCTGAAGTCATTTCTCACTTAATAAGACCCTTCAGCTTAAATTAAGATATTTGCCAAAGAGGTGAGTGACTTGCAAAAGACCTTAAATTAAAAATGACGCTGAAAACATAATTGTGAAAACAAACTTTTGGTATTGCTTCATACTGTATATTGTTTGTCCTACAGGAAGAGACTCTTTGTGAACAAATCAGACTGTAACTTGCTGCCTTGATGCTGTAAGAAAACATATTATCTTTCTATCCCACCTCCAGACTGGGGCCTTTCTGTGTGGAGGTTTCCTCCAGGTGCTCCGGGTGCCTCTACCACTAAATCCTGTAGAATAGGTCTGAATGTAATAGTCCTGATAGGAGGTCAGGTGTTCAGCGTTGTCTGTCATCACATCTATCAAATCTCAATCCAATTTATAAAAGTCTTTGTTGGTGTGTATTTTTGAATATGGTCGCTGCCCTGCTGTGTTCAAGTCTCAGATGAAAACAGTTATTTATAGCCTCGTTATCAGACAGCGGATCATCAGGTGTTGTTCCACACATGTTGGGTTGCATTCTCTATGACCTGTCCCATAGAAATAGAAATATATTTGGATTGATTGATTGATATATAGTTGTGAGGCTGCTTGCTCTCTCTCTTTGAACTACAGTCTGAATAAACAAATTATGACAATGTCTTAAAATTGGCACTTTTCCACGACATGAGCGCTTCCACACAAAACTGCAATCAAAATATTTCATCCCTACAGAGTGCGGCACGTCGTACGCTTTCCCCAAAAAGCCTTTGAATCAGACGTCAGTGAGGACCGTGTGTGTTGTGTCTGCACCGAGGCCGAGGGGGACAAAGGCCTGACAGATTACTGCTCTCCACTGTTCGCTCCGATAAACAAAGTCAACACATGCAACCGTCGCGAGCGCTGCCCAGGCCTGCTGCATTTAATGCTGATGCGCTCCAAAACCCAGAGCACTGTTTGCCGCGCGCCACTGGGTAATCAGGGATATAAAACAACTCAGTGTGGTGTGGAGAAAGACCCATATGCCCTAATAGCCGCCGTAATGGAGGCCACGAAAGAACCGAGTGTCGATACATGCCCATTCCCTCCATTGTCTTTGAACGTTTGCGGTCTGCGGAACAGCGTTTAAATTAGTGAAGCGGCACGTGGGCTTTTAGAAGGCAGTGGAATGTGTGGTGCTACAGAATAGGAGCAGGTGTTTTATGGTTATGAGTGAGTATTGGGCTGATTAGAGAAGAAAGCACCAATCTCTCTGCCCACCAGTGACGCACAAGCAGGCTGTGAACTTCATTCGAGAGAGAAACACACGCAGAATCTCCTCATATGTACAATTATTCTCATATTTGCAGCTTGATAAACTTTTGACATGCCATTTAATCCATATTTGTATGAATGCATCTGTCATGTGGGTTAGTTTGAAGTAGGTTTGGATTCCAAGGAATGGCCATATGCTTTCGGTATTTCACCATATGTCACGGCTCGGAGAAACAAGCTGCATTTTTGTGCTGAAAATCATTTGTAAATCAAATGAATCAACAAAAAGACAGGAATGTAATTACAATATAGATGTGAATAATCAGTTGGCGTCCGTTAACTATGCCCAATCTGAAGTTGTTGCAGCAATTATCAGGTCTGGCACTTTGGTGAGTAAATATCTCAAAATTGGGACAAGAGATTGGAAGACATTGGTTAATACATATATCAGGCCAATTTTCTAAACTATAAAACTTTTGGAAATTTGGCTTAAATCTCCAGTAGACACACATTATCATCATTATAGACCAGGGGTGTCCAAATACTTAGTCGGAAATGTTCTAGTGGACGACAATACGGGTGGTAAAACTATTTTGACTGGATTCAGGCTGACATTTGATGGAGCTGAAGTAGGCTGAATGACAGATGTTTACCTCCTTGCCACCTTCATTAGTGACGCAAAGAGTGGGTGTATTCAAACCAAGGCAAGGACTGGATTCTTAAAGTTTCAAGCTCTACTATGAGCTGAAGTTAGCTGGATGACATTTCTTCAGGTTAGCAAGGCAGAGGGCCACACAACATGGGTTAGGGTTAGGGTTAGCCAAACAATAGATGTGGCAGTTCTTGGGAGGTACGTCATGATCATAAAAATAAAACAAAAGCCTTGGTCTAGTCTAGATCTTATATTGGTTTCACATATTGAGTTGAATTATCAAACTCAATTAACTTTTTTAATATATTCAAATTTTAGTTGCACCTGACAAATCCTAGGTTAGGTATCGGGTTATACTTGGGTCTAGGGCAGGTGTCTCCAACCTGTAGCTCGGGAGCCTCCAGTAGATTGCCAGCCCCTCACAGGTAGCTCGCCAAAGGAGTTAGAATTAAAAAAATATTTTTGTTAAATTTTGTTAATATTTTTTATATTTTTATTACGACTGCAAAAAGGAGCAGCGCTCTGCCTGTTTGTTTGTATAAAAGTAGCTCTCCGATTGAAAAAGGTCGGAGACTTCAGTTCTAGTTCAGGGGCCGACATCACAGGTTGAAAAACTGTACTTTGGGCGAGCAAGACACAGGGACACATTAAATGACTTTGAGGGCCGCAATTAGCCCCCGGGCCTGAGTTTTGAAATGCCTGCTCTAGTGAAAACTCTAAACTCTCTGTGATGCAGTGTGTGGTTAACCAGTGAAAAGTCATGATATTACTAAGAAACCAATTAGTAAAGTTAATTAACGGTCTCTATTAGAGTGTGGTAAGATGTGACATGCAAGGGTTGTATATACATATATATATATATATATATATATATATATATAAACACGATAAAGCCCTTAGAGATTCTACATTTCCATCGCATTATTTATGCTCCGTCAGCGTAAAAATCCTGTTCTGCCTGAAGCGCTTGCCAGTGGATGAATAACATTTTTATCTCCCATGTACAAACCTTATGATCTTAGATGCTCTTCCTTTGGCCAGAATGAATAAAAGATGAAATATATACAATTTTAATATTAGTAATAGTACTTAATGCAGTGTGGGAGAAAAATACAGAAATCGATTAGAAGTAACATGCGCTTTTTAAACCGCCCGGATAACGTTTACTTAACCAAATCTTTTTATCTTCAGTTTTACACATAGACTGTAAATTAGGAAAGCACTAAATGAGTTATGATGTCACAGAAGCTGATGTGAACATGAGTTAGCTGGACCCAAAACAGGGGCAGACGTGTTGCTAAGATGGTTGCTAAGGCAAGCTGGGGATTCCTTCGTGAATTACGGCATATAAGGATGAATCAGAGACAATATCAAAACACAAACACCAGGATTGAAGACGGCTAAACCACATATTACTTAAAACCCAAAATGGTGACTGATCTAGAGGAGTTGACTTTACATGTGAGTCAATAGGAACCAGAAAGAGTCAGAGCAAAACTTTGGCCATGAGCACTTCCCTATTGGCCGTCATTGTGCGAGGGCTTAGCATTGTTAGCATCTACAGTCTCTGAACTGTAGATGGAGTCTTTCGAACCATATTATAATTATCCGAGTATCACCTGTATGTTGTCTACAGTCTACAGTATTTTAAGCTAAAATAAACAGCTGATCAAAAAAGAGGTATTTTTTCTTTACTTTATTAAATGCAGTGTGATTATTTATTATGTATGAACTGTGGTATCATATGGACATCTCAACACCTTGTAGCTCTAACTGAAAGCCCATATTTTGATGGTTCTACAATTAAACAAAAAAGTTTTCACCAAGAACATGTTCCACATACTTTTAAATATATACACGGCCGTCTCTCATGACCTCAATCATCGAAAGTCTTCACCAGTCACCGGCCGACATTGTCTCTTCATTTATTATTGATTCACTTTTTTACTTTCAGACAATGGCCTTTCTCACCTCAATTCACTGAACACAACGTTTTTTAACCCAGACAGCCATACGACTCAGAACAAAGAATAACGAAACAGCAATGCTTAAATATCCAGCTAGAATCCATTTGTTACTCACCCAAAACAGGAAGCTGAAGAAAAAGAGAAAGTATCGGATCCAGGGGTTGACGAAGGAGAATGTCTCGGCCCG
Organism: Knipowitschia caucasica; assembly: GCA_964034765.1. NCBI lineage: Eukaryota > Metazoa > Chordata > Actinopteri > Gobiiformes > Gobiidae > Knipowitschia > Knipowitschia caucasica. Next base: position 32,479,053 of record OZ035842.1, read on the forward strand.
TTTGAGGTTTAAGTCTCTGTCCATGGTCCCGTTTGTTTACACTTCTGTGCCTGGTCGATGTCTCCACTCTGCCGCCATGAGAGCAGTGAGGGTCGCGGCTACAGGCTAAAAAAAGCGGCTTCTCTCGACTGTGAGCAGCAGCAGGTTGGATTACAGCAGGATGTTTGGAGGCCTGGCAGCTTTGCAGGGCATTGTATAAGCCGTGTGCTCTTTTCAGACGCGCTTTTGCTGAATCACTGTTTCAGCAACATGAGGTATAATTAACAACTCTTTTGTTATGAGGAAGTGTAGAAATGTAGCTCTTTGGCTGTTGTTGAGAAATTACAAAGACATTTTAATAAGAGGCTGGTGTGATGTCTGTATACAGCCCTGCCTGCTGCACCAACCGAATAAATAAAAACCTCCAAGTTTGATAAATATTAATGTATTACCATTTAAATAAAGGACACCCACAATTTGACATTGCATTATTCATTCTCTCCACACAAAAGGCGGGTGAGCTACTATCGCTGCCACAGCTGGGAAAGACTGAAGCAAGGCTGCCAAAATAGAAATTAATTCATTTTGTATCAAAATCGTCTCGAGAGGTTCCACAGAAACGCAGACTCTTCGACAACAGACTCGGGACTGATCCACAAGACCAGGACCAGGACCAGGACCAGGACCAGGGAGTCAAAGTCCAGGGTTTCAGGGTATCAGTGAAATCATGAAACAAGAGGGATGACGAGTGAATCCTTCTAGTAAAAGAAGTCGAACATTAATGGTTGAGGGGAAGGACATTAATACTTGTCCTCTGCATTTGACCCGTCCTTCAGGGCCGCTCCAGGGGTGCATCTCCCAATGTTGACGCTCGGCTTGGTGAATATTACGTGGTGAAAACAGAAGATGCAAAACTGCCAAAAAGATAAAGATTTAATAAACAAAACACAAAGAATCTAGGATATAACTCCAGACGCAAACCGAGACAAAACAGGGACAAAAACACAATGGACCAAGAACAAGGAGCACAGGGTTCAAACACACACAGACACACACACACACACGCACACACGCACACACACGCACGCACGCACACACACACGCACACACACGCACACACGCACACACACACGTGCACACGCATGCGCACACACACGCACACACACACACACACACACAAACAGCTTGAAAAGTTGTGTAGACTGAAGCTTCACTGGAGCCACAGCCGCCCCGCTCGATATTACAGTTGCCTCCCATCCAGATACTAACCTGCCCCTGCCTGGCTTAGCTTCTAAGATCTGACGAGACCTTGACAAGCTCGCATACTGTAACTATAACATAACAGTTATAGTTACTGTTTCTCACTGATGTCACATAAATTATATAAAAAGTGAGAAAGAAAAACCCATTTCCAGGGTTGTAAAATGTTGACACAACTTTAAATGTCAAATCTCTGTCATTGTCGTTGTGATTTTTAGGCTGAAATGTCCTCACTCCATCTCAACAGAAAACAGAAAATCAACCATTTTTTTCTTTAACATATCTGTATTTCGTCTGCTTTTCCTGCATCGGGCGGCACGGTGGCTGAGTGGTTAGCACTCTCGCCTCTCAGCGAGAAGGTCCTGGGTTCAAATCCCGGTTGGACCAGGGCCTTTCTGAGTGGAGTTTGCATGTTCTCCCTGTGTCTGCGTAGGTTTCCTCCGGGTGCTCCGGTTTCCCCTACCACTAAAAATATGTACAATAGGTCTGGCATGTGCCTCCTGTACTGGCCGCTTTGAGACTCCGATGTGCAGTGAAAAGGCGGTATATAAATAAAGATTACTTACTACTACTACTTACTTACATTGACCTGTGACCTCTTTGGTGTTGCATCACTTCGGCAAAGATCCCATTGAACTTGACTTTTAGTCCACAAACGTATCGTGTAGCCTGCACCGCTGCGGAGAATTAAATCAGACTGATGAAAACCAGACTGCAAAACGGAACATCTACAGCACTTAAACTACTCAAACTGTATCCAAAACCTTGAAAATATAGACAAGCTGTTGTCCACACACATCGGTCAGTCTGCGGGGACAAGACATATCAACGTGGAGGGTTACCTGGGGATAGACACAAAGTGGAAACGGAAAATTAACACGTGCAAACCTCACTCATTATCTCCACAAACGCCTCATAATTTAGACCCATCGCTCCCGTGTCCTTGTGTGTGACTGACAGGAGTTGTTTTACGTGTCCCAGCGAAGGCACGGAAGGACAAAAAGCCCCAATGGAACTCCCAGCCTTGCTCAAAGTTACCCATTAATGAGATTGATCTGGCGTTTTTTTCTCCTTCTGACTTACATTTCATAATTAAAGCCTAGCTGCCCTTTCAAAACCCCCGCAAACGGATTCTCAAATGAATTGCGCGACCTGTATCGAGCCCGTTTCAAACGCCAAGACGGAGCTAGTTAAGGCGTTATTAGGAGTGTTTTTAGTTCAGGCTACACCTCGGATGTGGTTTTGTGCGATTGGGAACTCTCTTGTTTCTGTATTGATTCTTGTTCGATGGTCAGGGAGTCCAGGGAGCACGAGGCGAATGATCTGTCAACGTGATTGGTCCGCCGGGAGCGCTAAACAACTTGATAGTACAGAAAGACAAGAGAAGTGATGCTGCGGATGACGGCGCAAAATGAGTTTCAAAACGGATGTCCGCCTAAAGGCAAACCGTAAAGTAGCGGGAGATCTCACCTCCACACAACCCAGAGCAATACTCCCAATTTAGTCACGCCGGAAAGAACGCTGGTATTGATCTAGCTTTCATGTTTCTTCTTTATGTCTTATTTACTGAGACGGCGGCCATTTTTATTGATATGCAGCGATCCAGGCTGTTTTCTCTCGCATCGCCCACGTTCTAATTATTCACAACAATGAGTTTACAAGCACAAGTTTCAGCAGCGGCGAAAACAAGAGACCACTCATGCTTGTTACTTTGGGGGAAGAAAAAGTGCTGGAGTTTTGTGTAGAACAGAGACACACAATGCGACGAGGTTGTAAAGTGCTCTAAAAAGGAAAAAGAATGTGTTGATTTATCGGTGGAGCCACAACAGCAGAGGGCGCTGTGGGAGTGACCTGCCCTTAGGGGTAAAAGAAGCAGTAATCATGGTTGAAGTGAGGCGCAGATACATACTGTTTTTTTTACTGTGTCGAGGATTTACTACATCCATCCGTTCATTTTCTTCCGCTTTATCCATTGCCGGGTTGCAGAGGCAGCTGTCTAAGCAGAGACGCCCAGACTTCTCTATCCTCACACACTCATGGCGAATATTTAGTTTTGCCATTTTCAGATCAGATTCAGATTCAGATTCATTTATTTGCCATTTGCAGTAAAACCACATTGGAAAAACTGTGCAAGACTACCCCAGTGTGCACCAGACGACACACACCAGAGCTCTTGCCACGGCGCCATCTTTACGGCGCCATGCGAGCAGTCAAGCAGATGATTCAATCAGGGAGCAGAATTGGGTCGCCAGTTTGTCAGGTGAAATTTAGCAGATAACCAAACAAAGGTTGTCAAAACACATGCAGTTCAAGCTAAACCCCAGCAGGTGGATTGCATCAGTAATCAGTGTCACAGGAAGATTCAGTCGGATTGCAATCGTAACAACGTTATTAGAGCGGTAAAAGTGCAAACAGTGCTTTCTGACTGCTAAGAAATGTCTGAGAAATTAAAGCAACAGTAAAATCACTAAATGGTTTTGTTCCACTGGAGAATCTTAAAACAGCAACAATTACCTCATATTTTATCCTTTTTTGCAGTTTATTACATATTACTCCTTTAAATAAACACAAATACATTATAGTTTAGTGCCATAGTGAAATACAGACCAAACTCCACAAATGTTAAGTTAGGACCTCTGTAGTGACCTCTGTAGTGACCTCTGCAGTGACCTCTGTAGTGACCTCTGTGGTGACCTCTGCAGTGACCCCTGTAGTGACCCCTGCATTGACTTCTGTAGTGACCTCTGCAGTGACCTCTGTAGTGACCTCTGCAGTGACCCCTGCAGTGACCTCTGTAGTGACCCCTGTAGTGACCTCTGTAGTGACCCCTGTAGTGACCTCTGCAGTGACCTCTGCAGTGACCCCTGCAGTGACCTCTGTAGTGACCCCTGCAGTAACCTCTGTAGTGACCTCTGTAGTGACCCCTGTAGTGACCTCTGTAGTGACCTCTGCAGTGACACTTGTAGTGACCTCTGCAGTGACCTCTGTAGTGACCTCTGCAGTGACTACTGTAGTGACCCCTGCAGTGACCTCTGTAGTGACCCCTGTAGTGACCCCTGTAGTGACCTCTGCAGTGACCTCTGTAGGGACCTCTATAGTGACCTCTGCAGTGACCTCTGCAGTGACCTCTGTAGTGACCTCTGTAGTGACCCCTGCAGTGACCCTTGCAGTGACCTCTGCAATGACCTCTGCAGTGACCTCTGTAGTGACCCCTGTAGTGACCCCTGTAGTGACCTCTGCAGTGACCCCTGTAGTGACCTCTGTAGTGACCTCTGCAGTGACCTCTGCCGTGACCTGTATAGTGACCCCTGCAGTGACCTCTGTAGTGACCTCTGTAGTGACCCCTGCAGTGACCCTTGCAGTGACCTCTGTAGTGACCCCTGTAGTGACCCCTGTAGTGACCTCTGTAGTGACCCCTGCAGTGACCTCTGTAGTGACCCCTGCAGTGACCCTTGCAGTGACCTCTGTAGTGACCCCTGTAGTGACCCCTGTAGTGACCTCTGCAGTGACCCCTGTAGTGACCTCTGTAGTGACCTCTGCAGTGACCTCTGCAGTGACCTCTATAGTGACCCCTGCAGTGACCTCTGTAGTGACCTCTGTAGTGACCCCTGCAGTGACCCTTGCAGTGACCTCTGCAGTGACCTCTGCAGTGACCTCTGCAGTGACCTCTGTAGTGACCTCTGTAGTGACCCCTGCAGTGACCCCTGTAGTGACCCCTGCAGTGACCTCTGCAGTGACCTCTGCAGTGACCTCTGTAGTGACCTCTGTGTTGTGGAGTATAAGATCCTTAAAGTTAAATCCGGGCGGCACGGTGGCACGGAGCACTCTCGCCTCTCAGCAAGAAGGTCCTGGGTTCGAATCCCGGTCGGACCAGGGCCTTTCTGAGTGGAGTTTGCATGTTCTCCCCGTGTCTGCGTAGGTTTCCTCCGGGTACTCCGGTTTCCCCTACCACTAAAAACATGTCCAATAGTTCTGGCATGCGCCTCCTGTACTGGCCCCGCTCCCATCTCTGTGTGGAGTGAGAGACAAGTGCCCATAATTAGCAATTGTAAACCGCTTTGAGACTCAGATCTGCAGTGAAAAGGCGGTATATAAATAAAGATTACTTACTAAAGATTACTAAAGAAAAGTAAACTTCTTGTAATGGACTTATTTTTTCCCTTTTTTGTCCAAACTAAACGTTCATATTGAGTTTGAGCGTCCGGTAAAGGGTAATAACACTCTGAACTCTGAACTCTGCCTCACACACACAATCTCTCCTGTTGGTTTATGGGAAGAGAGGCCAAAGAGGTCCCGTGTCTGAAGACCATGGTTTTTATAAGTGCAGAAAGTTCAACGATGGGTCAGAGATGAAGGTTTATGTCATTTGTCCTCATTTTAGACTCAGAACTTTAGATTTCACAAAATATGAACCATAAAGGATGAAGATAGAGTCAGTTTGTGGAGAACTTAATCTTAAGAATGGAACGTGTTTGAAGAGAAAACATTAGTCTACGTTTTTGTCACAAATTTGTATTCTTGTTCATACAATCCTCAAGTCGTTTTGTTGATACACTGCAAAAAATGATAATATATGAGGTAAAAAATGCTTGAATTGAGTGGTTTTTTTATCTTAATTTCTGACTGTGTTAAAACAAGATTCTCCAACGGGGAAAAAGCCATTTAGTCCTATTTCAAGAACTGTTGCTTTATTTTCTCATTCCAAGCGGGATTTCTTGTATCTTAAATTTTGAGCTATTTTTTGACTTGTTTCACTTTTTGCAGTGTAGGATGCAAAACGTATTTTCTAATAAAGGTCTTTAAGTGGAGACGATATTCTAAAAACATATGCACAACGTTAGCTAATAAAAAGGACGAATAATAATATTGCGTTTTTATGAATCAAATCTCTACCAAATCACAAAACTTGCTTTTTGATTATGTGAAATAATGGAATAATGGTTGTGAAGAGAGAAAAACCTCATATGAACCCAATCTGAATCTGATCTGGGAAAACATTTGAACATTTTCCTTTTCAACATTTTACTGCGAAAAAGTGTCAAAAATTTGGTAAAACGAGTCTTAATTTGAGCACATTTTGAGCGAGCCTTAAAACAAGATTTACCAACGGGACAGAGCAAAACGATCTTGTTAAAAAAAGTTGCAAGAAATGTCTCCCTTAAAACGAGAAAACTTCTGGAAATAAAAATAAATGATTGTGTTTATATATTTTATATTTGGATTTTATATTTTTATCTTTCTTTTTAATGCACTGTGATTATTATTTTATTGCTGTCTTGTCTTCTATCTTCTATCTTTGAGTGGCCTTGTGTATGAACTGTGCGATACTGTCATTGGGGAAATGATGAAAGTGAACCCAAAATCAAATGTAATTTAATAAAATGCAGATCCAGAGTGACAAAAAGAACTAAAATCCAGACCTGAAAGACTCGACCTGCAGAACAAACATGGACGGACATGTGGGGTAAGAGCACAGGGTGTAATACACAGCAAGACACAGGCTGGCTCACATTAGGGGCGGGGCTAACAAACAGGACCGACAGGAAGTAAACCCAGAATACAAGGGTGAAGAAACTAAAAAAGTCAAAATTAAACCATGGGGGGTGGGTGGGGGGGGGGGGGTGGGTTAAATCAAATCAAAAGAGTCCCACAACCAGACATATACGAAATGAAACTTGCTTTTGACTTTGTACCTTTTGGCAAAACTAGTTTAAAAACCAGTCAGAACTAGAAACTTGCAATGGCTGAAGCCATTGCGATTGACTGCGGAACAGATCTAATGTGGAAATCTGCTAAAAAAAATCCTTGAAATCCTTTAAAAGGCCTTGAAACTGTTAAAATACTTGATAGATATTTGAAACTCCTGAAGTCCTTGAAATTGTTGAAACCTTTAAACTCCTGAAATCCTTGAAACTGTTGAAACATTGAAACTCCTGAAATCCTTGAAACTTTTTTTAAACCTGGAAACTGTTGAAAGTGTGGAAACTCCTGAAATCCTTGAACCTCCTGATATCCTTGAAACTGGTTAAATTCTTAAACAGTTGAAATCCTTGAAACTACTGAATGTATTGAAAGTGTCCTTGAAACTGAAAAATCCCCTCACCGCTGAAACAATTTGGTTCCTGTAACTAAGGAAACCTGGTCTGTGGTCATTATCTGGTGGTGGTCTGAGTCTTCGTTTGGGTCTTGGTCTGGTGGTATAATGCAACCTATTAGGTTGCATTATACTGGTTTACATGGAAAAATCCCTATTAGGTTGCATTATACTGGTTTACATGGAAAAATCCCTATTAGGTTGCATTATACTGGTTTACATGGAAAAATCCCTATTAAGTTGCATTATACTGGTTTACATGGAAAAATCTCTATTAAGTTGCATTATACTGGTTTACATGGAAAAATCCCTATTAGGTTGCATTATACTGGTTTACATGTACAAATCCCTATTAAGTTGCTTTATACTGGTTTACATGTAAAAACCCCTATTAGGTTACATTATAGTGGTTTACATGTAAAAATCCGTATTAAGTTGCATTATACTGGTTTACATGTAAAAACCCCTATTAAGTTCCATTATACTGGTTTACATGTAAAAACCCCTATTAAGTTCCATTATACTGGTTTACATGTAAAAAACCCTATTAAGTTGCATTATACTGGTTTACATGGAAAAATCCCTATTAAGTTGCATAATACTGGTTTACATGGAAAAATCCCCATTAAGTTGAATTATACTGGTTTACATGGAAAAATCCCTATTAAGTTGCATTATACTGGTTTACATGGAAAAATCCCTATTAAGTTGCATAATACTGGTTTACATGGAAAAATCCCCATTAAGTTGCATTATACTGGTTTACATGTAAAAAAACCCTATTAAGTTGCATTATACTGGTTTACATGGAAAAATCCCTATTAAGTTGCATTGTACTGGTTTACATGGAAAAAACCCTATTAAGTTGCATTATACTGGTTTACATGGAAAAAACCCTATTAAGTTGCATTATACTGGTTTACATGGAAAAAACCCTATTAAGTTGCATTATACTGGTTTACATGTAAAAACCCCTATTAAGTTTGCATTATACTGGTTTACATGTAAAAATCCCCATTAAGTTGCATTATACTGGTTTACATGTAAAAAACCCTATTAAGTTGCATTATACTGGTTTACATGAAAAAACCCTATTAAGTTGCATTATACTGGTTTACATGGAAAAATCCCTATTAAGTTGCATTATACTGGTTTACATGGAAAAATCCCTATTAGGTTGCATGATTACACTGAAGTCCTTGAAACTGCTGAAGTCCTTGAAACTGCTGAAGTCCTTGAAACTGCTGAAGTCCTTGAAACTGTTGAAGTCCTTGAAACTCTTGAAATCTTGAAACTGCTGAAATCCTTGAAACTGTTGAATCCTTGAAACTGTTGAATCATTGAAACTGTAGAAATGTCTGAAAGAGCTGAAGTCCTATTAAAATGCATGGGCCTATTAAAATGCATTGCAGAATTCTCAATGCAGATTTTTGTCCGATTGCGGAAAAACCGGAAATCGCTGAAGTCCCAAAAGTAATAGCAATAATCTCCCAAACATGTGGAACGTTTTGATGTATAACTTGTGGAAATTGTTGAAAATGTGAAAGCTGTGAAACGTGTCAAAAAAAATGACGGAATAAAGAAATACAAAACCAATGGTTGACTGCGGAAGGTTCCGCAGTCAATCAATAATAACTAAAACTTGCAATGGCTGAAGCCATTGCGATTGACTGCGGAACAGATCTAATGTGGAAATCTGCTAAAAAAAATCCTTGAAATCCTTTAAAAGGCCTTGAAACTGTTAAAATACTTGATAGATATTTGAAACTCCTGAAGTCCTTGAAATTGTTGAAACCTTTAAACTCCTGAAATCCTTGAAACTGTTGAAACATTGAAACTCCTGAAATCCTTGAAACTTTTTTAAACCTGGAAACTGTTGAAAGTGTGGAAACTCCTGAAATCCTTGAACCTCCTGATATCCTTGAAACTGGTTAAATTCTTAAACAGTTGAAATCCTTGAAACTACTGAATGTATGAGGAGGAGGGTGGTGGTGGTGGGGGCCGAGGGGGCTGCGATGTAAACAGTCACGCCCCCCTCGGGGAGCACTGAATAACATGGCGTAAATAGTCCATAAATAAACTGGTGCCGTATCTGTTCGGGTGGAGACCATCTGGACGATATGCCACATGCCGTTTCCAGAACAGGCCAAAGTTGTTCACAAAAACAAAGTTAAAAGTTCTACATGCAGTCTGGAGCCACATGTTTAGCGCCACAACACGGCTGTACAAGCAGTCACCCCGGTTTACAGTCGGAATTGGGCCAGAGATAAAAACAGACAACCCGGAGGACTGGAGCAGGCGGAACAGATCCATAAAGTGCTTCTTTGTTACTTCTGACTGCTGAAGTTTTATGTCGTTGATCCCCACATGCACGACTACCTTTGAAATAGTATCGGGCAGGGAGTGAAGCAGAGGAGGGAGACGGATGAGCAGGTCCGGGACAGTTGCTCCGGGAAAACAGCGAGTGACCGCGTTAAAGAAGCGGACGTGTCTCATGATGGAATCTCCAACTATCAGAGTGGTCGGGGCAAAGAGTGGACGTGGACGCAGAGAGGGCGCCCGGTGTACGGATTTAACGGGCTCATCCGAAGCAGGATCAGAACCTGAGCGCCGCTGAACACATGGAGCGGAACAGCGGTGATGTTTACTCTCAGCTCCGGGCGACCCACGCTGTGTGCTCGGGGACGCAGGAGGGGCTGGCTCGGAGTGCTGCTGCTGACCCGGTGGAGGCGAGCGGTGGTGATGGCTCTCTACCCCAAAAGGCTGCTGCACAAGGGTCAAAGAGGAAGAACGACCACTCTTTCTCCTGAGTACTGCTTCCTTTAAGAGGGTCTTTCTGGCAGAGGACTTGGATTGGCGTGGAGCAGTGGAGTACGGCACGGAGTCCAGGGGCTCCGCTTCACGGGCAGGGATGTCAATGGAGAGGGCAGCATAGCGGTTGGATAGGCTCAGGACATGGGCCACGGCCCCGGATGGCTCCTCCCGGTCCACGGGTTCATCATTCAGAGCCGGGCGCTTAGGCGTGGAACAGGAGGGTCCAGAACTGAAAGACCTCTCCCACACAAGAGTGTCACGATACGCAGCGCTCAGTGACATTAGCCGTGAGTGCTGCCCACGGGTGCGTACCGATGTTCCCGGGTCCTATGTTCCCCGGGTCCGATGTTCCCCGGGGATGTTCCCCCACTTCATAGGCGGGGGAACATCGGACCCGGGGAACATCGGTACTTCGCGTATTAAAAAGTCCCCGATGTTCCCCCCCGGGTCCGATGTTCCCCCCCCCGCGCAATAGAAGTGGGGGAACATCGGGACTTCAACAACGAGACTATCCCGCTGTTCCCCGCGTGCGCCCTTTGATGTTTGATGTTACCTCCTCACGAAAGATGGCATATGATCCGTCGCCAACTTTTGTGAGAGAAAAAATACTACTAGCCTAAGCCTATTTACTTTTCTTTTTCCCTCTCGCTCATTGTGTGCTCATATTTCAGCTGATCGCAGCTTGAGTTCTATGCAGGATATTTTTGGGCATTGTTATGGGCATGTTATCTCCCCTTGCTCACTCTCCCATGGGCATCTATATTTGACAAGTCTGACTGAATAAAATGAGGACGATTGAAACTAGAGCTACTACATCTGTAGCCTATAGTTTTCTTTTTTCCCAAATCACGTGGTTTTGCTGAGGGCACTGTGCTTTTACGCATAATGGACACGCATATGACGTCGTTTTTGTTGTAAAACTTGAATATGCTCTTTTAGTTATTAGAGATATTTAATTAACATATTATTCTAATTCAGAATGCGTGCGTCATTGTGCATTGTTGTCCCGCCTTAACGTGTCACTCACAGTTAAAATGTAAATACCAATTCCAAACATAGCATTTTTACAACTTGAACTTTAAGAAAAAAATGATCAAAGGAATCAGTGTAAAAATAAGATCGGAAAAGCTCAATTCATGATTGTTTAATTAGGTTTCCCATTTTTAAATACACATTGGAAACGCTCAGAATTCCAAAAATATTGAAAAGTTTATTGGCTCCTACAGTGGGGGATATAATAATAATACTAATTATAATAATAATATAACCCCCTGAGCGTCATCACGTTCCTACGTTGCTTCAAATATGGTCCTGTTTATTGGCTGAACAATTTTGTCCAATATCATATCACACAGCGTGAAGCGAGAACAACCAGCTATTCCTCGTCTTAAAGATTGACAACGCTCTCAAAGCATTCACAACAGAGCAGCCTTTTTCATTTTAATTTTAAGAAAGTTCAGCGTGAACTTCGAGAGGCAGAGTAGCCAGAGGCCCGGGCCCGTAGGTCCCAGAGGAGGAGAGCGCGGTCAGGCCAGGCTGGCCTCGCACTGATGAGATTAAACTCTAGGCCTGTGTGAGACTCACTGTGGGCCTCATGTATGAAACCTGCGTACGGCCAAATCAGGGTGTAAATGAGGCGTACGCAAAATATTACACTTTTCCGCATTTATCTATCTGGACGTGAGCGTACAATACGCAAAAAATAAACGCCAGGTCTGGAGGTGGTGTAAATCTATACGCTGATCTCAACCTTCGGCACAACACGCCAAAACACGCATGAAATTCAAGATATGGACAACAATAAACATATTCCCTCTGGCAAAATAATATGCTGTGTTTTCATTGAGGATCATGTTTCAAAATTTGAATTTGCGCATCAGAAAAAGTCTAATGGAAACACGCAAACTTCGAATAAATCACAGCTCATGATGAGGACCCTCAATTAAATCTGACTTGTGTGTGTATTATTTTGATCTGTATGTTTTTAAAATGTGAAGCTCTTTGTGATCCTGGACAGTCAAAGGCTCTATATAAATACACTTTACGCAACAGGGATGTGTGACCCGTCTATTGCTGTGGCACGCTCTGCGCTGCGTAATTACGCACGGCCTCATTCACATTTGGTAAAGCAATGTGTTATTTCATTAGATTTGTGTAAGCCTCACACAGACACACACCACAATAACACATCGATGGTATTGCTCACTCACAAATGTCTCACTGCCCTGTCCAGAGTGCGCAGCGAGTGCCGTGAGAGGTCGCGCCACATGTGCAGAAGTTTTGGCTTCAGAGTTTCTTTGTGAAATCTGGACCGCAAACGCTCTCTATGAAGTGTACAGCGCTTCAATGCGCACTTCTACCCCGAGCCAGGCTGCGTCCAAGACGCTGCAGACGCTTCATTCAGAGCCACCGCTGCATAATATACATGAATTATTCATTCATTCAATCAATCTATATTTATTCACTTCTACAATTCAAGAAAGATTTTTCTAATTTATCAAAACATTTTGGCAAATTTGTTCAAAACGCAGCTGAATATATAGCGCATATTTATTATTACATAAACATGAACAAACAAACGTGCCTTTTGAGGCTTCCAAACAGTCTTTTTGGCCGGCTTCCTGCTGACCTGTCACGAAGACGGGGCGTGAAACACGCGATTGCTGCATAATAGGCGTGACTAAATACGTTCGTATTCAGTCGATTTATCAACACCCGCAGCTGCGTACGCTCAGATCTGGGCGGATCTCACACGTTCATAAATCCGACAGTGGATTTTGCGTAAATGGAATATACACCCAAAATGTACACCTTTTTCTACGCAAGTTTCATAAATGAGCTTGTGTGTATGTGCGCGCGTGAGTGCGTGTGCGTGCGTGTGTGCGTTTGAGCCATATTCTTTGAAACCCCAATTCCAGCTAGCCTTTGTAGTTTGCAAGCGAATTTGGCCTACTTACTAATCTGCAGGCCTACCCAAAATTGCAAACCTGGCGCCGCTACTGGTCTCTGCCTCTGCCTCTGCCTCTCTCTCTGCCTCTGCCTCTGCCTCTGTCTCTGTCTCTGCCTCTGCCTCTGTCTGTCTCTGCCTCTGCCTCTGTCTGTCTCTGCCTCTGCCTCTGTCTCTGCCTCTGCCTCTGCCTCTGTCTCTGCCTCTGCCTCTGCCTCTGCCTCTGTCTCTGCCTCTGCCTCTGTCTCTGTCTCTGCCTCTGCCTCTGCCTCTGTCTCTGTCTCTGTCTCTGCCTCTGCCTCTGCCTCTGCCTCTGTCTCTGTCTCTGCCTCTGCCTCTGCCTCTGTCTGTCTCTGCCTCTGCCTCTGTCTCTGTCTCTGTCTCTGTCTCTGTCTCTGCCTCTGCCTCTGTCTGTCTCTGCCTCTGTCTCTGCCTCTGCCTCTGTCTCTGTCTCTGTCTCTGCCTCTGCCTCTGCCTCTGTCTCTGTCTCTGCCTCTGCCTCTGTCTGTCTCTGCCTCTGCCTCTGTCTCTGTCTCTGTCTCTGCCTCTGCCTCTGTCTGTCTCTGCCTCTGCCTCTGCCTCTGCCTCTGTCTCTGTCTCTGTCTCTGCCTCTGCCTCTGTCTGTCTCTGCCTCTGCCTCTGTCTGTCTCTGTCTCTGCCTCTGTCTCTGCCTCTGCCTCTGTCTCTGCCTCTGTCTCTGTCTCTGCCTCTGCCTCTGTCTGTCTCTGCCTCTGCCTCTGTCTGTCTCTGTCTCTGCCTCTGTCTCTGCCTCTGCCTCTGTCTCTGCCTCTGTCTCTGCCTCTGCCTCTGTCTCTGCCTCTGCCTCTGTCTCTGTCTCTGCCTCTGCCTCTGCCTCTGTCTCTTTCTTGACCTCTCTCTCTCTCTCTCTCTCTCTCTCTCTCTCTCTCTCGCTCTCTCTGTCACTGTGTCACTCAGTCAGTCTCAGCTTAGCGAGTCCACAACCGCCCATAAATGTGACGTTTGAGCCGATCGAAGCCGGTGTCAAACTCTTGTGCAATTATAAAGCCCTGGAAGGCGGCAGCAGTTCAGCAGCACTCAAAAGAAAATAAAAACTCATATCTCACTCGTTTCCTTTCTTCTCCTCCTCGCATTGTGCCTTTCCACGTCGTCTTCAAACACCCACGCATCCACAATCATCAACTAATTTCCAGCTTGGTTTCTACAACAATTTCTATGCCTTGAAACCATGACCCAGTCTACATTAATTTGAACGATTTCAGTGAGAGGTGAGGAAGAGCAGATAGTGCGGAAACAAGGCCCCGATCTGTCAGATTAGTGTGTTTTGAGACAAGGTGGAGGACATGACAGAGAGAAATATCATGAAAAGTTGATGCACTGCAAAGTCTGCGAAATTACATAATAGCCAGAGGCACCAAGAACTGGATCATAAATGATTTAGACCTGTCCCTATATGACAGAAGCTTATAAAGTTGCATCTGCCAAAGAAATCGCTGCCCTGTTTACATATTCTTAAGTTAAAATGGATGATTGAGCAGAATGTGTCCCAGCGGATCCACTGTCATCCTGTCAAACCACATGTGTAACCCCAAATGCCTTTCTGGGGTTGACTGACGGCAGATTAACATGGATTTCTTTTGCAAGTAGCAGGCAGCGGCATTAAACTTTAACAGACGTTAAAATAACACGGGACTGTAGGTGCTCCAAGTGCGGCCACATGAAACTTAATTCACATTTGAATATAAATTAAAGAAATTGTAGGATTATTGATCTCATGAATTCTTTTCCCATTGGGTGTTTGAGTCGATCCTTGCAGACGCAGGAGGGTCTGAGGATAATAATGATCCAGGAGATTTAAGAACATTTATTAAGACTAGGACTCCCACAGCTGTCATTTTGACTGCTCTCATTCAAACCAATAGAATTTCAAAATGTTTTAGTTTGTCAACAGATGGATTAAGTAATTTATAAGGTGTTGTACCTTTACTAAGATTCTACAACATTTATGGACATTTATCAACCCCCCATGGACCAATACCCATGCGTTCTATATGTTTAGTTTGAAGTGTTTGATTCTCTGATCTGTGTTGGTGATTTCAACGGTTTTGTTAAGTCCTCTGAGATAACTACTTTTGTGATTTAGGACTTGAATTAAATTGAATACTAAGAGCTAAAATACTAAGAATACTAAGAGCTAAAACTTGAAATATATGTTAAAAATGTTTTTTTGGGGGGGGGGTTTCTTCCAAAAATGAGCATTCCTCCAGTGGATTTCCGCTTGATCTGCTTGGTTGGGACCATCCTCTCTGCTCTGGTCTGGATCAGTGTAAAACCATGAACACTGTACTGCGGTAAACTTCGGACTTGTTCCCGTTTCCAGTGCATTCTAAAGCAAAGTCTAGTGCCATATAGACATGTACAGTGTATGTTTACATATGTAGACATATCTGTAAGAAGTTCTGAGTAGTTATTATTGTATTTTTCCTCCAGACGGTCACGGTCTATGTCCTCTGTCCTCTTAAGGTGACATTTAGAATGAAGGGAAAGCAGCTGAATGAAGGAGCTTTTCTGGTGCGATCATTAAATCGACTGAAGAAAAGAGTCGGCCTGAGCTCTTCTCACACCGCACAGGAGACCCACTTTAGCATTTCCGTTTTTCCACACAAACTTGGCTAGATAATGGTTTTAGGATCATCCTTGTGACTGTGTTTGATGTCTAAGCATCAGGGGTAATGGAATACTTCAAAGAGATGGCTGGCTACTTTGATTCAGTGGCATCTCAATTTACGTCATTGGGTTAATGCTCGCCGTGCACTGTACATTTGCAATCGCGAAGATTCTGGCGTTGTGGAAGGCCGCTGCTGAAGACGCCGCTGTAGAAGTAGAACGTGAAAATGGTTGCTCCTTTACTGCGGATTTACTGCACATCATCAAAACACATACGAGCCCTGGGCAGCGACATCAAACAGGAAGCTCAACATGGTATATAAACCCGTACATACTTACATCAATTCTTCTTCTGCTTGTCTCTTCGCAGCTCCTGGGCATGGCGTTCTCCATGACGCTTTTCCACCACATCCACAGAACGGGGAAGAAGTACGACGCTTAGCCCAAGGGAGGCTACCAATGATGGGATCAGACTCTGTTGAACCAGCCCCTCTCCCCATTTCTCTCTCTCTCTGTCTGGAGTCACCTATCCAGCTTTTACCTTCACTTTCTAGCCTCCCATAGAGCCTCCCAATCACCACGACTGGACTTTTTTGTACAGGATCCAGCTCTGTATCAGCGCCTCACACCAATCCATTTTTTGCCAAAGAGAAAATCATAACTGGAATCGGAAGGACATGTTGGCGAATAAGAGAATCTCATTGGTTGCCACTCCTCTTAAGTGCATTTTTCTTCTATGAGTTGTTTTTTTTTTCTCTCGCTTGGACTAACAATTTGCTGGAAGGAGACTATATCACAATGAAGACTTTTACTAATGTTCACACCCCTCCAATCCGAGGGACAGAGAAAAATTTAAGAACTGCTATATCCTGAACCTTATGTGGAGTATTCTCATAATAAATCTCATTGTAAATGTTTCAACACGGCATGCTAGTTTTTTACTTGTTTATTTTGTCTTTGTTTTGGAAGGATGTCATGCTGTGTGTGCAAGCGTGTGCCTGTGTGTGTGTGTGTGTGTGTGTGTGTGTGTGTGTGTGTGTGTGTGTGCCTGTGTGTGTTGGATTGTGTGTGTGTGTGTGTGTGTGTTTGTGTGTGTGGCGATTTGATAACACCGTATATGTTGCCAGGATGTTGTCTGTATGCCACCTATTCGTGTTATTATGATCTTTTTCATCAGTTTGCAGAAAAAAAGAGTGTTGTGGTTGGATTGTAGACAAGAGCAATATTTTGTCAGTGGATTATATTATATTTCACTTTTTGAAGTTTGCATCATTCAGACTTTCAATGTTGCAAAGTTCAAGTCTGTACCGTTGGCCATCTGTAAACTTACCCTGAATCCCCTCCGACCAATCAATGAGTCTTGTAGGTCGGTGTCGGTGACGTTGAAAGTTTGGGCCAAATTTGCTGGTTGTAAGTAAGTATTTATAAGTAAGTAAGTATTTATATACCGCCTTTTCACTGCAGATCTGAGTCTCAAAGCGGTTTACAAGGTTGTAGCTTCGCAATGGCGGCGAATGCGATAGTAAAGAAAACTCTTCAATCTGTTCTGGATCCAAATATCAAGAAATTGAAGCTGGAACAAGAGGAATGTTTAGCAGATGTAATCACTGGTAAAGATGTTGTGGCTCTACTCCCCACAGACTCATTTAGTGGCAAAGGAGATGGCTAAAGCCGCTAACATAGGTCGCTAACATACGTCACCACCAGATACGTAAACTCAGATCCAATGGTTTCAATCTGCAAAAGGAGTTAACCCCTTCCACCTGTTAACGGAGCTCAATGGAGCAAATCCAGACCTTAGTACGAAATGAAATGAGTATGATGGTAAGACGAGGCTACCGTAGTGCAGCATTCTTATTATAGTTCCACATGAGACAATATAAATGGAGGGAAAAAGCTGTTTATTTAAGTTCCCACCAGATTTTGGCAAATGAGACGATCTTGGGGATTACGCGACACATTGGAGAATCCAGACAGAATTGCGTGTCTCAATATAGCTCTTGGGATTTTTTATTTTTATCACCGCCAGAGCCGTAGACTATAAAACACACGCTTTAGAGCAAGGGCACAAGGGGCAGGAGGCTGGGAGACGTGCAGGCCGGCCACGACCATCAATTGTGTTAGCAGCGGCAGCTCAAGCATTTCTGTTCAACGCTGTCGAGGTCTTGGCTATTTATTCTTTGGTCAATGCTAGGTCAGAACAGCCGCGCACATTACACTATGTGATTGGTGGAGGTCGACCCCGACATGCACTGAACTTTTGCTTGAACTTGTAGCAGTATTTAAAAAGGGAAACACATTTCAGGCCTCAACATGAAAGACTATATGGTCTTTCCTTAAAATCTGGGTTACTCTTTCATAAATACTACATGTTTGTCCAAAAGAAGATCCATAAAAGTACAATGTTGTGAACAAACAAGACCACAGCATTATTATTGAATTAGACTTATCATTTGCATACTTGTAAGACTCTTGGACTGAGACTTGGCTGGGTGAGGGTGGTTTTCTCTCTTTCACTTTTCAGACAGAAAAAGCTGAAGATGTGAAAACTAGTGATAGATTTTCTTGAGAGAAAAGACATATTCAAATGATTCTAAGTTGTGTTAAAATCTAACTATGTCAAGTCTAGACCATCCAAATTTCATAAAACGAAATTACAATGAAAATCTCGCATTTCTTACCTCTACATTCTGACTCCATCGGTCCCTGGGTTTCTTACGGCTCATCCATTCTATATAAGCGCACACTTTTCCCTTCGCCATCATGCTTTATCTGCTTCTATTCTTCCCCAAACTGCCCCCAAACGACTGAAACGGGTGAGTTTCAATGCACATCACATAGATTCTCCATCATGGCTGACAGGGCTGGAGCGAGACTCGTTCGATCGGTACACCTCCTCCTCTGTTGGGTCCACAGAGATGGGAGTGTGCGGGTGGGAGTGGGCTGCACATCAAAGTAGAGAGAGGTTGCGGTGTATGTTAGCACGCCTTGTAGCATGGCTGTTTTTTACGGCCTCTCCCGGCAGGACGCTAAAGCAGTCCGAGTAGTACATTTACCCGTGCTTTACGTCCTCCACGGTGATCCTATTTGTGTTTTTTTGGGATGCTTGGCTTTGGTTATTGCAGCTGTTAAGTACTGTTTACGTACACGAGTGAGCAGTGTCATTGCTGCGCTGGGGTTTGATACAACTCGGGTGTAGTTCGAGTTTGTTGTGTTTGAGGCGAGCGGGAAGTATAGACAAAACTGGCGATTATGTCAGATCAGCAGACTGGAGCTCAAGAATGATGATAGTGGTATATTAATGACATTGTTGCAGCTTTTCAAATTAGTAAAAGATAAATATAAAAGATTAATTAACCCTTGTGGCGCAGAATTGCAATGTGAGGTCTTAAATCCAGGACTCTTTCTAAGTCGCAGCTTTCCCAATGTTTCAATGAGTTTTTGTATTTTTGTTATTGATTCTAGTAGTCCTGTATCACCAATTTTGTCTTTTTCACATAACATTTCCAGGTAAAAAAAGACAAATAATCTGACCAAGAAATGGTTTAATAAAGAAAAAAAATCTGTACGTTCAGATTTTTCAAAGTCTTTCTAACTGCAACAAAATCTGTAATATTATCCATGCCTGCCCACCTCTGATTCAAGTGACTCGCTCGAGAAATTCCAAAGGTAACTGAGTGGGCAGCACTCATTCCTCGCGGTAAAGTTTTAGGCAAATTAAAAGGAAACCTTTGGTTCATTCCAATCATCAAACCTGGTCTTCAAAGTGAGATCTCGCGCTCGTATCTCTTCCCATTTTACAAGGTTCTCGAGACCATAGTTATCAAAGCAAACGTGGCTATGTAGAAAACAATATTGACTCTGCCACTTTCACTTTCATCAAATTCCTCTGACAAACTCAAAACGAGATTTTTGCGTAAATCTTAGTTCCCTCACCAAAAGTGGCCTCGTCTTTTAGCGCGTCCATTATAGACTTTGGTTGCTCTGAGGGCTTTTCTCCAGGAATATACAGATATGATTTATGTGTTGAAATTAAGTTGCCAGCTCACAAAAGCCCAAGTTGTAATAAACTGCCTCGCTCCTGACAGCTCCGAGGGGGAAACAGTTTGTCTACTGAAGTTAGGATCCAAACTCCGAGATCTTTGGGAGCAAAACTGTCGATGTTGTAAATATCACCGCAACAAAACCTGCCAAGACAGTGCCATGCTTTTTATCCCGAACACCTCTGACTTAAAAATGACATCTCAGCTCCTAAAAAACCTCTTATTAGACATGCACCGGCACGGCAGCCCGGAGGCATCGAGGAATCCCCGTAAGGCATTCCTGGCTGCGGATTTGATTTGCTAATTACACAATATGAATGTGACAAGTGTGGGAACATAGGCACCCATGGCAGACTCACAAATTACATATTGTGTGAGCGGGGTGGGGCTTTTTGGACGAGCCCCCATTTGTCGCTCCTGCCTGTGTGCCTTATGCTTCAAATGGTTTTCTCATGTCCACTGGTGCGACGACACGACAGCCGGTCACATCTCCCCTGCTCCCGTGTCTCCCTCTCCCCTTAGTCGCTGCTAGCTCGCGGCGGTGACATCGCTAAAATATGGCCCACTTGCGAAGCAGCTGGAAGGTACTGTCAACAGCCCCAAAGAAAACAACTTCTTAAAATCATATTCTAAACTCGCTGCGGGGTGAAAAAGTTCCTGAAATGATCCACTGACAAGAATATTTTGTTTTGCTGCTAAATCTTTTATGTGTCTGCTAATGTCTGGTTTTGTTTTGACCACTTTTGACGTCTCGTATACCCGGCTTTTGTTTTGTTTAAATGTATACATCCAATGCCACGTCCCAGTTCTTTTTGTACATCTGTTCAGTTCAATTATTTTTTTCACCTCTCCCCCTTCACTTTCAACTCAATTATTATTCATTGTAGCATTTGACACCGGTTGGCATTTGCGTTCACGAGATTAGTCAATGCGATGTTCCTCACTTCGATATATATAAAAACGCCATTCTGTCTGAAGGAACATAGCTACAGGCAGTTTTTACACCAATTAATGGCAATCACAGTTGGCACATTCAACATTGGGACTATTTTTATGTCTTCATACTACAGATGGTATACAACACGCTTCAGAAATTACCTTGCTCAATTAAAAACACGCCTTTGAACTGCCAACGCACAGACGCGTACTAGACATGATCTCGCTGACAACCGTGCAGACAAGAAGTCCTCTGGTGCTACATCTTTCAATATAAATATAGTGATAATAAATTCCTGTGAATACGAAAATCTGTTTTTTTCAAATGCCAACCATCTTTTTCATGTATGTCTGTGTATAATGTATTATTTGTGCTTATTATTTTTCAAAGACACTGTTTTCTTGTAGATTTTTTTTTTGTCAATAGTCGCTCTCATTGAAGGAAGGAGGCAGGATGTTTGGGTGTTTTGAGAAGATGGAGTGGTTTTTTTTGTCCGTTAGATTATTTCTCTCCTCACACCTTCATCATATGTGTTTCTGTAATCTTCTGTAATCCGCCGTGTGTGGAAAGCGGAGTATGTGAGCGGCGTCTGCAGTTTGGAAGCGGTGTGTTTGATGTGCCACTTCCCGGTAGCTGCCAGCCGTGTCCTGTGGAGTTTTGCTACATGTGAACAAAGCACTAATATCAACTATAGCCTAGTGCACTACCTTCTATTCTTTATTCTCAGCAAATCAACTATTTTTTAAATAAAGGAAAGTGTCTCAAAAATCCCACTGTGCAGACTGCTCATTGTCTTTCATGTTCTGTTCTTTCTGATTCTCTTTAAAGTCATTGTCAATTTTAGAGATGTCTGTTTTCCTCACGAGGATCGCCGAGTGGTAAAACCTTGTATTAACAAAGATCACAGACAAATATGGTTTGATAAAAGGAAATATGTTCAAACCAAGGGTGTCACTCTGGTTCCAGAGAGGGCCAGGCGGCTGTAGGTTTTAGGATCCCTCCCTTAAAGGCATAGACCCACTAAGCAAGCCGACGTTGAATCAACGTCATTTCAACGTCGTTGTCCGACGTAGAATATAGGTCACTGGTGGGTGCAGAATGAAAGTTTTCTCGACGTTGTTTCAAGGTTTGAATGTGGTACAGAACCGGTCGGGTCTGACGTCCTATCAACGTCTCATATGACCAAAATATTGACGTTTATATGACGTTCGTTTTCAGTCGTTCCCACTAAGCAAGCAGATGTCAAAACAACGTAATTTCAACGTCATCTGGACGTTCATTCAAGGTTTGAATGTGGTACAGAACCGGTCGGGTCCGACGTCCTATCAACGTCTTATATGACCAAAATATTGACGTTTATATGGCGTCCATTTACAGTCCTATTGACCTACTTAACCTCTGCAGAATCACTTACTAGTCGAGACATACTTTTTGTAATAGGCAAGGCAAGTTTATTTGTATAGCACAGTCAAAACAAAAGGAAACTCAAAGCACTGAACAAAAGAAACAATCAAACAAGGCATTACAATTATAAATATTGACAGTAAATTAAAAGGATACAAATAAAATCTCTCAGTTGAAGCAGAAACAGAAGTGTTTTAAACCTGGATTTTAACATTGTCAAAGAAGAAGCCTGTCTCACATTTCCAGGAAGACCGTTCCAGATTTTAGCCTTGTGAATCTGAAATGCAGCTTTATCATGTTTAGTTCTGACTCTGGGCAATAAACGATAAACACAGCATTCAAAAATCATTAGAACAACTGTAGTAGAAGGATATCAGTCATTATTGCAAATGGAGCTGCATTAAAAATCATGTTTCTCTACATGTTAAACCACACAGTGTTATGAACACTAGTTTTAAAGTAAGAAATTGAATAGAGTTGCAAGCGCTAGTTAGCTTGCTACCAGCAGATGAATGGATATTTAATATTTGCAGCTAACAATAACAAAAATAACAACTGTAGTGGCTCATTTAAACAGCCACAGTGAGAAGAAGTGAAAGTCTCTGACATTGAAGACCTGGGAAGACATTAAATCCATTTATTAAATAAAGCAATACATGAACATTAAACTCTCTTTCTGCAGCAGGTAACATCTGTGTGCTCCTATGGTCCCACATGGTCCCACATGGTCCCACACCTGAACTCAACTCCAACTGATGACATCACAGGTGTCTAAATGATGGGAGTGTCCCAAATATTAAAGCTGATCTCCCTGTTTTTAAACTTAGTTTACTAAGTACTGTTGTCTTTTTGCAGTTTATAAACCATTGTGAAATATACAGTAACTTTACATTTTAGAATTGAATTATTATTTTAAAACTCAAGAATCTTAACCTTTTTTAACACATAGTTTGTTGGACAGTCTAACCTAAGAATTCTAATGTGTTAAAAATAGTTTGAAATATGAAAAACAATTACATATTTTAAACTTTAACTTAAAAACTAAAAAAAGGTGCCAGCCGTTATTATTATAGATGAATGCACTGGCAATTCAAAATACAGATAATATACAAAATATACTTAACAAATTCCACGTATACGTGAGAAAACAACTTACTTTCTGTCTCCAACTCTTTTCAATGTGGAAATGATACATCTATATCTAAAAACTGTGCAGACTGTGTACTTACTAGAGAGGGTGATTCCAAGTAAATAAAGCAGGGCAGCGACAGATTCAACGTCATATCAACGTCTGGGAAGACATTGCTTTACGTCCAGACCTTACGTCGTTTAGACGTGGAAAACAGGTCCTCGACCGACTCACGTGTCAGGCTGTAACCTCGCATAAGTGTGCGTCGGTTGTTTAGGGTGTTATCTATTATTTTTTCACAGTAGTCAAAAGAAATGCCTGGCGGTGGTGTAGCGGTTGCGTAATGAGATTTCAGTCACAATGACGCGGGTTCAAATCCCCGTCGGAAAATTTTTGACTTTTCACTTTTTAGCGAACAATTTTTCTCTGTTTGGTTAAAAACGAATAAACACTCAACATAAGATTATGTAGTGGCTAATAATAAAACTTGTGAACCCATGCATACAATCTCAAGTGCTCACCCCTTATTTGCAAACTTGAGATTGTTAGCACAACAAATGCATACATTCACAAGTTTTATTATTAGCCACTACGTAATCCTATGTTGAGTGTTTATTAGTCTTTAACCAAACAGAAAAAAATTGTTCGCTAAAAATCAAAACAAATATGTAAAGATAATGATACACACACGTGGGCCCGAACTCACGTAACCAAGGCTGCACACATTTGCTTAACCACTACACTACCGTCAGGTACACTTACACTGCTTCAGTGTAAGTATTGCCTGATCTAGCAATACAATATATAGGATATTGTATTGCTAGATCAAGACGTACTGCGTCGGTCGGCCGATGACCTGTTTTCCACGTCTAGGGGAGGTCGGGATTGGACGTCATATCCACGTCTATGGGAGGTCATTGTTTTACGTCCAGATGCGCACCTTGCACATACGTCGTTTGGACGTGAATAAAAGGTCACGACCGACCGACGCGATATTGACGTGATCTGGAGGTTGAGTGGACGTCGGATGTTTAGTGGGGAGGAGGATTTTCCCAAATTTTAGGAAAAAACTAGCCTGGCCTTAGCCATCCATAAACTCTGGTCAATTATCATTTCCCTGCATTTACCGTTTGGGTCTAGTCCCAGTGTCTACAACTACATCGGTAGAATCCCATCCGACCAATCAGCGAGTGCAGCGCGGGGGGTGGGTGTTGTAGTTTTGCAATGGCGGAGAATGCGATAGTAAAGAATTCTGTTCTGGTTCGATCAAGAAGTTTAAGCTGAAGCAAGACTCACTCATACACCCGAGCTAACTCCGATCCAATCATTTCATCTGCAAAAGGAGTTGAACTGTGTAAGACAACCCCAGTGTGCACCAGACAGTACACACCTCCCACGTTCAAGAACAACATCTACTGTTGTGATTTAGCGCTATACAAAAATTATTTGAGATTTAGGTTTTAATTCCAACTGAGCAGAAACACACCAGACTGCTCCCATTTCCTCAAATCTTCAGGTTACGACTGGACTCACTTCTTTGGAATTAAAACCTGCCACACCTGCCATTTGACGATCGGTTGGACACCCCTGACCTAAACCACTGATCTATAATATATATATATTTATTATATATTCAGACCACGGATGTTAAAACTCGAAAGCTCCTTACCATGCATGGCGGGTTCCATCCCAAATCCAGCACCCTGAGACTGTACGTAAGCCGTAAAGAAGGAGGCCGAGGACTAGTGAGTGTGAGAGCCACTGTCCAGGACGAAACATCCAAACTCCATAACTACATCATGGAGAAGGCCAAAACGGATGACGTACTCAGTGAATGTCTCAGGCAGTGGCGAGATGAGGAGGTGCTGGAGGAGAGCCCATCATGGGAGAACAAGCCCCTACACGGCATGTACCACCGGAGCATAACAGAAGTGGCTGATCTCAAGAAGTCCTACCAATGGCTAGAAAGGGCTGGCCTACAGGACAGCACAGAGGCACTCATCATGGCTGCACAGGAACAGGCACTGAGCACCAGAGCGATAGAGACCCAGATATACCACACCAGACAAGACCCAAGGTGTCGGTTGTGCAAAGAGGCACCTGAGACGATCCAACACATAACTGCAGGGTGCAAGATGCTGCAGGGAAGGTCTACATGGAACGCCATAACCAAGTGGCTGGCATAGTGTACAGAAACATCTGTGGAGAGTATGGGCTGGAAACCCCAAGGACTAAGAAACTCCTCCAAAGGTGGTGGAGAATGAGCAAAGATCCTGTGGGACTTCCAGATACAGACCGACCGAATGGTAATGAACCAACCTGACATCGTGGTGGTGGACAAAGGGCAGAGGACAGCCGTGGTGGTAGACAAAGGGCAGAGGACAGCCGTGGTGGTGGACAAAGGGCAGAGGACAGCCGTGGTGGTGGACAAAGGGCAGAGGACAGCCGTGGTGGTGGACAAAGGGCAGAGGACAGCCGTGGTGGTGGACAAAGGGCAGAGGACAGCCGTGGTGGTGGACAAAGGGCAGAGGACAGCCGTGGTGGTGGACAAAGGGCAGAGGACAGCCGTGGTGGTGGACAAAGGGCAGAGGACAGCCGTGGTGGTGGACAAAGGGCAGAGGACAGCCGTGGTGGTGGACAAAGGGCAGAGGACAGCCGTGGTGGTGGACAAAGGGCAGAGGACAGCCGTGGTGGTGGACAAAGGGCAGAGGACAGCCGTGGTGGTGGACAAAGGGCAGAGGACAGCCGTGGTGGTGGACGTGGCAATTCCAAGCGATGGTAACATCCGGAAAAAAGGAACATGAAAAGCTTGAGAAATACCAAGGTCTCCGAGAGGAGCTGGAGAGGGCCTGGAGGGTAAAGGTCACAGTAGTGCCCGTGGTGATCAGTGCACTCGGGGCAGTGACCCCGAAGCTAGAAGAGGTTACAGAGGATCCCTGGAACAACCTCGGACATCTCGGTCCAGAAATGTGCAGTGCTAGGAACAGCAAAGATACTGCGCAGAACCCTCAAGCTCCCAGGCCTCTGGTAGAGGACCCGAGCTTAGAGAGGGATAACCGCCCACGGAGGGCCAAAGGTGAGTGGACAATTTTTATTAGTATAAAGCCAGTGCATTATTACTCTGTGTTCTGTAACTAGAATTCTAAGCAAATCGTGCATGAGGGCTTCCCCTACACATAATAATAATGCATCAGTTTTAAACAGCGCTTTTTTGGACTCTCAAACACAACATTATTCTCTCTCTCCAAACACGGTGGTGATAAACTACTGTAGCCACAGCTGCCCTGGGGCACACTGACAGAAGCGAGGCAACCAGTCTGTGCCATCGGCCCCTCCCACCACCACCAACCATTCATACACACACCAGACTCATTCTAATGTGGGGGAAGTTTCTTGCCTAAGGACACAACGGCAGTTTGGCACTTTACAGCCGCAGCCGCCCCACTGTGGCTGGTGTTCCCAGAGGTTAAGTGTCTTGCCCAAGGACACAACGACAGCAGACAGTGGGAGTCGATGGTGAGAGTTGGGCTCAAACCCACGACCCTCTGGGTCAAAGGCCAATGCCCTACACACTGAGCCACTGTCGCCCTGTACATATAGGTCATTTACAGAACGCAGCAGAAACACTAGAAAAGAACTTCTGGTGTTAAATTCCTTGTTCTTACATTAAGCCTGTTATTTTATCTTGCGAACTCTTTTGCTTTGACGCCTAAATCTCTACAAAGTTGGCGTAGAAAATGATACAACCACAAAATTAGCCTTTGCTCTCGGACATGCTGCTCCTAATGGTGAGCGAGACTAATCCTGGCACACATCAGACTTTTCACTGTTCTCTTTCTCGCTCTTTAAAAATAAATGACCAAAAAAAGGGAGTTTTTCCCGTAGACGCCGCAGAAGCTGTTTTTAAGATTAAAAGATGATGAAAGAGGAAACCATCGCCAATTTGTCTCGTTTCCCCTCGACATAGACTCTCTTCTTACAAAGCTTTGTCCTTCTTTCACATGATCTGTGTCTGTGTGTGTGTGTGTGTGTGTGTGTGTGTGTGTGTGTGTGTGTGTGTGTGTGTGTGTGTGTGTGTGTGTGTGTGTGTGTGTGTGTGTGTGTGTGTGTGTGTGTGTGTGTGTGTGTGTGTGTGTGTGTGTGTGTGTGTGTGTGTGTGTGTGTGTGTGTGTGTGTGTGTGTTTCCCCTCCTCTAGGGGAAACACACACACACACAAACATTTTTGTGTTTGTGTGTATTCCAATAAACCAACTTAATTAATGAGATGTTTTTTTCAGGGCAGGAGCACCAGCAGGAGTAGGACTACACTGGAAAAAAGCCTTGAAAAAAAATACAAGAATATACAAAAATAAGTAAAATACTGCTTAAAATAAGAAAAATGACCGGCCAATAGAAAATGAAAGTATAATTGGACAATTTCTGAAAATAAGAAAATAATACTAGCCCCAAATGACTTTATTCTAAAATAAAAACATACATTTCAAGTATTATTTAATTCATAAAATAATCTCACATGACAAACTACATTCAAGCAGCTTAAGCAGCATTCATGTTATTTTTAGTTCACAAATCTTCACAGGATTTGACTTTTTTCAGTGCAAGGAGCTGAGGAGGTGGAAACAGAGCTGATGGGAGTTAAAACGTCCGCTCGGCGCATTATTCAAGTAGTTAACCTGCGCGGGCGGTGATGCACAACCGCGATCCTCCATCTGTCCCGTTTTCAGGAGAAATGGTGCGATCCGTCAGATGTGAGCGGCACCGACGACACCGAGCAGCAGGTGATGGATCCTAAAAGGACATCGGCAAAGTGCGGTGCTTCGTTTTGTCTAACAGGCTGCGTCCATGTTCTCGAATTCTATTTCTGTTTTTATGTCAGACAGAAGCAGTTTTTGAAAGAACGCTGCAAAAAATGATAAAATATGAGGTGATAATTGCTTGAATGGTTTTTATCCTAATTTGAGTTAATTGATTGACTGCGGACCTTCCGCAGTCAACCATTGGTTTTGTATTTCTTTATTCCGTCATTTTTTTTGACACGTTTCACAGCTTTCACATTTTCAACAATTTCCACAAGTTATACATCAAAACGTTCCACATGTTTGGGAGATTATTGCTATTACTTTTGGGACTTCAGCGATTTCCGGTTTTTCCGCAATCGGACAAAAATCTGCATTGAGAATTCTGCAATGCATTTTAATAGGCCCATGCATTTTAATAGGACTTCAGCTCTTTCAGACATTTCTACAGTTTCAATGATTCAACAGTTTCAAGGATTCAACAGTTTCAAGGATTTCAGCAGTTTCAAGATTTCAAGAGTTTCAAGGACTTCAACAGTTTCAAGGACTTCAGCAGTTTCAAGGACTTCAGCAGTTTCAAGGACTTCAGCAGTTTTCAAGGACTTCAGCAGTTTCAAGGACTTCAGCAGTTTCAAGGACTTCAGCAGTTTCAAGGACTTCAGTGTAATCATGCAACCTAATAGGGATTTTTCCATGTAAACCAGTATAATGCAACTTAATAGGGATTTTTCCATGTAAACCAGTATAATGCAACTTAATAGGGTTTTTTCATGTAAACCAGTATAATGCAACTTAATGGGGATTTTTTCCATGTAAACCAGTATAATGCAACTTAATGGGGATTTTTCCATGTAAACCAGTATAATGCAACTTAATAGGGTTTTTTTTCATGTAAACCAGTATAATGCAACTTAATGGGGATTTTTCCATGTAAACCAGTATAATGCAACTTAATGGGGATTTTTCCATGTAAACCAGTATAATGCAACTTAATAGGGGTTTTTACATGTAAACCAGTATAATGCAACTTAATAGGGTTTTTTCCATGTAAACCAGTATAATGCAACTTAATAGGGTTTTTTCCATGTAAACCAGTACAATGCAACTTAATAGGGATTTTTCCATGTAAACCAGTATTATGCAACTTAATAGGGATTTTTCCATGTAAACCAGTATAATGCAACTTAATAGGGTTTTTTTCATGTAAACCAGTATAATGCAACTTAATAGGGTTTTTACATGTAAACCAGTATAATGGAACTTAATAGGGGTTTTTACATGTAAACCAGTATAATGCAACTTAATAAGGATTTTTACATGTAAACCACTATAATGTAACCTAATAGGGGTTTTTACATGTAAACCAGTATAAAGCAACTTAATAGGGATTTGTACATGTAAACCAGTATAATGCAACCTAATAGGGATTTTTCCATGTAAACCAGTATAATGCAACTTAATAGGGATTTTTCCATGTAAACCAGTATAATGCAACTTAATAGGGATTTTTCCATGTAAACCAGTATAATGCAACTTAATAGGGTTTTTTCATGTAAACCAGTATAATGCAACTTAATGGGGATTTTTCCATGTAAACCAGTATAATGCAACTTAATAGGGGTTTTTACATGTAAACCAGTATAATGCAACTTAATAGGGTGTTTTCCATGTAAACCAGTATAATGCAACTTAATAGGGTTTTTTCCATGTAAACCAGTACAATGCAACTTAATAGGGATTTTTCCATGTAAACCAGTATAATGCAACTTAATAGGGTTTTTTACATGTAAACCAGTATAATGCAACTTAATGGGGATTTTTCCATGTAAACCAGTATTATGCAACTTAATAGGGATTTTTCCATGTAAACCAGTATAATGCAACTTAATAGGGATTTTTCCATGTAAACCAGTATAATGCAACTTAATAGGGTTTTTTTCATGTAAACCAGTATAATGCAACTTAATGGGGATTTTTCCATGTAAACCAGTATAATGCAACTTAATAGGGATTTTTCCATGTAAACCAGTATAATGCAACTTAATAGGGTTTTTTCCATGTAAACCAGTATAATGCAACTTAATAGGGTTTTTACATGTAAACCAGTATAATGGAACTTAATAGGGTTTTTTTACATGTAAACCAGTATAATGCAACTTAATAGGGATTTTTACATGTAAACCAGTATAATGCAACTTAATAGGGTTTTTTACATGTAAACCAGTATAATGCAACTTAATAGGGATTTTTACATGTAAACCAGTATAATGCAACTTAATAGGGATTTTTCCATGTAAACCAGTATAATGCAACTTAATAGGGTTTTTTCATGTAAACCAGTATAATGCAACTTAATAGGGTTTTTTTCATGTAAACCAGTATAATGCAACTTAATGGGGATTTTTCCATGTAAACCAGTATAATGCAACTTAATAGGGGTTTTTTACATGTAAACCAGTATAATGCAACTTAATAGGGTTTTTTCCATGTAAACCAGTATAATGCAACTTAATAGGGTTTTTTCCATGTAAACCAGTATAATGCAACTTAATAGGGTTTTTTCCATGTAAACCAGTATAATGCAACTTAATAGGGTTTTTTACATGTAAACCAGTATAATGCAACTTAATGGGGTTTTTTCCATGTAAACCAGTATAATGCAACTTAATGGGGATTTTTCCATGTAAACCAGTATAATGCAACTTAATAGGGATTTTTCCATGTAAACCAGTATAATGCAACTTAATAGGGTTTTTTCCATGTAAACCAGTATAATGCAACTTATGGTTTTTTCCATGTAAACCAGTATAATGCAACTTAATGGGGATTTTTCCATGTAAACCAGTATAATGCAACTTAATAGGGTTTTTTCCATGTAAACCAGTATAATGCAACTTAATAGGGTTTTTACATGTAAACCAGTATAATGGAACTTAATAGGGGTTTTTACATGTAAACCAGTATAATGGAACTTAATAGGGGTTTTTACATGTAAACCAGTATAATGCAACTTAATAAGGATTTTTACATGTAAACCACTATAATGTAACCTAATAGGGGTTTTTACATGTAAACCAGTATAAAGCAACTTAATAGGGATTTGTACATGTAAACCAGTATAATGCAACCTAATAGGGATTTTTCCATGTAAACCAGTATAATGCAACTTAATAGAGATTTTTCCATGTAAACCAGTATAATGCAACTTAATAGGGATTTTTCCATGTAAACCAGTATAATGCAACCTAATAGGGATTTTTCCATGTAAACCAGTATAATGCAACCTAATAGGGATTTTTCCATGTAAACCAGTATAATGCAACCTAATAGGTTGCATTATACCACCAGACCAAGACCCAAACGAAGACTCAGACCACCACCAGATAATGACCACAGACCAGGTTTCCTTAGTTACAGGAACCAAATTGTTTCAGCGGTGAGGGGATTTTTCAGTTTCAAGGACACTTTCAATACATTCAGTAGTTTCAAGGATTTCAACTGTTTAAGAATTTAACCAGTTTCAAGGATATCAGGAGGTTCAAGGATTTCAGGAGTTTCCACACTTTCAACAGTTTCCAGGTTTAAAAAAGTTTCAAGGATTTCAGGAGTTTCAATGTTTCAACAGTTTCAAGGATTTCAGGAGTTTAAAGGTTTCAACAATTTCAAGGACTTCAGGAGTTTCAAATATCTATCAAGTATTTTAACAGTTTCAAGGCCTTTTAAAGGATTTCAAGGATTTTTTTTAGCAGATTTCCACATTAGATCTGTTCCGCAGTCAATCGCAATGGCTTCAGCCATTGCAAGTTTCTAGTTTTTTTTGACACGTTTCACAGCTTTCACATTTTCAACAATTTCCACAAGTTATACATCAAAACGTTCCACATGTTTGGGAGATTATTGCTATTACTTTTGGGACTTCAGCGATTTCCGGTTTTTCCGCAATCGGACAAAAATCTGCATTGAGAATTCTGCAATGCATTTTAATAGGCCCATGCATTTTAATAGGACTTCAGCTCTTTCAGACATTTCTACAGTTTCAATGATTCAACAGTTTCAAGGATTCAACAGTTTCAAGGATTTCAGCAGTTTCAAGATTTCAAGAGTTTCAAGGACTTCAACAGTTTCAAGGACTTCAGCAGTTTCAAGGACTTCAGCAGTTTCAAGGACTTCAGCAGTTTCAAGGACTTCAGTGTAATCATGCAACCTAATAGGGATTTTTCCATGTAAACCAGTATAATGCAACTTAATAGGGATTTTTTCCATGTAAACCAGTATAATGCAACTTAATAGGGTTTTTTCATGTAAACCAGTATAATGCAACTTAATAGGGTTTTTTTACATGTAAACCATTATAATGCAACTTAATAGGGATTTTTCCATGTAAACCAGTATAATGCAACTTAATAGGGTTTTTTACATGTAAACCAGTATAATGCAACTTAATAGGGTTTTTTCCATGTAAACCAGTATAATGCAACTTAATAGGGTTTTTCCATGTAAACCAGTATAAATGCAACTTAATAGGGATTTTTCCATGTAAACCAGTATAATGCAACTTAATAGGGATTTTTCCATGTAAACCATTATAATGCAACTTAATAGGGATTTTTCCATGTAAACCAGTATAATGCAACTTAATAGGGATTTTTCCATGTAAACCAGTATAATGCAACTTAATAGGGATTTTTCCATGTAAACCAGTATAATGCAACTTAATAGGGGTTTTTCCATGTAAACCAGTATAATGCAACTTAATAGGGTTTTTTCCATGTAAACCAGTATAATGCAACTTAATCGGGATTTTTCCATGTAAACCAGTATAATGCAACTTAATAGGGTTTTTTGCATGTAAACCAGTATAATGCAACTTAATAGGGATTTTTCCATGTAAACCAGTATAATGCAACTTAATAGGGTTTTTTACATGTAAACCAGTATAATGCAACTTAATGGGGATTTTTCCATGTAAACCAGTATAATGCAACTTAATAGGGATTTTTCCATGTAAACCAGTATAATGCAACTTAATAGGGTTTTTTCATGTAAACCAGTATAATGCAACTTAATAGTTTTTTTTTCCATGTAAACCAGTATACTGCAACTTAATGGGGATTTTTCCATGTAAACCAGTATTATGCAACTTAATAGGGATTTTTCCATGTAAACCAGTATAATGCAACTTAATAGGGTTTTTTTCATGTAAACCAGTATAATGCAACTTAATAGGGTTTTTTTCCATGTAAACCAGTATAATGCAACTTAATAGGGTTTTTTCCATGTAAACCAGTACAATGCAACTTAATAGGGATTTTTCCATGTAAACCAGTATAATGCAACTTAATAGGGATTTTTCCATGTAAACCAGTATAATGCAACTTAATGGGGATTTTTCCATGTAAACCAGTATTATGCAACTTAATAGGGATTTTTCCATGTAAACCAGTATAATGCAACTTAATAGGGATTTTTCCTTGTAAACCAGTATAATGCAACTTAATAGGGTTTTTTCCATGTAAACCAGTATAATGCAACTTAATGGGGATTTTTCCATGTAAACCAGTATTATGCAACTTAATAGGGATTTTTCCATGTAAACCAGTATAATGCAACTTAATAGGGTTTTTACATGTAAACCAGTATAATGGAACTTAATAGGGGTTTTTACATGTAAACCAGTATAATGGAACTTAATAGGGGTTTTTACATGTAAACCAGTATAATGCAACTTAATAAGGATTTTTACATGTAAACCACTATAATGTAACCTAATAGGGGTTTTTACATGTAAACCAGTATAAAGCAACTTAATAGGGATTTGTACATGTAAACCAGTATAATGCAACCTAATAGGGATTTTTCCATGTAAACCAGTATAATGCAACTTAATAGAGATTTTTCCATGTAAACCAGTATAATGCAACTTAATAGGGATTTTTCCATGTAAACCAGTATAATGCAACTTAATAGGGATTTTTCCATGTAAACCAGTATAATGCAACCTAATAGGGATTTTTCCATGTAAACCAGTATAATGCAACCTAATAGGTTGCATTATACCACCAGACCAAGACCCAAACGAAGACTCAGACCACCACCAGATAATGACCACAGACCAGGTTTCCTTAGTTACAGGAACCAAATTGTTTCAGCGGTGAGGGGATTTTTCAGTTTCAAGGACACTTTCAATACATTCAGTAGTTTCAAGGATTTCAACTGTTTAAGAATTTAACCAGTTTCAAGGATATCAGGAGGTTCAAGGATTTCAGGAGTTTCCACACTTTCAACAGTTTCCAGGTTTAAAAAAAGTTTCAAGGATTTCAGGAGTTTCAATGTTTCAACAGTTTCAAGGATTTCAGGAGTTTAAAGGTTTCAACAATTTCAAGGACTTCAGGAGTTTCAAATATCTATCAAGTATTTTAACAGTTTCAAGGCTTTTTAAAGGATTTCAAGGATTTTTTTTAGCAGATTTCCACATTAGATCTGTTCCGCAGTCAATCGCAATGGCTTCAGCCATTGCAAGTTTCTAGTGCAGGAAGAGGAACGGTGTAGTGTGAGCCGAGCAGAAGAGCACGACAACACATTTGTGTGCGTCAAATATGAAACAAAGAAGACATGGAAAGAAAAAGACATTGCAAGAAAAAGAAAGAGATTGGAAGTAGTGGTAGGGGAAACCGGAAGACCCGGAGGAAACCCACGCAGCAGCACACGGGGAGAACATGCAAACACCCCTCAGAAAGGCACTGTTCCGATCGGGATTCGAACCCAGGATCTTCTTGCTGAGAGGCGAGATGCTATCCACTCAGCCACCGTGCCGCCCAGTAAGAAAAAGTAATTGAAAAAAAAAGAAAGAAACCACGAGAGAAGACATTGAAACACTTTGAGACAAAGACATTGAACACTTTGAGACAAAGACATTGAAAGACGTCATGAGAAAGAGAAAGAGACATTAACGGACATTTGAGGAGGACGTGGCAAATGAAACAGACAGAAGGTAGTATACACAAACAAACAACAACACACCGGGACATATAAGACATTTAGGTCATATTTACACATTTAGGTCATACGTTCATAACACTACATTTAACTGCATGAATGATTACAAGGCAATAGTCAAAGTCATTAGACTCTTACTTTAGAATGAGACAAAAGAAGTTTTAGAATTATTGGTTTAAACTGCATGATTTTATTACTACAGACATTTAGAGCAGTGTTCCTCAACCCTTGAGCCGTGGCTCCTTTCTCATTTAAAACAATCACACGCACAGTTGAAACTGGTGCTAGGAAAAAAGAGCTGCAGCCTTTAATGGACCTGCATTTAGTACAAAGTGGTTTGTATAAACAATCAAAAAAGTTTGAAAAGTAATATAAAGTATTTCTAAATCTTGGCTAAAGGTGATATTGGATCATTTCTGATGACACACTAACGCACCACGGTCCACTGGTTGAAAACACGGATGTAGAAACATTTTATGAAATCTTTTATGACATGTTTCTCTTCCAAATAGATAAATTAGAAACAATTAGGACAATTATGTCTTTGATACAACTGTTGGCAGTTTATCTGAGACATGATTGGTGCAAGTACGTTAGTACACGTACAATAGTCTTTTCTCCACATGAACGTGAAACAAAGGTGAAGTATCAAAGTTTGAAATTAATTTACATTTTTTAATGAATCCGAACTGGCTTTACTGAAAAAGGGAAGAACATTTATAGCACGTGCACGAGTCTGAAAGTAACAATAGGAGCTCTTTAAACTATAGTCTGTGAGAAGCCCGAGTACAGACCACGTGGCTTAAAGGTCCTATATCACGCTTTTCTTCATGTTTCACACTCAATCCTATGCACATGTGTGATATTAATGTGTATGATACACCACACAACAATCAAAGCTTGTGAGATTAGAGCCATCTCTTGTATAGAGGTGACGTCACCTCGACTCAAACGACCTGATCCAGAGAAGAGTCTGCTCCTCTGCCTGTGAGCCCGCCTCCCCCCGCCCGCACGGTGACGTAGCATCACGCTTTTGTCGTTTATCACCTGTACTTAGTAATTTCATACAAAAGAATAAACTTTTTCCAACAATGACAATCCGTCACATCGAGGCCCTATGTCCTCGATGCACAATCACATCCTAGTTATTTAGTTTACAGAAGTATACAGCGAGTTAGCGTCACTACTCACAGATTGAAGGGGGTCCAAGTTACGTCTTTTTACCGTGGGAATAACGTGTTTCCAGATCAGCTTTTGAGTAAGTCCAGTTCCATTGTCCCTGTAGTTCTGGAACAGTCTCAGTGAAGTGTCGCAGATGAACCGGTTTATAATAGATTCCATGAGATGAACAGATGAAAAAAGTCGAGCCGCTTTCTTCCTCTTAGGGCCAAATAGTGTGTCACTTATTTACACCCATAACACACTTCATTCAAGTTGACGTGATCCTAACACTTTTAGTTGCTGACAAAAGCATTTTATTAGGCCCGAGCCCCGAACGAGGGGTAAGGGCCTATTGCTTTCACAATGGTGAAAACAAATGGTGGCGGTGCGTGACGGACGCGTCAGCGCCCGTCACTCACCAAAACGTGACGGTTGCGTGTGTAAACTCAAAAGCTTTAAAATGATGTATCAGGTGCCATTGAAACCTATATTGTTTTTGCTCGAGACGTTAAAAAAAAAATTCCTTTTTTATTTATTTCTTTCTTTCTTTTTTCTTCTGCACTTTGAGCCTTAATTTGACCCCCTGAACATGCATGAAAAGTTGTTAATTTTGGCCCAAAAATCAGACCTGGCGAAAAATTTGATATTTTGGTGTTTATTTTTATGGGACTCAAAGAATGACAGAACAGCGCCACCTACAACAGCCAAAATAATACCCCTATGGGACTTTTCGGAGGTCAAGTTTGTCGTAGAAACATGAAATTTGGTACACATGTTTCTCAAGTCAAGACAAGAAAAAAATATTATTATGGCCCCGCCCCCTGACAAACAGGAAGCCCATAAATTTCACTGCAAAATGGAAAAATGAACTGCAAAAGTTTTCATACATGTCGGTTGGAAAGCGACTCCTCCTCGGCCGTTTCACCGATTCGCCTCAAAATCGCTCCACATCATCTCAACACATGTACCTTCAAAATGACCTCAGGGATTTTTGATCAGTGAAACATTGTTCGAGCAGCGGAGCGGCAAAATGTGACCTTTTTTTGGCCGTTTTTGACAACATTAAATTTGCTCCCGTTTGCACAAACAAAGTCTGATTTGCACAAAACTTTAATACATTGTTCAACTCTAGGGTCTAGGTCATTTGAAAGTGAAGTGATTCAAATTGACACATTAGCGCCCCCTACAGACTATTTCAAAATTTTAGATGGGCATTTTCAAATTTAGTTTTTTCAAAATGTTTGAAATTTTGTGCATAAATCTGTTTTGCCCTCTTGATTCAAAAAGTCAATAGGGTCCAAGGCTTATTTCTTACCCTGTTGCCGTGGCGACGACAAACGCTCCCCATTCATTGCAAATGTACACCTCACACAAACATCAAACCAGCCTTGGCCGTTTCACAGATTCGCGTCAAAATCGCTCCACATCATCTCAACACATGTACCATCAAAATGACTTCAGGGAATTTTGATCAGTGAAACGCTGTTTGAGCAGCAGAGCGCCAAAAACTGGCGTATTTTTTTTCAGTTTTTGACAATAGAAAAATTGCTTCCGTTTGCACAAACAAAGTCTGATTTGCACAAAACTTGAATCCATGGTTCAACTCTTGGGTCTAGGTCATTTGAAAGTTAGAATTTTGAAATTGGCTCTATAGTGCCACCTACAACAGCCAATTTAAAAATGCCTATGGGAGGGGTTCGAGGTCAAAATTTTCGTAGAACCATTTAATTTGGTACACATGTTCCTCAAGTCAAGACATGGAAAAAATGTAATTATGGCTAATCCCTCCGACAAACAGGAAGCCCATAAATTTCACTGCAAAATGGAAAAATGAAAACCAATCATTCTCATACACGTCGGTTGGAAAGCGACTCCTCCTCGGCCGTTTCACTGATTGGCCTCAAAATTGTTACAAATCATCTCAACACATTTACCTTCAAAATGACTTCAGGGATTTTTGATCAGTGAAACGTTGTTTGAGCAGCGGAGCGGCAAAATGTGAGGGTTTTTTTGGCCGTTTTTGACAACATACATTTTTCCCCGTTTGCACAAACAAAGACTGATTTGCATTAAACTTGAATCCATTGTTCAACTCCAGGGTTTAGGTCAGGTGAAAGTGAAATATTTGAAATTGGCCCATTAGCGCCCCCTAAAGACTGAGTCAAAGTTTACATGGGGAGCCAAACCAGCTCTACTTATCATATTCATTACAATTTGACTAACAATCTTCTATGGCTACGGGAACAAATCATCACACAACGGCGCCACCTCCTTTGAGCGGTGCTGCGTGGTACGGTGTGGTACGGCGTAGTGCGGGGCGTTGTGGAGCGCCGCATTGCGGCTTGGTGCGGGGCGGCGTGAGGCGGGACAGCATGGTGCAGGGCGGCGTGGTGCGGGGTGGCTTGGTGCGGGGCGGCGTGGAACGGGGTGGTGCGCGCGGTGCGGGGAGTCGCGCGGTGCGGGGAGTTGCGCGGTGCGGCGAGGGCCGTTCGACGCCGCTTGCGGCTTTAATTTATTTATTTCTTTCTTTCTTTCTTTTTTCTTCTGCACTTTGAGCCTTAATTTGACCCCCTGAACATGCATGAAAAGTTGTTAATTTTGGCCCAAAAATCAGACCTGGCGAAAAATTTGATATTTTGGTGTTTATTTTTATGGGACTCAAAAAATGACAGAACAGCGCCACCTACAACAGCCAAAATAATACCCCTATGGGACTTTTCGGAGGTCAAGTTTGTCGTAGAAACATGAAATTTGGTACACATGTTCCTCAAGTCAAGACAAGAAAAAAATATTATTATGGCCCCGCCCCCTGACAAACAGGAAGCCCATAAATTTCACTGCAAAATGGAAAAATGAACAGCAAAAGTTTTCATACATGTCGGTTGGAAAGCGACTCCTCCTCGGCCGTTTCACCGATTCGCCTCAAAATCGCTCCACATCATCTCAACACATGTACCTTCAAAATGACCTCAGGGATTTTTGATCAGTGAAACATTGTTCGAGCAGCGGAGCGGCAAAATGTGACCTTTTTTTGGCCGTTTTTGACAACATTAAATTTGCTCCCGTTTGCACAAACAAAGTCTGATTTGCACAAAACTTTAATACATTGTTCAACTCTAGGGTCTAGGTCATTTGAAAGTTAAATGATTCAAATTGACACATTAGCGCCCCCTACAGACTATTTCAAAGTTTTAGATGGGCATTTTCAAATTTAGTTTTTTCAAAATGTTTGAAATTTTGCACATAAATCTGTTTTGCCCTCTTGATTCAAAAAGTCAATTGGGTCCAAGGCTTATTTTTTACCCTGTTGCCGTGGCGACAGAAACGCTCCCCATTCATTGCAAATGTACACCTCACACAAACATCAAACCAGCCTCGGCCGTTTCACCGATTCGCCTCAAAATCGCTCCACATCATCTCAACACATGTACCATCAAAATGACTTCAGGGAATTTTGATCAGTGAAACGTTGTTTGAAGCAGCGGAGCGGCAAAATGTGAGGGTTTTTTTGGCTCTTTTTGACAACATTAATTTTGCTCCTGTTTGCACAAACAAAGTCTGATTTGCACAAAACTTTAATCCATTGTTCAATTCCAGGGTTTAGGTCAGGTTAAAGTGAAATATTGGAAATTGGCCCATTAGCGCCCCCTACAGACTGTGTCAAAGTTTACATGGGGAGCCAAACCAGCTCTACTTATCATATTCATTACAATTTGACTAACATTCTTCTATGGCTACAAAACAAATCATCACACGGCGGTGCCACCTCCTTTTAGCGGTGCTGCGTGGTACGGTGTGGTGCGGCGTAGTGCGGGGCGTTGTGGAGCGGCGCGTTGCGGCTTGGTGCGGGCGGGGCGTGTGCGGTGGGGGGCGGGCGTGGTGTGCGGGGCAGGGTGCGGGCGGCTGGTGCGGGGCTGGTGCGGGGAGTGCGCGCGGTGCGGGAGTCGCGCGGTGCGGCGAGGGCCGTTCGAGCCGCCGCTTGCGGCTTAATTTTTTTTTTCTTTCTTTCTTTCTTTTTTCTTCTGCACTTTGAGCCTTAATTTGACCCCCTGAACATGCATGAAAAGTTGTTAATTTTGGCCCAAAAATCAGACCTGGCGAAAAATTTGATATTTTGGTGTTTATTTTTATGGGACTCAAAAAATGACAGAACAGCGCCACCTACAACAGCCAAAATAATACCCCTATGGGACTTTTCGGAGGTCAAGTTTGTCGTAGAAACATGAGATTTGGTACACATGTTCCTCAAGTCAAGACAAGAAAAAAATATTATTATGGCCCCGCCCTCTGACAAACAGGAAGCCCATAAATTTCACTGCAAAATGGAAAAATGAACAGCAAAAGTTTTCATACATGTCGGTTGGAAAGCGACTCCTCCTCGGCCGTTTCACCGATTCGCCTCAAAATCGCTCCACATCATCTCAACACATGTACCTTCAAAATGACCTCAGGGATTTTTGATCAGTGAAACATTGTTTGAGCAGCGGAGCGGCAAAATGTGACCTTTTTTTGGCCGTTTTTGACAACATTAAATTTGCTCCCGTTTGCACAAACAAAGTCTGATTTGCACAAAACTTTAATACATTGTTCAACTCTAGGGTCTAGGTCATTTGAAAGTTAATTGATTCAAATTGACACATTAGCGCCCCCTACAGACTATTTCAAAGTTTTAGATGGGCATTTTCAAATTTAGTTTTTTCAAAATGTTTGAAATTTTGCACATAAATCTGTTTTGCCCTCTTGATTCAAAAAGTCAATAGGGTCCAAGGCTTATTTTTTACCTGTTGCCGTGGCGACGACAAACGCTCCCCATTCATTGCAAATGTACACCTCACACAAACATCAAACCAGCCTCGGCCGTTTCACCGATTCGCCTCAAAATCGCTCCACATCATCTCAACACATGTACCATCAAAATGACTTCAGGGAATTTTGATCAGTGAAACGTTGTTTGAGCAGCAGAGCGCCAAAAAGTGGCGTATTTTTTTTCAGTTTTTGACAATAGAAAAATTGCTTCCGTTTGCACAAACAAAGTGTGATTGGCACAAAACTTGAATCCATGGTTCAACTCTTGGGTCTAGGTCATTTGAAAGTTAAATTTTGAAATTGGCTCTATAGCGCCACCTACAACAGCCAATTTAAAAATGCCTATGGGAGGGGTTCGAGGTCAAAATTGTCGTAGAACCATGTAATTTGGTACACATGTTCCTCAAGTCAAGACATGGAAAAAATGTTATTATGGCTAATCCCTCTGACAAACAGGAAGCTCATAAATTTCATTGCAAAATGGAAAAATGAAAACCAATCATTTTCATACATGTCGGTTGGAAAGCGACTCCTCCTCGGCCGTTTCACCGATTGGCCTCAAAATTGCTCCAAATTATCTCAACACATGTACCTTCAAAATGACTTCAGGGATTTTTAATCAGTGAAACGTTGTTTTGAGCAGCGGAGCGGCAAAATGTGAGGGTTTTTTTGGCCGTTTTTGACAACATTAAATTTGCTCCCGTTTGCACAAACAAAGTCTGATTTGCATTAAACTTGAATCCATTGTTCAACTCCAGGGTTTAGGTCAGGTGAAAGTGAAATATTTGAAATTGGCCCATTAGCGCCCCCAACAGACTGAGGCAAAGTTTACATGGGGAGCCAAACCAGCTCTACTTATCATATTCATTACAATTTGACTAACAATCTTCTATGGCTACGGGAACAAATCATCACACGGCGGCGCCACCTCCTTTGAGCGGTGCTGCGTGGTACGTGTGGTGCGGCGTATGCGGCGTAGTGCGGGGCGTTGTGGAGCGGCGCGTTGCGGCTTGGTGCGGGGCGGCGTGGTGCGGGCGGCGTGGTGCAGGGCGGCGTGGTGCGGGGGCTTGCGGTGGGGTGGGCGCGGTGCGGGGAGTCGCGCGGTGCGGCGAGGGCCGTTCGACGCCGCTTGCGGCTTTAATTTTATTTATTTCTTTCTTTCTTTCTTTTTTCTTCTGCACTTTGAGCCTTAATTTGACCCCCTGAACATGCATGAAAAGTTGTTAATTTTGGCCCAAAAATCAGACCTGGCGAAAAATTTGATATTTTGGTGTTTATTTTTATGGGACTCAAAAAATGACAGAACAGCGCCACCTACAACAGCCAAAATAATACCCCTATGGGACTTTTCGGAGGTCAAGTTTGTCGTAGAAACATGAAATTTGGTACACATGTTCCTCAAGTCAAGACAAGAAAAAAATATTATTATGGCCCCGCCCCCTGACAAACAGGAAGCCCATAAATTTCACTGCAAAATGGAAAAATGAACAGCAAAAGTTTTCATACATGTCGGTTGGAAAGCGACTCCTCCTCGGCCGTTTCACCGATTCGCATCAAATTTGCTCCACATCATCTTAACACATGTACCTTCAAAATGACCTCAGGGATTTTTGATCAGTGAAACATTGTTCGAGCAGCGGAGCGGCAAAATGTGACCTTTTTTTGGCCGTTTTTGACAACATTAAATTTGCTCCCGTTTGCACAAACAAAGTCTGATTTGCACAAAACTTTAATACATTGTTCAACTCTAGGGTCTAGGTAGTTTGAAAGTGAATTAATTCAAATTGACACATTAGCGCCCCCTACAGACTATTTCAAAGTTTTAGATGGGCATTTTCAAATTTAGTTTTTTCAAAATGTTTGAAATTTTGCACATAAATCTGTTTTGCCCTCTTGATTCAAAAAGTCAATTGGGTCCAAGGCTTATTTTTTACCCTGTTGCCGTGGCGACGAGAAACGCTCCCCATTCATTGCAAATGTACACCTCACACAAACATCAAACCAGCCTCGGCCGTTTCACCGATTTGCCTCAAAATCGCTCCACATCATCTCAACACATGTACAATCAAAATGACTTCAGGGAATTTTGATCAGTGAAACGTTGTTTGAGCAGCAGAGCGCCAAAAAGTGGCATATTTTTTTTCAGTTTTTGACAATAGAAATTTTTTTTCCGTTTGCACAAACAAAGTCTGATTTGCACAAAACTTGAATCCATGGTTTAACTCTTGCGTCTAGGTCATTTGAAAGTTGAAATTTTGAAATTGGCTCTATAGCGCCATCTACAACAGCCAATTTAAAAATGCCTATGGGATGGGTTCGAGGTCAAAATTGTCGTAGAGCCATGTAATATGGAACACATGTTCCTCAAGTCAAGACATGGATAAAATGTTATTATGGATAAGCCCTCTGACAAACAGGAAGCCCATAACTTTCATTGCAAATTGGAAAAATGAAAACCAATCATTTTCATAAACGTCGGTTGGAAAGCGACTCCTCCTCGGCCGTTTCACCGATTGGCCTCAAAATTGTTCCAAATCATCTCAACACATTTACCTTCAAAATGACTTCAGGGAATTTTAATCAGTGAAACGTTGTTTGAGCAGCGGAGCGGCAAAATGTGAGGTTTTTTTTGGCCGTTTTTGACAACATTATTTTTTTTCCCGTTTGTACAAACAAAGTCTGATTTGCATTAAACTT
Source organism: Knipowitschia caucasica (assembly GCA_964034765.1). Classification (NCBI taxonomy): domain Eukaryota; kingdom Metazoa; phylum Chordata; class Actinopteri; order Gobiiformes; family Gobiidae; genus Knipowitschia; species Knipowitschia caucasica. The sequence continues at coordinate 32,522,763 of OZ035842.1, forward strand.
GAATCCATTGTTCAACTCCAGGGTTTAGGTCAGGTGAAAGTGAAATATTTGAAATTGGCCCATTAGCGCCCCCTACAGACTGATTCAAAGTTTATATGGGGAGCCAAACCAGCTCTACTTATCATATTCATTACAATTTGACTAAGTTCTTCTATGGCTACGGGAACCAATCATCACACGGCGGCGCCACCTCCTATGCGCGGTGCTGCGTGGTACGGTGTGGTGCGACGTAGTGCGGGGCGTTGTGGAGCGGTGCGTTGCGGCTTGGTGCGGGGCGGCGTGATGCGGGACGGCGTGGTGCGGGGTGGCTTGGTGCGGGGTGGCTTGGTGTGGGGTGGCTTGGTGCGGGGCGGCGTGGAACGGGGTGGTGCGCGCGGTGCGGCGAGGGCCGTTCGACGCCGCTTGCGGCTTTAATTTATTTTTTATTTTTTCTAATATGGTACTTGAAATTTGCTTTGGAGATGAAGACACAATGAAGTATAAAAAGCCCATACAGGGTGCTTGCTCTTTTTCCAAATTAAAATTCCAGAATTTTTTAAAACTGTTTTTTTTCCCCCCCAAGACCTTAGCAGTGACATCACGAAAATCAAAAAGGCAAGCGTTGATTGGACATCATTCCATTAGGCTAATACAGTACACGACCAGTTAGCAAAATAATAGTTTTATAGCCTACCTTCCTTTGAGCACACTGTCAAATTCTACCATAAATTTTTTCCCCAAACTTTATTAAGACTTTCACGCAAAATTCAAGACTTTTTCAAGGTCGATACAGGCCTCTGTCTCTGCCTTTATGTTTTTGTATTTATTTAGGCAAAGGTCTGGAAAACAGCGTTTGAGAATAGTTTTAAATCTTTATACCAGAGGATCCATGTCAAAACCATGTACACACAAACAAACACACATTTTCCGGAAGACTCTGGATTGCCACCGAACAGGAAACCAAAGTAAATGTACTTAAAAGTCTTCATGACTGAGTGAGTGGGGTCTGAGTGAGAGGGGTCTGAGTGAGAGGGGTCTGAGTGAGGGGGGTCTGAGTGAGGGGGGGTCTGAGTGAGGGGGGTCTGAGTGAGAGGGGGTCTGAGTTTTAACTATTAAAGGGTTGAGTCAAAGTCATAAAATTGGGAAATGATTTTATCTAAATGTTCATTGTAGTTTCAATGTGACATTTTCGATCCTATAAGTAGTTTTCTGTTCTGCGTCTGTCATCATTCTAACTCACTTATACAAATAAAAATATATTGGCTAAAAAAATATAACCTTGTTAAAACCCAATGGCAAAAGACATTTCTAATCTCAAAACCTGCGTCTCCGCTTCTGAGAGCAGCCGTTTTCCCCCAGGATGCATCACTCCCCACTCTTAGCCATGTTACGTGTTACGCAACTGGAAACATGACATTTTAATAACACCGAGTTTGTGTGGGCTGAGCGCTGGTCTGAATGTAGGGCGCAGTCTGTGGTGGTGCTGCCAGGATGCATTAGGGTCCCTGAAGAGGAGCTACAGCTGCTGCAACATCTGCTGCAGAGAGACCCCCGCTAACTCCACTCACTCAGACCCCACTCACTCAGACCCCCCTCACTCAGACCCCCCCTCACTCAGACCCCCCCTCACTCAGACCCCACTCACTCAGACCCCCGCTCACTCAGACCCCACTCACTCAGACCCCACTCACTCAGACCCCCCTCACTCAGACCCCCCCTCACTCAGACCCCCCTCACTCAGACCCCTCTCACTCAGACCCCCCCTCACTCAGACCCCCCTCACTCAGACCCCTCTCACTCAGACCCCCCCTCACTCAGACCCCCCCTCACTCAGACCCCCCCTCACTCAGACCCCACTCACTCAGACCCCCCCTCACTCAGACCCCCCTCACTCAGACCCCCCTCACTCAGACCCCCCTCACTCAGACCCCCCCTCACTCAGACCCCCCTCACTCAGACCCCTCTCACTCAGACTCCTCTCACTCAGACTCCTCTCACTCAGACCCCTCTCACTCAGACCCCCACTCACTCAGACCCCCCCTCACTCAGACCCCTCTCACTCAGACCCCACTCACTCAGACCCCTCTCACTCAGACCCCCCCTCACTCAGACCCCCCCTCACTCAGACCCCCCCCACTCAGACCCCTCTCACTCAGACCCCCACTCACTCCTCTCACTCAGACCCCTCTCACTCAGACCCCCCCTCACTCAGACCCCCCTCACTCAGACCCCTCTCACTCAGACCCCCCCTCACTCAGACCCCCACTCACTCAGACCCCCACTCACTCCTCTCACTCAGACCCCTCTCACTCAGACCCCCCCTCACTCAGACCCCCCCTCACTCAGACCCCTCTCACTCAGACCCCTCTCACTCAGACCCCTCTCACTCAGACCCCCCCTCACTCAGACCCCCTCTCACTCAGACCCCTCTCACTCTGACCCCCACTCACTCAGACCCCCCCTCACTCAGACCCCCCTCACTCAGACCCCCCTCACTCAGACCCCCCCTCACTCAGACTCCCCTCACTCAGACCCCTCTCACTCAGACCCCCCCTCACTCAGACCCCACTCACTCAGACCCCCCCTCACTCAGACCCCCCCTCACTCAGACCCCACTCACTCAGACCCCCCCTCACTCAGACCCCCTCACTCAGACTCCTCTCACTCAGACCCCACTCACTCAGACCCCACTCACTCAGACCCCACTCACTCAGACCCCCCTCACTCAGACCCCCCCTCACTCAGACCCCCTCTCACTCAGACCCCTCTCACTCAGACCCCACTCACTCAGACCCCCACTCACTCAGACCCCTCTCACTCAGACCCTCTCACTCAGACCCCACTCACTCAGACCCCCCTCACTCAGACCCCCCCTCACTCAGACCCCTCTCACTCAGACCCCCCTCACTCAGACCCCACTCACTCAGACCCCCCTCACTCAGACCCCACTCACTCAGACCCCCCTCACTCAGACCCCCACTCACTCAGACCCCCACTCACTCAGACCCCCCCTCACTCAGACCCCTCTCACTCAGACCCCACTCACTCAGACCCCCCTCTCACTCAGACCCCCCCTCACTCAGACCCCACTCACTCAGACCCCCCTCACTCAGACCCCACTCACTCAGACCCCCCTCACTCAGACCCCCACTCACTCAGACCCCCACTCACTCAGACCCCCCCTCACTCAGACCCCTCTCACTCAGACCCCACTCACTCAGACCCCCCTCTCACTCAGACCCCCCCTCACTCAGACCCCACTCACTCAGACCCCACTCACTCAGACCCCTCTCACTCAGACCCCCCTCACTCAGACCCCCACTCACTCAGACCCCTCTCACTCAGACCCCCCTCACTCAGACCCCCACTCACTCAGACCCCTCTCACTCAGACCCCCCTCACTCAGACCCCCACTCACTCTGACCCCCACTCACTCCACTCACTCAGACCCCACTCACTCAGACCCCCCTCACTCAGACCCCCACTCACTCAGACCCCCACTCACTCAGACCCCCCCTCACTCAGACCCCTCTCACTCAGACCCCTCTCACTCAGACCCCCACTCACTCAGACCCCCACTCACTCAGACCCCCCTCACTCAGCACCCCTCTCACTCAGACCCCCACTCACTCAGACCCCCACTCACTCAGACCCCCACTCACTCAGACCCCCCCTCACTCAGACCCCTCTCACTCAGACCCCTCTCACTCAGACCCCCCTCACTCAGACCCCACTCACTCAGACCCCCCCTCACTCAGACCCCCCCTCACTCAGACCCCACTCACTCAGACCCCTCTCACTCAGACCCCCCCTCACTCAGACCCCACTCACTCAGACCCCCCTCACTCAGACCCCCCCTCACTCAGACTCCTCTCACTCAGACCCCTCTCACTCAGACCCCCCCTCACTCAGACCCCACTCACTCAGACCCCCCTCACTCAGACCCCACTCACTCAGACCCCCCTCACTCAGACCCCCACTCACTCAGACCCCCACTCACTCAGACCCCCCCTCACTCAGACCCCTCTCACTCAGACCCCACTCACTCAGACCCCCCTCTCACTCAGACCCCCCCTCACTCAGACCCCACTCACTCAGACCCCCCTCACTCAGACCCCCACTCACTCAGACCCCCCCTCACTCAGACCCCTCTCACTCAGACCCCACTCACTCAGACCCCCCTCACTCAGACCCCCACTCACTCTGACCCCCACTCACTCCACTCACTCAGACCCCCCCTCACTCAGACCCCTCTCACTCAGACCCCACTCACTCAGACCCCCCTCACTCAGACCCCCACTCACTCAGACCCCCCTCACTCAGACCCCCCTCACTCAGACCCCCCCTCACTCAGACCCCCCCTCACTCAGACCCCCCCTCACTCAGACCCCCCTCACTCAGACCCCTCTCACTCAGACCCCCCCTCACTCAGACCCCCACTCACTCAGACCCCCCCTCACTCAGACCCCCCTCACTCAGACCCCCCTCACTCAGACCCCCCCTCACTCAGACCCCCCCTCACTCAGACCCCCCCTCACTCAGACCCCCCTCACTCAGACCCCCCCTCACTCAGACCCCTCTCACTCAGACCCCCTCTCACTCAGACCCCCCCTCACTCAGACCCCCACTCACTCAGACCCCCCTCACTCAGACCCCCCTCACTCAGACCCCCCTCACTCAGACCCCCCCTCACTCAGACCCCCCCTCACTCAGACCCCTCTCACTCAGACCCCCCTCACTCAGACCCCCCCTCACTCAGACCCCCCCTCACTCAGACCCCCCTCACTCAGACCCCCCCTCACTCAGACCCCCCTCACTCAGACCCCCCTCACTCAGACCCCCCCTCACTCAGACCCCCCCTCACTCAGACCCCCCCTCACTCAGACCCCCCTCACTCAGACCCCCCCTCACTCAGACCCCTCTCACTCAGCCCCCTCTCACTCAGACCCCTCTCACTCAGACCCCCCTCACTCAGACCCCCACTCACTCAGACCCCCCCTCACTCAGACCCCCCTCACTCAGACTCCTCTCACTCAGACCCCCCCTCACTCAGACCCCCACTCACTCAGACCCCCCCTCACTCAGACCCCTCTCACTCAGACCCCTCTCACTCAGACCCCTCTCACTCAGACCCCCCCTCACTCAGACCCCCACTCACTCAGACCCCCCCTCACTCAGACCCCCTCACTCAGACTCCTCTCACTCAGACCCCCCTCACTCAGACCCCTCTCACTCAGACCCCCCCTCACTCAGACCCCCTCTCACTCAGACCCCTCTCACTCAGACACTCCCCCCTCACTCAGACCCCCTCTCACTCAGACCCCTCTCACTCAGACCCCCCCTCACTCAGACCCCACTCACTCAGACCCCACTCACTCAGACCCCCCCTCACTCAGACCCCCCTCACTCAGACCCCTCTCACTCAGACCCCTCTCACTCAGACCCCCACTCACTCAGACCCCCACTCACTCAGACCCCCTCTCACTCAGACCCCACTCACTCAGACCCCCCTCACTCTGACCCCCCCTCACTCAGACCCCCTCTCACTCAGACCCCTCTCACTCTGACCCCCACTCACTCAGACCCCCCCTCACTCAGACCCCCCTCACTCAGACCCCCCCTCACTCAGACCCCCCTCACTCAGACCCCCTCTCACTCAGACCCCCTCTCACTCAGACCCCCACTCACTCAGACCCCCCCTCACTCAGACCCCCCCTCACTCAGACCCCCCCTCACTCAGACCCCCACTCACTCAGACCCCCCCTCACTCAGACCCCCCTCACTCAGACCCCCTCTCACTCAGACCCCCTCTCACTCAGACCCCCCCTCACTCAGACCCCCCTCACTCAGACCCCCCTCACTCAGGCCCCCCCTCACTCAGACCCCCCTCACTCAGACCCCCCCTCACTCAGACCCCACTCACTCAGACCCCACTCACTCAGACCCCCCTCACTCAGACCCCCCTCACTCAGACCCCCCCCCACTCAGACCCCCCTCACTCAGACCCCCCCTCACTCAGACCCCCCTCACTCAGACCCCCCTCACTCAGGCCCCCCCTCACTCAGACCCCCCTCACTCAGACCCCCCCTCACTCAGACCCCACTCACTCAGACCCCACTCACTCAGACCCCCCCTCACTCAGACCCCCCTCACTCAGACCCCTCTCACTCAGACCCCTCTCACTCAGACCCCCCTCACTCAGACCCCCCTCACTCAGACCCCCCTCACTCAGACCCCCCCTCACTCAGACCCCCTCTCACTCAGACCCCCCCTCACTCAGACCCCCCTCACTCAGACCCCCCTCACTCAGACCCCCCTCACTCAGACCCCCCTCACTCAGACCCCCCTCACTCAGACCCCTCTCACTCAGACCCCCTCACTCAGACCCCCCCTCACTCAGACCCCCTCTCACTCAGACCCCCCCTCACTCAGACCCCCCCTCACTCAGACCCCCCTCACTCAGACCCCCTCACTCAGACCCCACTCACTCAGACCCCCCTCACTCAGACCCCCCCTCACTCAGACCCCACTCACTCAGACCCCCCTCACTCAGACCCCCCCTCACTCAGACCCCTCTCACTCAGACCCCCCCTCACTCAGACCCCCCTCACTCAGACCCCCCTCACTCAGACCCCCCTCACTCAGACCCCACTCACTCAGACCCCCCTCACTCAGACCCCCCCTCACTCAGACGTCTCCTTCCTCCTCCTCGCTCTTACGCAGCTCTTACGCAGCTCTTACGCAGCTCTTACGCAGCTCTTACGCAGCTCTTACGCAGCTCTTACGCAGCTCTTACGCAGCTCTTACGCAGCTCTTACGCAGCTCTTACGCAGCTCTTACGCAGCTCTTACGCAGCTCTTACGCAGCTCTTACGCAGCTCTTACGCAGCTCTTACGCAGCTCTTACGCAGCTCTTACGCAGCTCTTACGTAACGTTGTCGGGGAAATTCCTGTTTGAAAAGCGCTCGGGCTGCAGGGCGGTGGGAAGAAGATCGAGATTGAAGATTGAGATTGTTTACCGTTTGCAGTAAAACCATGTTGGAGTAACTGTGCAAGACTAATCGCAGTGTGCACTCGAGCTCATGACAAAGTTTTCAGTAATGTTTTTAGGGAACACAGAGAAAGTCCTGGGTTCCATTCCAAATCCAGGACCTTTCTGTGTAGAGTTTGCATGTTCTCCCCGTGTCTGGTTTCTCCAATCACAAAAACAAAGCTACAATCTGATGTATTTACAGCGATGTCCCTTTCCAAATAAAATTAATAAGATAAAATAAATGTGTCCAAACTCACAGGGCCAAGTCCTGCAGTCCCTGGAGCAGCCTGTGGGACGTCCCGCTGTCTTTCGCCCCCAGTGAAGCCATGAGGAAGTGCACGTCGTTAAACAGGGTCACATGATCGTCAGTGTGCGGCCGCGTGATCTGGAACAACTCACGCCAGCGTTCTTTCACACACACTCCTGAAACAGACAAACGGGATTTCTACACTGCAAACAAGTATACACACACGTATACACACACATGTATACACAAACATGTACACACAAACATGTATACACAAACATGTATACACACACACGTTCACATACATGTATACACACACATGTACACACATGTGTTTTGTCAAAAACAAACATGAGCAGTTCTTGGTCCGGCGTCTTAAACACCGACCTCCTTCATTTAGAAACTAATGGATCATTGCAGTGGAGTAATAAACTTTTAAATTAAAAACTGAAGATGAAAGTAGAGCCATTATACACATTTCCGATGCTCCGCTGCAGGTGTCAGGATAATGAGATGCACTGTGGGGAATGATAGCTTCTCGTTAGCCATTTGTCTGAAACTAAACAAAGAACATTTATCTAAAATTGTTCATGGCAGATAAAAATATCTACAGCTACACTTTGGCTTGTGCTGTTTTTATCAGAGTTCTACAGCGGCCATGAAATACATAATCATCTGAAAATGAATAGTATCGTTGTCAAAATGTGTCCTCTACATTTTACTAACGAAGAGGAATTATCAATGTGTCGACAATGTGTTAAGTAATAAATAATTATACCCAGGCCTGGATAGTGATCCAGTAACGTTTATCTTTTGGATATATTCTTTATGAAAAAGAACAGTCCAAGAGCATTCTTTTTCATAATAAATATCAGAAAAAAGGTCCTGGTGCACACTGGGGTAGTCTGGGCAGTTATTCCACAGTGGTTTTACTGCAAATGGCAAATAAACTGAATCTGACATGCCGCAGTTCAGAGCCATAGACTGGTGTTTGCAGGTCGATTGTTTTAACATTTGTATTCATTCTTTTATATGGATAGGTGAGAATAGAGTTATAAAAGTTATATCATTTTAATGAATATTTAATGCATTGTCTCTAAACTAACTGTGTTGTCAGAGTTCACTGTGATTAAGCTGAATGTGAAGGTGAATGCATGTTAACAGGTCAGTGGGCTACTTTCTGACCGTTCTCTTTCATGTTGGTAATGGATGTCCATACGTCACAAGTTTAGGTTGTGAAGTGACTTTTGGGTTGTCAGCGTGAGATAAAACTGAAAACCTTTTTAGGCTAAAATGTTTGAACTGTGTCAACAGACGGATGGTTTGGACCAAATGGAATCTCTGGAGTGACAATAATGTGGTCGTGATGTTGGTGTGTTTTTGTCTAAATAAATAGACATGTGACATTCAGTGCACACATGGTCACAGCACCAGGATCAGAGCTGTGCCGGGACCATGTGTGCTCCTTGTGTTACAAGTATTAATGATCCTTGTCTGTTGTCTTTGTCCAGGCACTGTAGTTTATACCATCTTTAACAATAGGAAAGTGCATATTAATGAACAACAGGAGCTGTAAATCCACCAGACTGTAAGTCGCACATTTCCATCTGGAGTCCCACAGTCACTCTTTCAGCCTCACCTGTTGTACATGTTTAGTTATATTTATTCACAGTAAAAAAAATGATGAAAAACAAGCCAAAAATAATTAATTAATTTGAGCACAGTTTGACTGCCTTAAAACAAGATTTACCAACGTGACAAAGCAAAATGATCTTGTTTTAAAAAGATACAACAAATGTCTCCCTTGAGAAAATAAAGCAACAGTTCTTGAAATAAGACTAAATGTCTTTGTCCCATCGGAGAATCAGTCAGAATATAAACACTGGATTCAAGCATTTATGACCTCATATTTGATCATGTTTTGCAGTGTTTCGATCTTGTTTGTACATCCTACCTTCCATTTCAAGTCTGTAAAGCATGGAGCAGGCGTCCACAACGTCCAGCATCGCTCCCGAGGCCTTCCCACGAGGAAACACCTAAAAAAAGAGCCGAGAACATGAACAGTAAAGAAGACCACTCTCCACCAACGACAGAACAGAAACAGACTGTCAACGTGGATCCCACTGAGACGGGCCTTAAACTTTGATGGCTCTTCCATGATGTGAGAACGTGCCACTGTGTTCAAACATGTGTCAGTCTAGAGCAACATTACGCAACGTCTCTGAACGGCACCAGGGCGACTAAGTGCTCCGCGGCCTCTGCAGTGTGTGCGATTAAATAATGATCAGAGGATGTGTGCATGGTTCCTGTACGTTTGTTCACACTTGTCCTTCTGACCCGACACACACAAAAAGTGCTACAACATAGTGCCCTTAGCGTGCGTCCCCCTAGCCCTGGTTTGTACGGACGCAGCCTACATGTGCCATCCGTAATCAGTGTCCCGTATTCTGACGAGGCCAAAACACACTGACCTGCGAGTCGAAAATATTCAGCGCAGCCTCGTACTCTCCCTGTGGACCCAGAGCAGGAGACAAAGAATTAGAATCGCTCCGGAATGCAGAGATAGCCTGCTGATAGAGAGGGTTCCGCAGATACAAACACAAATTAATCTTGCGCTATAATCAACTGCAGAATACTTTAGATTACCCAAAGGTATCCATGGGTATCGTGAATGAATAGAGGCTCTAGGATTCCCTCGCAGCTATGTGCTTGACTGAGAAAACTCATTAAAACCTTTACCTTCTCGATGAAGTATAGAGCCCAGTGCCAATAGTTGTGGCTGGCCAGCATATCAGAAACCTGTTAAATAAATACAATTGTAAAGTCAGGCTGTTTGAGCAGTGTTTGGGCCGGTTTACACGGAGACGCAGCCAAGAAATTATTAAGACTAAGAGTTAAACAAATAAAACATAAATAAACAGTAAAAAATAATGTAATTCTAACGCCCGGCCAGTAGAAGGCAGCGGAACTTTACAACGCAACACCCATCGTATACCTTCCACTAACGTCCTCATCAGACCACCGCAAAGCAGAAAAAGAATGCACCAACAACATTCTGCATTTAACAGTAATGAAAATGGAAATGGCAACTACACTGCAAAAAGTGATGAAAAATAAGTCAAACATTTTTAAGATTTGGCAAAAAATGTATCTTAATTTAAGAAAATTTTAAAAAAGATACAAGAAATGTCTCCTTTGGAATGAGAAAATAAAGCAGTTCTTGAAATCAGACTAAAGGGCTTGGTCCCGTTGGAGAATCTTGTTTTAAGACAGAATGTGCTCAAATTAACATAAAGACCCCTCTGTTCAAGACATTGTTACCCAATATTTTATCACTTTTTGCAGTTTTACGTGGTTTTGTTTGGACGGACGTAGAAGTAGAATTGCTCCTCTGTGTAACAGCTGAAGCCCACATAGCTTAAGTTTATCCGCCGCCATAGTTTACGTTTGTTCACGGTTACTACGCCGGTCCAGATGTATGGAGTGGGGACGTGGTGAGGTCATCGCAGGCAGAGAGCTCGCCCCTTTTTGATCACACGGCTGCGTTATGCCCACCGCCTCACAGTGAATCAGCAATGTTTCACTTTAGTTCAGAATTGTTGGAGGTCGTGTGAACAAAAGGCCAAACAACTCTACACTGCAAAAACTTAATGGCTTGGTAAAAATGGCTTGAATCGAATGGTTTTTATCTTATGTTGAGCACAATCTGACTGTGTTAAAACAAGACTCTCCAATGGGATGAAGCCATTTAGTCTAATTTTAAGAACTGTTGCTTTATTTTCTCATTTCAATGGAGACGTTTCTTGTATATTTTTAAAACAAGATAGTTTTGCTCAAATTAAGATACATTTTACCAAATTTGAGTCCTTTTTGACTTATTTTTCATCGCTTTTTGCACTGTCATGTCTGATTGTCACAGCGTCTCCGTGTAAACAGCTCCTTAGCCGTCGACTCTGACACAGACAGAAGGGTGAGCAAGGTTACAGATTACTCCACCTGCCACTCATTCTCCCGGCCCTGCATGAACTGGAGGCCTTTATCCACTTCGGCTTTCATCTCGTAGACGTGGGCAACGGCGTGGACAGCCCAGGCGTCACCGGGAACCAGAGAGAGTCCCTGCAAGAAGCATAAAAGATGTGTCTGGCTTCATACCACCCACGAAATAGCTCTTTGAAAATGACTGTTAAACTCCCTGGGCGCTACTGGCTTCCATTTTGTCCTATGATGGTTGTCTGATGTTGTATAGAGCAGCAACGCATTAGATCATTACGGCTAAGGACTAGCTCTTTATCACATCCCAGAGAAGAGCAGTGAGTGGAAGCCATTAGCCTGAACATGTTGACATTTATTACTTACTGCCAATCGCACAGAAAGAGGCAAAGTAATTGTAAACAAAAGGGCGGTGAAGAGAAGGGAGAATCTCACCTGAAGAGCCACTTTCTCCGCCTGGTCATAGAAGTGAGTCTCCAGCAGACCGAATGAATACAGACCATTCAGATAGCTGTGCGGGAAAAACAAAAACAGTCTGTCACGAAATCCAAGAGAGAAAGTGCAAGAGAGAGGGATAGTGATTTAGGTAATGTCCTTTAGCAATTTGACCACAAGTTGAAATGCATGAGATTGGTTATCGCTATTTAGATAAAACTTTATGGACAAATTACATCTAGGAGCAGTTCCTAAGTTGGATGACAAAACAACAAAACAACATTATTATTCATGTCTAATATTTCTATACAGCGGTTTTTTGGACACTCAAAGACGCTTCACATCATTATTCTCTCTCTCCAAACACTGTGGTGATAAACTACTGTAGCCACAGCTGCCCTGGGGCACACTGACAGAAGCGAGGCAACCAGTCTGTGCCATCGGCCCCTCCCTCCACCACCAACCATTCACACACACACCAGACTCATTCTAATGTGGGGGAAGTGTCTTGCCTAAGGACACAACCACAGTTTGGCACTTTACAGCCGCCCCACTGTGGCACCTGCTGTTCCCAGAGGTTAAGTGTCTTGCCCAACGACACAACGACAGCAGACAGTGGGAGTCGGTGGAGAGAGTCTTGAGGTGGGCTCGAACCCAAATGTTTAGGAAATGTTTCCTTTGCTTTTACTAACAGACGGGAGCACATTACCCCTGCTTCAGCACGACCCCACTGGCTCCCGTTGTGTTTTAGAACTTATCTTGAAATATTTAACGGATCACTTTTAAAGCACAAGCTACATTTCTGATCTTTTTAACCCCTTTGCACGGACCAGAGGTGACCGAGCCTGTTCGGTCCAAGCTCCCCGGCTCTGGAAGGACCTGCGGCGGGAGATGAGGCTAGCGTCGTCACCGTCACTTGTTTAGAGCCTTTAAGTCTGTTGAGGGTTCACAGACAGAGTTTACTGTTCCACAATAGTTCCTCTGTCCGCTTCATTTCCCAGAATTTGTTCTTTGGTTTTGTTTATAATATAATCAGTTTTTGTTGGCTTATTGAATACATCTGTATGAAGATTCAGATGTATTCAATTCAATTTTTTTACAGACTCTAGGTTCAATTTAAAACATACAGACAAGACAAACATTAACAAATAAACCGTTATGACTTTAAAATTTATCCCAACTTATTTTCTCTCATTGTTTCTATCTCGACCGCTTCTCTGAAACTCTGTTAAATAAGATTACAAAATAAAGTTAAATTAGACCTTCCTGAAGTCTGTTTAAACACCTGTGAACAACATATTGGGTCTTTGTGGTTTCATGAAGACAGACCTCTGACTGTGAGCATAATGAACCACCGCAGGACGCCGCCCATCGCCGCCAGATCCCAATAAACTCTTACTTCAGTTACTTCAGTTACTAAAGCCACCGATTTCATTCATTTCATTGTTTTGTTTGTTTGCTCACCGCTCGAGTCTGAATAAAGTAGAAATGTGTCCAACACCGACGCTGTTGCGGAGTCTTTCACCTCACTCTGAGGTCTCCCATCACAAAATCAACCATGCTCTGCCCTGCTTAGCTACAAGCGTCTCCCAGGATCAGGTTTTCACATGCAGGCAGCGCCGCACAGTCTACCCAGGTTTAACTTTGAATTCAACACCATGTGAGTCATTTTATGCCTAAATAGTGGATTTGTAAGAATCTAAAGTCTGGTTCAGGTGAAGTTAGACACAGGACACTTTCTAATTAATCGTACATTATATAATCTTTTGTCCGATTTGTTCCAGATTGTGACTGTACAGAGAGCAATTCATTAAAAAGAACAGCACATGGAGAGAGGAGGACTTCAAAACAAACAGATTACATTAAAAAACAATTTAAAAAACAAGTACGGAAAAAATAAAGAGTTTGATGCTATGCACCTGCGGTTTGTTATATTGGTTCATAAGAAAATGTGTGTGTGTGTGTGTGTGTGTGTGTGTGTGTGTGTGTGTGTGTGTGTGTGTGTGTGTGTGTGTGCACATGTGTGTGCGCATGTGGGCGTGCGTGTGTCTGTGTCTGTGTGTGTGTGTGCGTGCGTGCGTATAGTTTTGTGTGTTTTTGCTTCATCCAACCCCTTTTCAAACCACGCACCTGCTGTTTGTCCGTTATATTGATTTATAAGATAAAACTGGCCCTAATCAAACGATTAAAATGTTTATTTGATTAATTGCACAGAAATGGTTAATTAACTCACGATTAATCCCATTTTTAACATTCTATTTCAAATCCACTCCAATTGAAGTTAAATGAGATTATCAGAGACACATTGTCATTCAGAGCAAATATACTTCAATCTGTTAGATTCACAACCTTTTACTTTGGACACAACCAAAATGAGCTGTTAATGAAAGGGGAAAATCTACGTACCCCAGCTTTAATTTAGCGAGTTTAGTTTAGTTTAGTTTAGTTTTCAGGAGGAGACAGTATTTGTGTGCACAGGTTATGCACAGGTTATGCACAGGTTATACACAGGTTATGCACAGGTTATACACAGGTTGCAGAGACACAAACACAACATGCAGAGAATAGTTCTGTGGCAGGTTTGGTCTTATGTGACCACATAAGTTCACCGTGTTGTTGTGAGCGGCTCACAGCCGCCACCAGGGCGTGCCCGAGAAGGCGGAATACCCAGAGACCTGCTCTGTTGCCATCTCACACAGGCATGTGTCCGCGGCTCTGAGTGATATTATTGATAATAATAGTCATTCGGACATGCGTTAAAGCGGTAATATTTTGCGTTAATGAAACATTTAATTATTGTGAGTTAACGCAATAGTTTTGACAGCCCTCGATAAAACATGTGTCGTGCAGGTCCAAAACAAGGAAAGTCTTGTGTAGCATTTGCCGCGCTGTCCGTCGCACCTGGACATGGGTGTGTATCATTTGCCGCGCTGTCCGTCGCACCTGGACATGGGTGTGTATCATTTGCCGCGCTGTCCGTCGCTCCTGGACATGGGTGTGTATCATTTGCCGCGCTGTCCGTCGCACCTGGACATGGGTGTGTATCATTTGCCGCGCTGTCCGTCGCACCTGGACATGGGTGTGTATCATTTGCCGTACTTGCGTCGTACCTGGACATGGGTGTGTATCATTTGCCGTACTTGCGTCGCACCTGGACATGGGTGTGTATCATTTGCCGTACTTGCGTCGTACCTGGACATGGGTGTGTATCATTTGCCGCGCTGTCCGTCGTACCTGGACATGGGTGTGTATCATTTGCCGTACTTGCGTCGCACCTGGACATGGGTGTGTATCATTTGCCGTACTTGCGTCGTACCTGGACATGGGTGTGTATCATTTGCCGTACTTGCGTCGTACCTGGACATGGGTGTGTATCATTTGCCGCGCTGTCCGTCGTACCTGGACATGGGTGTGTATCATTTGCCGTACTTGCGTCGTACCTGGACATGGGTGTGTATCATTTGCCGCGCTGTCCGTCGTACCTGGACATGGGTGTGTATCATTTGCCGTACTTGCGTCGTACCTGGACATGGGTGTGTATCATTTGCCGTACTTGCGTCGTACCTGGACATGGGTGTGTATCATTTGCCGTACTTGCGTCGCACCTGGACATGGGTGTGTATCATTTGCCGTACTTGCGTCGTACCTGGACATGGGTGTGTATCATTTGCCGTACTTGCGTCGTACCTGGACATGGGTGTGTATCATTTGCCGTACTTGCGTCGCACCTGGACATGGGTGTGTATCATTTGCCGTACTTGCGTCGTACCTGGACATGGGTGTGTATCATTTGCCGTACTTGCGTCGTACCTGGACATGGGTGTGTATCATTTGCCGTACTTGCGTCGTACCTGGACATGGGTGTGTATCATTTGCCGCGCTGTCCGTCGTACCTGGACATGGATGTGTATCATTTGCCGTTCTTGCGTCGTACCTGAACA
Source organism: Knipowitschia caucasica (assembly GCA_964034765.1). Lineage (NCBI taxonomy): Eukaryota > Metazoa > Chordata > Actinopteri > Gobiiformes > Gobiidae > Knipowitschia > Knipowitschia caucasica. The sequence continues at coordinate 32,538,387 of OZ035842.1, forward strand.
TGGGTGTGTATCATTTGCCGTACTTGCGTCGTACCTGGACATGGGTGTGTATCATTTGCCGTACTTGCGTCGCACCTGGACATGGGTGTGTATCATTTGCCGTACTTGCGTCGTACCTGGACATGGGTGTGTATCATTTGCCGTACTTGCGTCGCACCTGGACATGGGTGTGTATCATTTGCCGTATTTGCGTCCTACCTGGACATGGGTGTGTGGCGTTTCCAGTGCGGTAACACCCGGGCCACTGAGTCCCTCATGCGGGTCTGCGCGCCCATGTAGAAGTAAGCGTCGTGGGCGAACTTGAGGGCCAGCAGGTCAGTGGGATGGTCCAGCAGGATGTCTTCCCAGGCGTCACAAGCTTTGGGGAAGTTTCTACAAGTGAGAGAGAGAAGGTCAAGCAGGAACAGAAGCAGCGCTACAGCTTTTCAGAAATCAAAAGCTTTAAAAAACAGATGGCAGATGATTTGAAGAACATCTTGAGAATGAAGGATAAAGAAATAAGAGAGATTTGAAGTAGCTCCTTGTCTGTCACTTTATCTGTGTCATGAGAGGTTGAAATCAGACAAAAAAGCTTTGAATTCACTACTTTCATTTCTTTGACCACGAATGCTTTTGTTAAACAGCGTCTTATTAGAAATATAATGGGTTTTCACATAAAACTTAAAGCATGAAATGAGAAATTAAAAATATTTTTTTAGGAAATGCTATTGTTATTGTGAGCTAACAAGCGAAACATGTGCGAGATGAGGTTTTGGAAACTGTGCTTTTATGAAGGGAATGTCATTTTATGCATTAAAGCGAAAGTAACTCACTTTTATTCTACAATAAAGATTGTTTTTTTGTATGGGCAACAGAAGGAGTCAAGAAAGAGTCTTAAAAGTTTCGACAAATCAGACCACAACACGCCACCTTCGTCTCATTAGAAAACTAGTTTGCATACTTTAAAGAATGATCCCTGTGAGTCGTTATTTGAGGCTTTGGGCTGACAGCTGAACGAATGATTATTCACTCGTGACTTGACAGAGGCCAAGAATAAACATGAATGTGAAAACTAGTGATAGAACCAGCAGCCGCTCAGTCACGTTCTGACTGAGCCTTAAAACAAGATTTGAAAATGTGACAAAGCAAAATATACAAGAAATGTTGGCGACAGTGGCTCAGTTGGTCGAGCATCGGCCTTTGAGTCTGAAGGTCGTGGTTCGAGCCCACCATGAGACCTTGCCCACCGACACCCACTGATGTCTGCTGTCCTTCTGTCCTTGGGCAAGACCCTTCACCCCCACTTTGCCAGAAGCCCCTGCTGAAAGACCAAGGCTATGCTAACGCTGACAGAGCAGCAGCTGCAGTAGGATCAGTGAGCGGCTGGTGCTCTGTGGATTGGCTGCCACTGCCCCGACCAAGAAATGGATTAAGGGGAAGAAGATGGATGGATGTCTGGACAAGAAATGTCTCCCTTGGAATGAGACACTGAGAAATAAGCTTTGTCCCATTGTCAGAATGTACTCAAAATAAGATTAAAAAACCCCACTCGATTCAAGCAACTACTACTATAATATTTTATCATTTGAAGATTTAATTACATGGTTCCATTGTTGGTGTTTTGAAGTTGCATACCTCAGCTTTAATTGGACTTTCAGTGAGACACAGTGAGAAAAGCTCCATATTCAACATTGATTTCTACCCTCGAGAGAACAGCTGCATGGCCTGGACGTGGAGCCTCTCTCTGGGCGTGAGGTCTTGGCTCTGGGACAGGTCCACGGTCCTCTTCACGGCGCTGGACAGAGTCTGGTCCAGTCTGGGGGAGGTGGAGGTGCTGACCAGCTGCAGCCCTGTGCCGATCACATGACCCATCACTGCAGGAAGAACACATCAGACCAATCACAAGCCAAGAAATCTGCAAACAATGCGTCGCCATTTCTACTCACATTCCTGCAAAAAGTGATGAAAAGTAAGTCAAAAATGGCTCGAATGGCGCAGAATGCATCTTAATTTAACCCAAAAAAATTAAGATTTGCCAATGAGACAAACCAAAAATTATCTTGTTTTTAAAAGATACAAGAAATGTCTCCTTGGAATGAGACAAATCTTGTTTTAAGACAGTCGGAATGTGCAAAATAAGGTAAAAAAAACATTCGACATTCTCGCTGAAATGTTATGTAGGTGGTTTTTATTTACAGTATAACCTCACATTCGATCATTTTTTGCAGTGCAAGGTTGAACTATTGAAATGGAAAGCGAGTAAAAGCACTATACAGCAGTGATACAATGAAATCTATACCATAATGTACTGAGAATGTAAAGATAGAGGCTAACTCCTGTGCGTATCTGCAACAGTAGAGTATGAATGAGACCTTTATTAGTCCTCTCTTTTATCTCTTTTTATCATCGTTGTGCTGTTCTTGTTCCAGGCATTTCTGGACTGACAGACACTACTTTTTTCAACGCTTTGAACCCAGATAATATGAGTTTTTCATTGTGGTAGAGCAGAGTTTCTGGGCAGCTGTAGGAACTTGTTTTTTGTCCGATATAGTCAGACTGGTGAATGAGTACGGTTAGCATGAAGGCTAACGGTGAATCTGCCAAATACCTGGTCATTAAATCATGTTGTGCCCATGTCTCCGCTACATTAAAACATGAAAACCTGCGGCTTATATTCAAGTGCGGCCTATATGTGTTTGAAATAGATTTTTTTTTTTTTTTCAAATTTAGGTGGTGAGGCTTATATACAGGTGCAGCTTATACTGCAGAAAGTATGGTATTGGTATTGTCAAAAACCAATCTTGATCAAAATGACATGAGGAGCGAGTCAGGCTTTTGGACATAAAAACCCTTTGACCCGTTTAATGAATGTATTTTGTATCTGTTGAAGAGGGTGCGTCTCAGACAGCCATTTTGTTTTGTGGGCCAACCCATGTGGGCGGAGCCACAATGATAAAAGCTCACAGGTGAACGTCGGCAGGGAAGTCACACCCAAGGGACAGGACTGTTGGTTGTGCTTGTGCAAAATAAATCTGATGTTTTATAAATATTAATATGCCGTCTTTTTTTGACTCTCGGGCCAGCTTCCCCACACGACGTCATTATTTTTATGTTTTTAACTCATTCACTGCCATTGACACTATCGACGTCAATCTATATCCGACGTCAATGTTTTTATTGCCAGCCGTAAACAAGCCTCAAACCTCATATAAATGTGAGCCCTCGGTGGACACAAGTATGAAACAAACCAAATGAAAGCTCTGTCTCTTGCCTTTCATTTAAAAAAGTAAGTTTCTACCCCTTTTAGTTTTTTAGCAATTGAGAGTAAAACAAAATGCTGTTTCCTGCCCCAGATATGGAGAAAACAGCCTTTTTGTGAAACACACATTGTCAAGCAGAAAAGTGTTTTTTCTTTATTGATATTTTACAATGTTTGACAGTTTCTTATTATGACACAAAACAAGAACAATACTTAAAAATAATTATACATAAAAAATACAATTCTAAACAAATTAAACGTGAACACACAATACAGTTTTTTGAAATGCTACTCAATGCTAAAAGTGTGTGTTTCTATGGCAACTAGAACTTGCTCTTCTCTGGTGTTAAAACCAAACGGACTCAACTCAGATCCAGGACCAGACCCAGACCGGCACCTGGAGAAACGTTGCTTCCTGCTGCTGTCAGACTGTACAATGAGAACTGCTGAGTCTGTACACCTGCCACTCACCTGCTGCTATAATTATTATTATTATTACTATTGTTTATTCTGGTCGTATTCTCTGCTGCTACAGTACATAATAAACATCAGTAAATACCTCCTGCTGACTACAGAGTACTGCACTAGTGCCTTATCCTGAAAGTGACTTTATGTATGATCTTAAATAACATGACATTGCACTTTCTCTGCTGCGGGACAATCAAAGGACTAACTTATCTTATTTAATTGTCATAGAATGTTGGTTGCCATCAGTCTAAAGCCTAGTGTGTCGTCGCGCAGGGCGGAGCTTACGGTGGTGACGTCACTTGCTCAACGTGTGGATCACCGCGAGGCCCTTACGGTGCCTGCTGCGCACCTTCGAAAATGTCTAACTACGTGGCCGCCGCCGTAAGGCAGCTCCGCTGTGATTGGTCCGTGTGTGAGAGAAGCTCCGCTGTGATTGGTCCTGGTGTGAGAGAAGCTCCGCTGTGATTGGTCCTGGTGTGTGTCTTGGGCGGATGCACGGAGCGGCTGCAGGAGCATGAACGAGGCACTTTGGAGCAGAGAGCTTCAAGCTTCAAAAGAACCGAAGGAAAAGCAGTTTGGGCTCAGAGCCTGATCGACAGGAGACTGTGGACTAGAGTTCTGTTGCATATCTAACTTATATAAGTTATATATCTAACATATACAAGTTATATATTATATGACTTGGACCCTACGCACGCTCTGATTGGTTGATTACCGGTCTGATATTTTCCCATCTCGGACCGTTACCATGACAATCTGTCCACAGCGCGTATCACACAAAACCAAGTCGGACATGAACATTCTTCAAATATCTCAAAAGCGTTGGACACAGACGAGAGTCATATAATAAAACATTTATTAACCTCGGTCTGTGCAGAGAAATATTTCTCCATACAGACCTCGGTTAATAAGCCGTTAATATCTAACATATATAACTTATACGTAACATATATCTAACATAAATCTAACATATATAACTTATATCTACCATATGTTATGACTTATATCTAACATAATATGTTATATATATAATATATATCTACCATATAGTATAACATATCTAACATATATATCTTATAACATATCTAACATATAACTTATATTTAACATATATCTAACGTATATCTAGCTGCGTCTGTTGCGTTCGTCCTGTTCTTGTAAATAGTTCATGTTTGTCTCAGATATTTACCACTTATTGTTTTTCTGTTTGTGCTGAAAAAACTTTAATAATAACTAAATAAATATAGTAATATTATATGTAATAATAATAACTAATATAGTAATAATATATATAATATATAATAATAATAACTATGTTTCCAACAGAACTGTGTCTTTATTCACAGCATCACAGTTAAATGAGTTGAAACGATGAGTTTAGAACGGTCACATAAACCTACAGTAGAAACACATGTAATGATCTCCAACAGCTTCACTTTGTTTTTGTTCTGAAGAGGAGAAAGAAGCTTTGGTTTAAACTCCTGTGAGATCGCCATCATGTGGTTGGGTGTGGGATTACAACATTCTCTTCAAAACTCTGCAAGGGGAACGCACGACTGTACCACCGACTGTGGCTACGTAGGTCCGACTGTGGCTACGTAGGTCCGACTGTGGCTACGTAGGTCCGACTGCGGTTACGTAGGTCCGACTGCGGTTACGTAGGTCCGACTGCGGTTACGTAGCTCCGACTGCGGTTACGCAGGTCCGACTGCGGTTACGTAGGTCCGACTGCGGCTACGTAGGTCCAACTGCGGTTAAGTAGGTCCAACTGCGGTTACGTAGGTCCGACTGCGGCTACGTAGGTCCGACTGCGGCTACGTAGGTCCAACTGCGGCTACGTAGGTCCAACTGCGGCTACGTAGGTCCGACTGCGGCTACGTAGGTCCGACTGCGGCTACGTAGGTCCAACTGCGGCTACGTAGGTCCGACTGCGGCTACGTAGGTCCGACTGCGGCTACGTAGGTCCGACTGCGGCTACGTAGGTCCGACTGCGGCTACGTAGGTCCGACTGCGGCTACGTAGGTCCGACTGCGGCTACGTAGGTCCGACTGCGGTTAAGTAGGTCCAACTGCGGTTACGTAGGTCCAACTGCGGTTACGTAGGTCCAACGTAACCGTAACCAGCGCCGTGCGAGTGTATCCTGCGAGTGGCCTTTATCCTGGAGAGTTTGTTGCGCTCCTGCTTGGTTGGAGAGAAAACCTGGATCCACACGGCCCTTTGAGGACCCAGACTCGGTGTCTTATCAGTAGTAGATAATAATGTTGAAATTTACCAAAGTTGGGGTCAGCAGTTTGAAGAGCAGAGAGACAGCCCTCCAATCCTCCCAGTGTCTCATCGTTGCGCCATTTGACGTACTGCAAAATTAATGAAATAATAGTCATAAACACATTCTAAACTTTCTCTGCAACACTATTGCCAGTTAGAAGCTCAAAATAAGCAAAATGATAAAAACAGAATCACAAATGTGTGGATTATTTACAATGGGGAGAGTCTGTGCCTGTGTTATTAAATGAATGTGTTACATAAATGACTAAATGAATGGTTCTAGTTCAATGCTTTGAGTTTAGATAAATCCTGAAGGTGCTTTACCTGATTCAGGGCAGCGTCGTAAAGCTTACAGGCCTCATTACTGGTCGTGGACATCGGCAAACCCTCTGACCTCCAGGCCTGGACACACAACAGCATTCTTCTGAGTCGTATCAAGGACCCGGACTCGGTCAAATAAATATTAATCTAACTTTCAAACGTAACAATAGGACTATATGTAATAAAATGCCTAAAACAGATCTCGTATTTGTTTGGCTTAAGGTAGAGACGGGTGGATCATCAAGACTATTGGTCCTCCCAATTGTTAATCATTCTGGTGATACGTCCTCAAGACCAGAGTTTTGTTCAAAAAGTGTCAGCTTTGACAGGAGTGAAAAATAGAGGACTGCCTCCCTCAGCCAATCAGGGCAAGGTTTGCAACATAACGTTATTTATGAAGAATGAGGTACCCCAGCTTTAACGTGGACCCTAAGAATCAACATACAAAGCGTATGTAAGTAATAATAGTATGTAACATGTGTTTTATTTCAAAGATAAACTACAAATCTAGGTCAAGTGAGAGACGACGTCGCGCTGCGTGATCCATCTGTAAATGAACAGCGGACCGTAGTGAGAACACTTTAGCACCAACCTGACAGTCTCTGAAACTGGAGGCTTCCATGTCCGCGGAGACAGAGCTGAGACTGTTCTGTGCCAGACCAGACCGTGCAGGATTCGCAACTTTCACTTCCCACAGAAGGGTCAGAAATCTGCACTCACAAACCAATCATTTCACTGGGTTCTCCTCAAGGCCCGCCCTCTGGCAGCCAGCCAAAATATACACACGCACACGCACACGCACCCACCCACGCACACGCAAACGCACGCGCACTCACAAATACACACATACACACACACACACATACACTTGTCTCTGCATTTGTTGGAGACCCTCCAGGGATCTCCGACCTTTTCCCCTGGAGAGATACTTTTTAGTAACGCCAAAGGCAGAGACCTCTTCACTTAAAGGTATAAATGTTTCCTCCTGAATGTATTTAATGGTATATTGGAGGATGGATCATCAACTTTATTGGTCCTCCCAACTGTCAATCATTCTGGTGATATGTGCTCAAATAAGACCAGAGTGGAGAGGGCGATTCTTTTCTAAAGTCTGGGAAAATCCTCCTTTATCCATTTAAGCGATTTTGGGAAAACTGAGGTGATATATTGGTGAGAGACCGAGATTTGCTTCTGTCACAAGAGTCATTATTTATCGTATATTTGTTACTACTGCACAAAGTTTGAATTTAAAATAGTTGCGAACAAATGAATAATGGAGGCCAAAAACATTCAACACATTTGGAAATTTCATAATCCTTCAGGGAGCTACCTGAGAGCATGCTACCAATAGCTACCTAGCTACAGGTTGGAGGCCAACAGTCGCTGGAGGTTTCTCATGTATGTTCTGGGTGAGGTGGAAAGCGCACAGAGGAAACCCACCCAGACTCAGAGAAACATGCAAACTTCAGTCTGTACTGTCTCTGGACACGTGAACAGAACCCACTTGATACTTGCTGAGATTAGGCCCAGCCCCAGACTTCAGCTGAAGCAGACTTTAGATTTAACAACACAAATGCAGCTGAACTTTGGACCAGAAGAGTCCAAAGTCCGGCCCCCGACTTACAGTAGAGTGTGTAGAAGTAGAGTCTTGGCCTCTACTTCTACATTTCTTTGAGATAATAGCAAAAAGTTTGATTCTATAATCTATTGACAAGGAATCAACAACTGCGGGAGTGATTAAGGGCTATAAAAAATTTAAAAAAGTAGCCCTGTTACTGACTTTGGCATTAAATTAATTCACAGAAAACAGATAGAAATACACAGGAAAGACATGTAATTAGGCGTGTAATACGCCTTTACCATAGACTGTATATATTAAGCCTTTACCCATGATTCAGAGCTGGTGTGGACCATCAAATCCTTGAGGTGGAACCAGGAACCCTCTTGCTGTGAGGCGACGTGCATCCATTTGAATAAACCACTGCTCAGGTTTTAGAGAAATGCTTTTATTTATTGCCTTTGAGCATATTTCCATGACCCCTATGCATTTGGCTACATGAAGCATTTACAATACAGGCCGTTTTTAAAAATTAGGGTTTTTCACTTTCTTTACATATTTTACAGTTTTGCACACGTTATTCAATAAATATCAACAACTCCAAACTTATATCGTCACACAACCTAAAACACATCGTAGTCACAGCTTTCACCAAGTCGTGTGCAACGCAACAACCGCGGCCAAAGTAGATTCCACAATTTCTAGTTTAATTTGATCGTTTCGAAAGACGCAGTTTTTTCCTTTTTCGTCAGTTTGAGTGCATTCTAAAAAGTGAGTAAGACGTCACTTGAAAATAAACGCGTATATTAGGTGACCAAAAAAAGGCAAACTAACGGTGTAGTGTTCCCGTAAAACGCAGTCATAAATCAGTCACGAACAGACACAAAATTAGTCTAAACTTTTTTTTGCGAATCTCTTGTTAATAACTTTCAATCTAAAACGTTAATGCACCTGGCTGAAGACTTTCCTAAAGCTGAAAGGACGTTTTCTCTCAAAACAAATCATCTTCGGGGATGTTCATTTCCGCCGCCGCGAGGAAGAAAAACGCACATTTATGAACGGGAACAATAAGCTGTAAACATTGTGGGGGGCCTGTTCATCAGAATGGACAGAGAAGCTGTGTCCAAACAATGCTCTTTCTGTGTCTAAACTCACAACACAATATTCACGTTTTGTTTCTGGCGAGCACGGCCTGATGCGTGGTCACGGTCACTGCAAAAAATGATAAAATGTGAGGTAATTATTGCTTGAATCTGTGGTTTTTATCTAAATTTATAACATTCTGATTGTGTTGAAACAAGATTTGCCGATGGGACAAAGCCAAATGTTGCTTTATTTTCTCATCTCAAGAGACAAGATAATTCTGCTGTATCCCATTTGGAAAATCTGGTCAAAATATGTGCAAATTAAGACCCATTTAGCCAAATCTGAGCAATTTCTGACGTATTTTTTGTCACTTTTTACGGTGTGTGCATAAGAGCAAAATAATGAGATTCCGGAAAAGTCTGAATAGTTATGTTTATCTCGTGAAAAAATTGTCCGAATGAACAGACAATGTGCACGGCCATTTTGTTGGTCAGATAGAACCTTTCATGTATCGCAGAGTGGAACCTTTTGAAAGCAGAGAAAATAAAAACATTTACCGTCAGATTGTGGTCGGTTAAACACTAGAACTCCCAGAACAGTCAATTTGACGGCTTTTCGTTTTGGAAGTGTAATGAGTCTTCTCATGTTGATCTTGGTGTTTTTCTGTGTCAATATGTAGTGTTTTTCTTTATCTGAAATTATAGTTTATTTCTGAAGTGTAACTTTAACTCCCGCAGCCGTCATTTTGACTGCAACATTGAAATGTCTTTTTTTTTGGCAGTTAAAGCCGTTCTTTCAAGGTGCTTGGTCCTGGACTGGTTCTGGTTCAGCTTGGTTTTCCACCAGGGAAAAGCATGTGCTAGTTACCATAGCAACACAAGTTTAGCTGTTAGCATTAGCACACAAACTGTTTTTGCTGTATTTTCATCAGTTTTAGCACGCATTAAAAGTGCATTAAGACCTTATCAATGACTTCCTTTTTATTATATTTGGGAAATAAAACCTTTTGGGGCAAAATGTCTCAGAACTTCATTGGTTAGAAGGGGAGCAGTCAAAATGGCGGCTCTGGGAGTTGTAGTAGCTTCATAATTGAGAGAGTCCGGGTGTTGAGACACTAGGACTCAAAATATGTGCTCCTGCTTGGTTGGAATGAAAACCTGGATCCCACTCTCCCGTTTGAGAACCGCTTTGACACCCCTGCTTCCGGAGGTTATTTTTCAGCGAATGAAACTTACAAAAAATGACTACACACAGACGCACGTTTCTGTAAAAAGTCTGTACATCAGCAGGACCTTCCCTTTGACATTTTCTTGAATAAAACAAGTCTTTAAAACATTCTCTGGCTCCTCCTCCAGAGCTTTCTGCTGCGTGTCCAGAGGCATCGAACACTGCAAAGTGATGAAGCAGCTCGGCCTTTCCCAGAAGGTGAGGAGACACATTCAGACTGCAGGTGGGAGGGGCTATGGGCTGCAGGTGGGAGGGGCTATGGACTGCAGGTGGGAGGGGCTATGGACTGCAGGTGGGAGGGGCTAATGGCTGCAGGTGGGAGGGGCTATGGGCTGGAGATGGGAGGGGCTATGGGCTGGAGATGGGAGGGGCTATGGGCTGCAGGTGGGAGGGGCTATGGACTGCAGGTGGGAGGGGCTATGGGCTGCAGGTGGGAGGGGCTATGGGCTGGAGATGGGAGGGGCTATGGGCTGCAGGTGGGAGGGGCTAATGGCTGCAAGTGGGAGGGGCTATGAGCTGCAGGTGGGAGGGGCTATGGGCTGCAGGTGGGAGGGGCTATGGGCTGCAGGTGGGAGGGGCTATGAGCTGCAGGTGGGAGGGGCTATGGGCTGCAGGTGGGAGGGGCTATGGGCTGCAGGTGGGAGGGGCTATGGGCTGCAGGTGGGAGGGGCTAATGGCTGTAGGTGGGAGGGGCTAATGGCTGCAGGTGGGAGGGGCTAATGGCTGCAGGTGGGAGGGGCTAATGGCTGCAGGTGGGAGGGGCTAATGGCTGCAGGTGGGAGGGGCTAATGGCTGCAGGTGGGAGGGGCTAATGGCTGCAGGTGGGAGGGGCTAATGGCTGCAGGTGGGAGGGGCTAATGGCTGCAGGTGGGAGGGGCTAATGGCTGCAGGTGGGAGGGGCTAATGGCTGCAGGTGGGAGGGGCTATGGGCTGGAGATGGGAGGGGCTATGGGCTGCAGGTGGGAGGGGCTAATGGCTGTAGGTGGGAGGGGCTATGGGCTGCAGGTGGGAGGGGCTAATGGCTGCAGGTGGGAGGGGCTAATGGCTGTAGGTGGGAGGGGCTAATGGCTGCAGGTGGGAGGGGCTATGGGCTGGAGATGGGAGGGGCTGCAGGTGGGAGGGGCTATGAGCTGCAGGTGGGAGGGGCTATGGGCTGGAGATGGGCGGGGCTAATGGCTGCAGGTGGGAGGGGCTATGGGCTTCAGGTGGGAGGGGCTATGGGCTGCAGGTGGGAGGGGCTATGGGCTGGAGATGGGCGGGGCTAATGGCTGCAGGTGGGAGGGGCTAATGGCTGCAGGTGGGAGGGGCTATGGGCTGGAGGTGGTCTAGGTCTGGGGGAGACAGTGCTTTTGACCCTGTGTCCTCATGTCCAGTTGAGGTTGAAGCCTTTGGAGAGCATGACCTCCTCCAGGTCCTTGTCCTCCTCCTTCTCGCGGAGGCGCTGCTCCTCCAGGAGCGCGACCAAAGAGTCTCTCTGCTCCACCACCTCCAACATCTCGTTCAGGATCTGCTTCTCCTGCGCCAGCTCCTGCTCTGATTTCAAGTGATCTGAAAGGTTTAAACACATACATGGTTAAAAGCAGGAAATACATTAAAAAAAGGGTTGTCTGGCCTCCTGCTGGGACTCACCGTCCACCGCCATCCGCTCCCTGAGTTCCTGCTGCAAGCGGCTTTGACGGTCCTCCAGCTCCAGCTCTCTGGCGCTAACGGGACAAAGCCACAAAAACAGGGAAAACAATAAATAATAAATATGCCGTTTGTTGTCTAAAATAATAATAATGATAACTCTAAAGTCAAGTGATAATTTGCAGATAATTTATTAATTTGAACTGTAATAAAAGCACAGAATATGAAATGGAAATATGCAAAAAGTGATGAGAAACGAGCCGAAAATTGCTTGAATTTGGCCAAACGTACATGTATCTTAATTTGAGCACATTCTGACTGCCTTCAAATAAGATTCACCAACGGGACAAAGCAAAATAATCTTGTTTTAAAAAGACAAGAAACGTCTCCTTTGGAATGAGAAAATGAAGCAACAGTTCTTGAAATAAGACTAAATGCTGTCAGAATGTTAATTAAGATAAAATCACTCGATTTCAGCAATTATTACCTCCCACTCTCTTCTGCAGCTTTTTACTTTTCATCTTTAAATAATGAGCTAATGCCGTGTGTGAAAATAAATGTATACACACGAGGATGCACGGTCGACTGGTCCTGGAGTTTGAGCTGGTTTTTGTTTGCACGCTGTGAGTAAAGAGTCTTTCAGCAGCAACAGGACGCCGGTCCTGGCCCTGGTCCTGGCCCTGGCCCTGGTCCTGGCCCTGGTCCTGGCCCTGGCCCTGGTCCTGGCCCTGGTCCTGGCCCTGGTCCTGGCCCTGGTCCTGGTCCTGGCCCTGGTCCTGGCCCTGGTCCTGGCCCTGGTCTTGCTCCTGGCCCTGGTCCTGGCCCTGGTCCTGGCCCTGGTCCTGGCCCTGGCCCTGGCCCTGGTCCTGGCCCTGGCCCTGGCCCTGGCCCTGGTCCTGGCCCTGGTCCTGGCCCTGGTCCTGGCCCTGGTCCTGGCCCTGGCCCTGGCCCTGGTCCTGGCCCTGGCCCTGGCCCTGGTCCTGGCCCTGGCCCTGGCCCTGGTCTTTGAGCCTCAGCCTGAAGGTCGTGGGCAAGACACTTAACCCCACTTTGCCTGAAGCCCCCGCTGAAAGATCTCAGCTCCTGTGGACTCAGCTCCTGCAGGAGGATCAGTGAGGGGCTGGTGCTCTGACTGCCACCCCCCGACCCAGAAATGGATGTATTGTTTACTGTATGTATCCATGTGTGTGAGTGTTGAAAATTAGCATGGTCTTGCTATAACACCAAAGGCATTGTGTGCGCCTGTGTTTGTTTGTGTGTGCGCCTGTGTTTGTTTGTGTGTGTGCTTGTTTGTGTGCTTGTTTGTGTGTGTGCCTGTGTTTGTTTGTGTGTGTGCCTGTGTTTGTTTGTGTGTGTGCCTGTGTTTGTTTGTGTGTATCAGTGTCAAATGTAATCTCTGAGAAAAGTGCTGGGGGTGAAACACACAAATGTGAGGTGTGTGTGGTCCCAGGTGACTTTAGTGTCGTTCTCCTCCATCAGCGTCACGTCCACTGCTCCACAACAACACTGCTGCAGACACACACTGCTGCAGACACACACACACTGCTGCAGACACACACACACACACTGCTGCAGACACACACACACACTGCTGCAGACACACACACACACACACACTGCTGCAGACACACACACACTGCTGCAGACACACACACACACACTGCTGCAGACACACACACACACTGCTGCAGACACACACACTGCTGCAGACACACACACACACACACACTGCTGCAGACACACACACACACACACACACACACACACACACACACTGCAGCAGACACACACACACACTGCTGCACACACACACACACACTGCTGCAGACACACACACACACACACTGCTGCAGACAGATATGTGAGACCTCCGCATGAAGTAAAAAGGGTAAAAGTTCTACAGATGGCACTATTCAAGTCAATTTCACATGTTAGTATTTTAAATGGGGAAACAGAACATACAAATGCTTTCTGCCTGTAACTCCCTGTGCTGCCACCAGAGGGAGTTGGAAATTCAAACAATGTATATCAACTGGATTTATGCATTGGTTTTGTTCTATTAAAGTTGCTCCATAAGTTTGTCACCTTCCAACATTTATCTCTATCATTGCATTTCTTGTATTTGAACAGTTTGATTCTCTGACCTGTGTCGGCGAATCGACAGTTGTTAAGTCTTCCGCGATAACTAATGTTGTGATTTAGGGTTATATACAAAATGAATTGCGCTGCTAGCAGACTTTTACATCACACAAGCTGTCCTTACACCAAAGATTAAAAAAATAAACACATCCACTTCACTTACAATATCATGAGCTCGGATTCGTAGCGGACCAGGGCGTTCTTCTCCTGCACCAGCTTGAACCACTCCTGCATCAGTTTGGGGTCGTCCTTCTTGCCCATTCCTGCAGCAGAGGGACATCAGAGTGAGAGCAGAGCTGGGTTTAGCCAAAGACCTAATCTTGCAACTCAAAGACAGCCAAGCCTGCGTGTCTGGACCAGGGGATGGAGAGGTGGAATGTACTAACAGGCGCCCGGTTTATCTGGACATGATTGTGTGCTAGCTATTTGTACAGGGCTATAGTTTCAAAACACAAGCGCACAAACACACTCATCCCACGCAGGAAGTTAGCATTGGGGACACGTTGTTGCTAGCCCAGTTTGGACTTGTATAAAACATATCCTTGGGGCAGGTGCTTGTTTTTCTCCCTTAAGCACAGGTGGGTAGTGGAGAACAGAGAGCTAGAAGAAAGTGTGATCTTAGCCAGCCCACATGCTAAAAAAACAAACAATTCAAGATTCAAAATAAACATAGCTCTCCATTAAAGCTTCTGTGTTTTGTTTCAAGGTCATAAACTATGAAGAGGCCTAACAATGTGCTTTCTTTTATCTAATTTTAAAGATATGGGTTTTATAGAAGCAAAGGCTGAGCTCTTATTGGACAATGAAATCAATTTTTTAAAAGCGCATTTACTTGACTTTTACTTCTTCATTCGCCCGGGTCTGTACACGCCGACATTCTCGAAACGCTTCAGGCCTTTCTTTCATTATCAGGCTGCAGCAGGTGGAGCTAAGCACTTTCAATGGAACACCAAAAGGCAAAAACCTCAACGCGCCGTGACATACTTAGCTGCAGAAGAGGCGGCTCTCAAAGACAAACACCAAAGAGGAACACTGTGCACGCACAAATTGGCCGGTGTTGTCGGCGGTCTGGCTCTGGCTGCTGTTGCTTATTACACGGCCGAGCGAAAAGGGTAAGAACTGGACTAGAAAAAAAAGTTTTGTGGATAAATAAAAGGGTAGGGAACCAAACAAAACAGCTGTCTCGTTTTGAAATCTCCAATTATAGCGGCGTAGTTCACCGCCACCAGCCCTCGGCCCAGGCCTTTCAGACATAGACCTGTCACGATAAGTATGTGGTCATGAAACACAGGCGTAAACTGTTGTACACAGCTGTAGGCTACAGGCTAATGCAGCGCCACATACATTTGTTAATAAAAAATAATTGAATTGAATAGGGCTGCAACGAGGGAATCAATTATTTGCAACGACAACCAATTTTTGAAATGGTTTAACTAATTTATTAATTGAGTATTTGATCTTGAAGGGTACATAGACTCTGAAACTTGCTGATAAGAGCTTTTACGACTATATATAATGAAAATGTGAAGACTAAATGTTTGAAGTCCTCTCCAGGGGCATCACTGAGCTTTGTTTTGGTTGAATATATTAAAAACCTCTCTTATGCACTGACCTTTAGGGATATAAAGTCATACATTTTCTAAATATTTGTTAGTTACAGCCCAAGTTTTTGTACATGAGATGGAATTAAAAGAAAAAAAACATTTCTATCTGCTCCAAATGGTGTTTACAATTAAGTCAGAGATTCTTTATCATGTTAAAGATGTAGATTTTATACTTGCTTCCTTATTTTTGCTAAAGCTTGAGATTTTATATTTGATTCTTTATTATGCTAAAGTTAGAGATTATATTTTATTTTTTGTATCGAGTTATTGTTCTTTGACCGTGGGACCAATAAAGCATCTTTTCCTCTAAAGCCCACTCTGCCTGAAGTCTCCCCCTAAAAGGCCAAGGCTGTGATGTCACTGACGGAGCAGGATCAAACCAATGTAAACAGTGAAATAAACACGCCAGCCTGAGCAATATTAAAGGGCAGAACTAAATTGTAGGCAGTGACTAAGAGTTGGCAGAACCTTCATCTAAAAGGTCACACAATCCACCAATTTAGTTTCAAAACAATGGAAAAAATAAAATAAAAAGTGAATTATCGTGACAGGCTTATTTCAATCGTCAAAGATTCCCAACGCTCATTGCTCTAAAAACAGAACAAAACTGACTTCACACGTTCAAGATCCCGGCGAAATCTCCAGGTGTTAGATTCAAACCAAATCAACCATTATAATCTAACACTTCAAACAGTCGTCATCTTCACCAAACCATGCAAACTCTCGCTTTCCAAACCCTCCAAACGCGTCCGCGAGCCATTCCACTTGCAAACCTGCTCACCTCAGAAGCATCATTAATTAAACAAGGCACAAGGCAAGATCATTCCCCGAGAATACCAAAAATACGCAGAACCCGTAAATATTAAATCGAGGTCAAATGGAAAACAAGAAGCATGCAGTTAATGACACGCCGTCGCACGGCTGTTTCCCACAGTTGTTTTTTATACTCTTTGAATCATAAATCAAGAATTTCAAAATAACAAGTGGGAAACGCTCTGTGCTCATTTCTGCATACATGGTAGTGGGGGAGGGAGGGGGAGGGGGGAGGGGGAGGGAGGGGGGGGTGGATCCCAGGGTGTAGGTTCTCAGGGTTATTTTTTTTGGGCCCGGTAACAAGCCAACACCGGCACGTTACCTTCGGGGGACCAGCACGGGCACAGGGACACGGGTCTTCGGCGGGAGGTCCCCACGCCGGGATCGACTTCCACAAGACAAAGGGAAAGAGTTTTGAGGGTTGGGTGAGGCGGAAGATGTGAACATTGTTGGACAGAGACAGTGATGACAGAGACAGATGGGAGTGTATGCAGATTCTATTACTTCATTGTCGTTGTTTCATACAAATATGCAACATAAAGCTCTGCGGTGAGGGAGTACGGTTAAGTCTGACTTTTTGGTTTTATATAAATTAATGTATTTCTGAACCAAAACAACCCAAAGAGGAGAGTATACCACATTTCCAAATATTGTCTTTGAATACTGATTTCCAAGATCTTTTCACTCCCGATGCTACCACCAAAGTGAGGAACTACATTATTTTCTCCAAACTGTAAAAACAGCCGGTCATGTAAAGAACGTCGTTTAAATTGAGAAATTGACTAAAACTAGTTCATGGGCAATACTTTTGATGTAAAAGGCAGAAAAGTATACAGTATGATGTCACAGTGGTACAATGACATCATAGTACTGCAGAACTGAAGCAGGAGTGTTTATAATAACCCGGATGGATCTGAGGACAATTCCAGGTCAGTTTTTGATGCGGGGACAATGTTACAGCGTGGAATAACCCTAACAAGTACGTCTCCTTTAACGTATGATGTTCTTTTAAAGAAGACTTTGAATGAGTTTACAACTGAGCTTCAAATGGAAAACCACTTCCTTCTACAAGCTAGGATTAACTTATCAGACGGCTGTGTTTTGCCTTAGTATAAAAAACATGTGACTCTGAAAATTGTGTAACAACAATAAAACATCGTCTTCCACCGAGACACAATCCCAGAACGCAGCATTTGTTATTTTCTTGAGTCTGTAGAAACGTTTGCGCGCCACTGAGCTGAGTTGAAATGAATTATACATCTTTGGTAATAATGCAACGCTTAATTATGTATTTATTAACCAGGAGTCCCACTGTGCGTTTACAGGGAGTGGTGGGGGATCGGAGCACCTGGAGGAAACCTAGGGAGTGGGAACAACATGGCAGTCAGAACCCAGGACCTTCTTGCTAAAGGGGCGAGTGCGCTAACCACTCACTCACCAATAAAATGAAAAATAAATAAATATTATTGTGAAAACTGGGCCTCAACCTAGCGGACTTCTTCAGGGAATAAATTTTCATTCCCTGAAGAAGTCTGCTAGGTTGAGGACGATACAACTGCCTAAAAAAGGCATACTTCATTGTAAGTTCACAATATTCAAACCCTCTGTTCATTGTGTTGTTGACAACAACTGTCTAAAGTTTCAGACTTGTAAGTTTTATAGTTTTTATGCAGTTTCTCCTTTTCATCAAGTGAAGTTTCTGAATTATCCAGGACTCTCAATGGGATTTTTCTGTTTAAAAATGTCTTATATTTCTCTGTGATGTATTTGATTGGAATCCTCTGGAGACCACTTTATGATCGCAGAGATATTGTCGATATTGCCCACGTCTACGAGACACAGGTGCAATGATGAATACAGATGTGAGGGAAGAGAAGGGAAAGACAAACGATGGAGAAGCTGAGGCAGAAGTCTCCAGCAACAAAAAACACAAAACTAAACGTAACCTGTGAGATCTGATACTGATCCAACCAAACAGGAGCACTCCAGACTCCACCCACTGCCTCAAAGCTGCAGGTTCAGAGTGGACTCACTTGAGGAAATGGGTGGAGGGGTCTTCTCTTTGAGGACCGAGTCGAATACCCGTGATCTAAATGGTCTTTAAAGTCTTTAACGGTTTTACTGCTTCTTATTTCACTGTTCAAATACAACATTGGCCTCTGCTGTTGATTTAAGACCAGGAGACAAAAGGCAAATCAAGTGCAAATGTCGGTCTATTTCAAGATTTTTTACTTTGTCCTTTGTGAGAATCCTTAAAGATGTCGACCTGTTTTGCTAACACAAAATCAATCTATACCCAGTCGTTCATATTTGTCAAACTCACACCTTTTGTAAACCTTTTCTAAAAGAACATAGGAACAGTTTTTCCTATGTGGTTTTACTGCAAATGGCAAATAAATGAATCTGAACATGAGTGAAATCAAAATCGCTAACGTGCAAATGACTTATATACTTCCATAATTAGCCTTGTTTCATCATGTCTCCTGTGTCTATGTCTATATATACAGTGCCTTGCGAAAGTATTCGGCCCCCTTGAACCTTTCAACATTTCGCCACATTTCAGGCTTCAAACATAAAGATTTAAAAAAAAATTTTTTTTTCAAGAATCAACAACAATTGGGACACAATCGTGAAGTGGAACGAAATTTATTGGATAATTTCAACTTTTTTAACCTCTTAACAACCGCCTCATTTTGGCTCGTGCACAATGGTTGGGCATACCCAAATGTCTTTGCTTATTTAAAAACACATCTTACATCTCACATGCTTGTGTGATGCATCATTTTAAAGCTAGAGCCTTCTAGTTTATGTAAAAAAACACTAAAATAATGTTTGTCATTCCTATTTTCCTCTGCATCCTTTGAAGTTAGGGAAAAAAACCCAATTTTTTTAGCCTCGCCTAACATTTTCAAATTCTAAAGGCCCTAAAAAAGGCATACTTCATTGTAAGTTCACAATATTCAAACCCTCTGTTCATTGTGTTGTTGACAACAACTGTCTAAAGTTTCAGACTTGTAAGTTTTATAGTTTTTATGCAGTTTCTCCTTTTCATCAAGTAGTGCACATTTGGCACAATTTGGCACAAGTGTGCCAAATTGTGCCAAATATCTTTACTTACATTTAATCATCATAAAAACAATATTTTTCATTATTGGTACTTATAAGTTACTAATCTATGTGTGTTTTTCTTTTTTAAATGTCAAAGTTATTTTTTTATGAGTGTAAATTCATTGCAGCTTTGAGAGCGTCTTTTGGCTTCCATTACGCACAATTGTCCAGGCACAACATAAGACAGGACACCATTGTCCCACCCCTTGTTCGAAAGCTTTCCTCATTGGCTACAAGGACATGTCAATCGTAAATCCCGGAAGTAAAAGCAAACAAGTTGGGAGCACAACAAAGATCAGTCCTCCATGCGCAAACAGCAGCACGAGCGGTACTTGCGGGAGCCATTGCAGACCCAAAAATTGGTCTAGCTTTTCGGGAGTAGTCTCATTTGAAAGATAAGGAGCTAAGGAACACGTAGATACCAGATGTTTGGGTGAAAAACAAAGCTAAAAGTCCGTTAAAAGTGAAAAAGTAACATCTGTGCTCTTTTTTTTCGTTTTTTTCGCTAAAGATAAATGCACATTTTTGGATTATTTCTGCAGAATGGATTTTACTTTGGGAAATACAAGTGGATATAATTTTCCTTTGGACTGTTCCAGAAAGAATGATGTATTGCAAGCTGGGAGGAGAGCTGATTTATTTGTACAGCACAAGCCCAAAGGTAAAAAACTATTTCGGAATTGATTTATTTTGTGCCCACATTATGTGTTATATCTTTTGAATGCAAGTGTAGTTTACACTTGTATATAAATGTAGATAAGAAAATAAGCTTTAAAATGATATACAGCTTTTGCGGTTTGGTGTTCAAAATACATCTGCTATTGCCAGCAGAACATTTAAAAACATAAAAACGGCCGCCGGCGCGCCGGTTGTTGCAAAGTGGTTAACAAATAAAAAACTGAAAAGTGGGGCGTGCAATATTATTCGGCCCCTTGCGCTAATACTTTGTAGCGCCACCTTTTGCTGCAATTACAGCTGTAAGTCGCTTGGGGTATGTCTCTATCAGTTTTGCACATCGAGAGACTGGAATTCTTGCAAAACAGCTGGAGCTCAGTGAGGTTGGATGGAGAGCGTTTGTGAACAGCAGTCTTCAGCTCTTTCCACAGATTCTCGATTGGATTCAGGTCTGGACTTTGACTTGGCCATTCTAACACCTGGATACGTCTATTTGTGAACCATTCCATTGTAGATTTGGCTTTATCATTTCACTGAGTTGCTTTCAGTTGTGTGCACAGATTTTGATGGTTTGGTCATTGTAGGTGATTTCAATATACATGTAGATAATGCTAATGATAGATATGCAATAGAGCTGAGCTCTGTGCTGGAAACCTTTGGTCTCACTCAGCATGTGAGTGGCCCCACCCACAGCAGAGGACACACTCTCGATCTGTTAATTACCAAGGGGGTTAATATTTCAAATGTAAATGTAGTCAATGTTGCTCTGTCTGATCATTTCTGTGTATTTGTTGACATGTGTCTTGATTGTAAACCACCAGCTGAATCTTCGGTTGTTAGAAGAAGACACATAAATGATAATACAGGCGAACTGTTCATGGGGAGGGTAAACTTTGAGAACACGTTGTGTGTTACTGTAGATGAATTACTTGATTCTGTCACCACCACTGTTTTGAATGTTCTGGATACAATTGCTCCTGTAAAGGTTAAAATAGTTACAAACAAGCAAAAAGCGCCATGGACTAAAGCAGACTCGGTCAGGGCACAGAAGAGAGAGTGCCGGAAGGCCGAGCGGAAGTGGCGAAAGTCAAATCTCAAAGTTGACCATGAGATCTTCAAAGATGCGTTGTGCAATTTTAACAGGGAACTACGTAGAACGAGGGAAATGTACTTTTCTGAAACTATTGAAGGCTGTAGCAACAATCTACGTGTTCTGTTTTCAACAGTAAATAGATTGACGAATCCCCCTGTTAAGATGCCATCAGAACTTACTTCCAAATCTAAATGTAATGAGTTTGCTCAGTTCTTTAATGACAAAGTCCAAGGTATCAAAAACGCCATCACCTCCACGATAGAAATAATAATCCAACCGCCAGTGAGGCTTTTTGGGCTGACGCACTTTACACCAGTACAAATTGAAACTGTCCAGGAGATAATCACTAGTCTGAGTTCCTCCACATGCAGCCTGGATGTATTACCTCCTAGATTTCTCAAGTCAGTTCTGAGCAGTCTTTTACCTTCACTTACACAAATAGTTAATATGTCTCTTGAATCTGGAACATTCCCAATGGCCTTGAAAACGGCGGTCATCAGGCCCCTCCTAAAAAAGAGGAGTCTGGAAGCCCTGGCACTCAAAAATTATCGGCCCATTTCAAATCTGCCTTTCATGGGAAAAATTCTAGAAAAAGTTGCCTATAAACAACTTACAGAATTTTTAATAATCAATAACGCTTATGATATGTTCCAGTCAGGGTTTAGACCCCACCACAGCACTGAGACCGCGCTAATAAAGGTAACAAATGACATCAAACTAAACACTGACGCAGGAAAAGTCTCAGTCCTTTTTCGGTTAGATTTAAGTGCTGCTTTTGACACTATTGATCATGGCATCCTCATTCAGAGACTTGAGGACTGGGTTGGTGTTGCTGGCACCGCCCTAAGCTGGTTTAGGTCCTATTTACAAGACAGAAAGTTTTTTGTGGAGATCGAAAACTGTACCTCAGACCACTTGGCCCTGACCTGCGGAGTGCCACAGGGGTCAATCCTGGGTCCTCTTCTGTTTAATATTTACATGTTGCCTCTAGGTCAGTTGATTCACAGTAATAATGTCTCTTATCACAATTACGCTGACGATACTCAGGTCTATGTGTCCCTGACAGCAGGAGAGCATGAACCAGTGGACTCGCTCCTTCACTGTGTCCAGCAAATCGGTGATTGGATGCAAAATAACTTTCTCCAACTAAACACCGACAAAACTGAAATAATTGTTTTCGGACCCCAGAAACAAAGAGAGAGCGTTATTTGTCACCTCCAGGCTCTCTCTCTACAACCCTCAAATCAGGTCAGAAATCTAGGAGTGATAATGGACTCAGACTTAAATTTCAAAAGCCACATAAAATCTGTAAACATCAGCAGCTTATTACCACCTAAAAAACATTGCTAAAATTAAAAACATAGTGTCTAAGGCAGACTTGGAGACTCTTATACACGCTTTTGTCTCCAGTAGGTTAGACTACTGCAATGGCTTGTTCACAGGTCTGTCCAAACAGGCTGTAAAACAGCTGCAGTACATTCAACATGCAGCAGCTCGAGTCCTGACCAGAACTAGGAAGTACGACCACATTAGTCCAGTTCTCAGGTCTCTGCACTGGCTTCCTGTTCCTCAGAGAATAGACTTCAAAGCAGCTTTACTTGTGTACAAGTCTCTCCATGGTCTCGCGCCAAGGTACATCCATGACATGTTTGTGCCATATGAACCGACCCGGACTCTGAGGAGCACAGGGACTGGACTCCTGTTAGTGCCCAGAGTCGGTACTCGACATGGGCAAACTGCATTTCAGATTCATGCGGCTAGAGTCTGGAACAGTCTTCCTGAGAATGTGAGACAGGCGTCTACTCTGGCAT
>OZ035842.1:32566418-32571418 GCA_964034765.1 Knipowitschia caucasica
CTGCAAAGTAACAGCTGTTTGTTTAAAGGCTGTAAAAGACCTCACACACCCTTTTCTAACCACCTGAACTCACGACTGCTGAAGTGCGATCGCAGAGAAATCAAACCGGTTGGTTGTAAGTCTGAGTGCTGCTGCAGCTGTCTAAAGCCGTGCATACACTGTCAAATACAGCTGTAGAGGACACTGAGCTGAGAGGCAAGAGCAGGACTGAGGGGTACGGGTAGACCGCGATAGTCCTCTGACCAGAGGGAGAACCAGAGAGACCAGAGAGAGAGACCAGAGGGAGACCAGAAAGAGACCAGAGAGAGACCAGAGAGAGACCAGAGAGAGAGACCAGAGAGAGAGACCAGAGAGAGAGACAATAGAGAGACCAGAGAGACACTAGAGAGACCAGAGAGAGACCAGAGAGAGAGACCAGAGAGAGAGACCAGAGAGAGACAATAGAGAGACCAGAGAGAGAGACAATAGAGAGACCAGAGAGAGACAATAGAGAGACCAGAGAGAGACCAGAGAGAGACCAGAGAGAGAGACCAGAGAGACTTTGATATAAAGCTAACTCTCATGCTATACTAACAGTATTATGATGTATATAATGTTGGAATATACACACGACTCATGAGAAGAACGCGGTAAAGACAAGGGACCACTGTGTCGCAAACACGAGCAGAGTAACGTTGTGAGAGACAACCGTGAATGAGCACACACACAAATCTATGTCAGGGCATCATTCTGCTCAGTCCCATGCAAGTCGCCATGACGATGGCGGTCCATGTGATGAGACAAACACGACATGTACACGTATGGAGTGTCGTAGTGCGTCACCACAAATGGAAACCTTATGATAACAGACAAACGTCTGTGAAGCTAAAATACCTGAGCGCCTTTTGTGCTGTTTGGGTAACGTATAAGTACCTTTATACATCCCTTCAACAGAGTAGAGCCAAGTTAAAAACAGAGTGCAAAGACGGGAACAGGACATGAATATGAACGCTCTTAAGGAAAAAGGGTTAGGTGTAATTATGCGTTTGGGATTTTTTGTGTGTGGAAAGAGACAAAATGGGCTGAAAAATGAAGCGATGTTTATCTTTTACTTAACAGCACTTCTCTCAAGGCACAGTTTTCAATATTCAGCTTGGATATAAAACAATTTCCGCAGACAATTAGAGCAATCTGAGCGCGTGGGGATGTTACCGTGAGGCTGAGCACTTATGCACGCCTAATCTAAACTGTTCTTTCACTAACGGGGCATTGAAGACCAAACTAACTTCAGTTCGGTCTAATCTGAAGCTAGTTACACATTTAAATCATGGTTTATTGTTACTATCAAGACTTGTGAATATTCAGGTCACAATATAGTGGAACAAACTGAAAAATATGAATCATCCTATTTATGATTATTATTTAGATATAGATAGATAGATATAGATAGAAGAATCCATTTTAAATCCATGTAGAGGAGACAGGCCTCCTCTCTGACGAGGTTTAAAACCAGGTTAAAGACAGTTCTGTTTAGCTGTGCTACAACTGAGGGATTTTATATTTTTATCTTTCTTTTTAATGTTCTGTGATTATTTATGATTTTAATGCTTTCTTATTTTGTTCAGCACTTTGAGTTGCCTTGTGTATGAATTGTGCTATACAAATAAACTTGCCTTGCCTATTATTATTTTCATTCCGTTTGTCTATAGAACCAGTACGTCTAGACTTATTCCAAGCACAGTAGAAACTAACTTCCATTGGAGAGAATATGCTTTGATAATTGGATCACGTTTTATACTTGCTTCTTTATTATGTTAGAGATATTTAATTGTAGCATAGAGTTATTGTTCATTTATGTTGTGCTGTGTGACGCAACACTGAAATTTCCCCACTGTGGGATGAATAAGGATCTTGGATATGAACTTGGACATTTTTTGCTCTTTAGATTTGAAAGAAAGTGAGTTCATGGGTTCAAGGCCTGACTTCTGTTTTTAGTGGATTGTTGTTAGAATGTTTCTCTTGTGGCCTTTTTGATCCATTCTGCAGTGGATTATATTTTAGTAATGGACCCCATGAAGCTACAGTAAGTACTTCACTTTGATGGAAACTATGGGGGATTCACATGAAATAACAAAACAGAATATTTATTAAAATCATGGCGTTTTTTCTCACAGTAACAAAAACATTTGTAATCACACGACCCCTCGATCTAAAATTGGTAAACAAGAAATTGATCTGTTTATTCTCAGAACGCCAACTTAGATTTCTGTATTAGGGTCAGACGGTCTGTAAAATCGTGACATATTTTTTTTTGATTGTTTTTGACCAAACAAACAAAGTAGAGACTAAACGGCCGCGGCGCCATCGGCTGCAGCGGAACCAGTGGACATGAAAACGGGATGTGAGAAAGTGTAGTCACCTGCTTCGCCTCTGAGGGCCTTCTCCACCGCGACTCCCCTCTCCTCCAGCTGCCTCTGCTTCTCCTCCACCTGCTCCAACTGCCTCTGGATGATCTGAAGCAGCAGAAAGACGAGAGTTACACACGTGGCGTCTCTGAAGTGAGCCAAAGTACCGTGTAAGCATTCTCAGATACGCAACTCATTACTACCCATACTCCCCTGCATGCTTTAAGAGCCCATCTGGACGCTATAGCTTCATTGATGAAACAATTTGCCCTAAT
Source organism: Knipowitschia caucasica (assembly GCA_964034765.1). NCBI lineage: Eukaryota > Metazoa > Chordata > Actinopteri > Gobiiformes > Gobiidae > Knipowitschia > Knipowitschia caucasica. The sequence goes on from OZ035842.1 coordinate 32,569,078, forward strand.
TATGGGAATAAATATCGAGAGGCACGAGTAATTAAAAAGCTACTGGATGTGGATCAGATTCGCGATCCGACTTTGACCAATAAAACTGGTGTTAAAATAAAAGCACACCTAAAGAGCTGCAGCCGGTGCTAATCTTCATTATGATGTTGATCAGAGTCAACAGAGTGGTAATGTACAAAATAACTAAATGTCTAATGAGAAATGCAAATTACACTAAATGACCATTGATGAAAGAAGAGCTTTGTCTGGAGATTACACACATGCTATTTCTGCTAGTTAAAGGTGAGGTCCGTAACTTAAACTGTTTTGTATTTTACAAAGAATGTATATTTCATTGGGAACTATGGTTTAATATGTACAGTATCCCTCCTCTTGGCACGATTTCAACCAGTAAGATTTTCTGGAGAAGAGTTAAACCAATGTCAAGAGGCCTGAAGGATTTGAATTAATTTCGACCAATCAGGAAGCAGCAAGAGTGTGCTCCATACGTTACATACGGTCATGATCAATACATACATAATGGAAAGAGAGATGGACGGGTCTAACCAGTGCTTGTTTCATTCTCTCTCGTCTTAATTAGTAAACATGCATTTCCATCAGAGTTAAATACAAGATTTTAATTCCGGAAAAAATATGAATAAATGTATTCATAAGTATTTTTATTGTGACAGTTCAGGGTTTGTTCTTGGGATTGGCTATCATCAAAAATACTGTGCGTTATGTAAATTGTACACATGACAAAAGTCTTAAAACTAAAATGAATCAATCTGGTAGATCTATCCGAAACATTCAAGTCGATAAAGGTCTAAATTCTCCCTTTAAAGTTTTTAAAGTAGACTGAGCTTATATCAGTGACATGCAGCAGGGGCCAAACAACAAGTTGTGTTTAGACTCTTAAAATAGCAGCTAAAAACACGCACACACTCAGGCCAGCGACCCACAAAGTCCAGGATGCTGGAGGCAGAGTGCTGACTCAGGACCGGCCGACTGCAGAGGTGCAACATCCATCACAGTGGATTTCAAGACTACAGGAGGATTTGGACCACAGCCGAAGCCACGTTACTCTGACCATAAGCTCAGATATATTACTCAGATATTACTGATATATTACTCAGATATTACTGATATATTACTCAGATATTACTGATATATTACTCAGATATTACTGATATATTACTCAGATATTACTGATCAGATATTACTGATATATTACTCAGATATTACTGATATATTACTCAGATATTACTGATATATTACTCAGATATTACTGATCAGATATTACTGATATATTACTCAGATATTACTGATATATTACTCAGATATTACTGATCAGATATTACTGATATATTACTCAGATATTACTGATATATTACTCAGATATTACTGATATATTACTCAGATATTACTGATCCGATATTACTGATATATTACTCAGATATTACTGATATATTACTCAGATATTACTGATATATTACTCAGATATTACTGATATATTACTCAGAATAAGGGAGGGAAGTGAGATCTGTGGAAAGGTCCCACATTCACACTCGTTACGTTGCAAAAAGTCTAGTTATGCTTAAAATGACTTTAATTCAGAATATTACGATACGATTTAGATTAATCCGTTCTTCATCCCAGTTATATAGAAGGTAAATATAATATATACCTTGAACTAGGATATAGTTTTGTGACCGAGAATATTTGACTGGTTAAAAAGAAATATCTGACTTCTTTCAGATTTTCCAATTCATGATTTGGAAAATCTTTTGGTATTTTCAAATTGTCAGTGTATGTTTTGAAAATGTTTTTTGTTGTTGAAAACAGACTGAAAACCTGATAACCAATGAACCATGGGAGACACCATGGGAGACACCATGGGAGACACCATGGGAGACACCATGGGAGACACCATGGGAGACAGCAGAGGGGCGTCTGATGGAGCAGCAGGAGGGGGCTTACCTGAGCTCGGTGCAGCCTCTTCAGCTCCTCCTGCTTTGCTTGGCGCCGTGCAGCTTTCTGGACTCTCCTTGTGATTTTGGCGTTCAGCTCCTCTTCTGTGTAGGTTTTCTGGTAGAGCGACAAACACACACTTAGTAAAAGGGTCTTCTGCACAAATACTTTACACTTGGCTCCTTCAGGCTTGACAAAAGTAAATGGAGAAACGGCAGTGGCTTTTCCCCCCAGCTCGGATTATAGATGGACTAACGTGGTAATCAGTTTTTAATTAATTCAAAGTAAAAGCACATTATTATTGTATATATCCATTAACTAGAACATGCAGTCACTTAAACACCGGGATCTTTGCATATTGTTCAAGTTACGTCATTTTTCATTACAAGTC
>OZ035842.1:32576418-32607302 GCA_964034765.1 Knipowitschia caucasica
CTCTCTCTGGTCTCTCTCTCTGGTCTCTCTCTCTGGTCTCTCTCTCTGGTCTCTCTCTCTGGTCTCTCTCTCTGGTCTCTCTCTCTGGTCTCTCTCTCTGGTCTCTCTCTCTGGTCTCTCTCTCTGGTCTCTCTCTCTCTGGTCTCTCTCTCTCTGGTCTCTCTCTCTCTGGTCTCTCTCTCTGGTCTCTCTCTCTGGTCTCTCTCTCTGGTCTCTCTCTCTGGTCTCTCTCTCTGGTCTCTCTCTCTGGTCTCTCTCTCTGGTCTCTCTCTCTGGTCTCTCTCTCTGGTCTCTCTCTCTGGTCTCTCTCTCTGGTCTCTCTCTCTGGTCTCTCTCTCTGGTCTCTCTCTCTGGTCTCTCTCTCTGGTCTCTCTCTCTGGTCTTTCAATCATCAAAGTAGACAGCAAAGTAATATAGAGAGAACCACCCTCTCGGCCAATCAGCTCTCAGCCAATCAGCTCTCAGCCAATCAGCTCTCAGCCCGAAGTGTCAAATAATCATAATTTTAAAAACAGCAAATATGTCTTAGATTATACGTTTTCCAATAGTTTCTTTCTCTTGGCACAAAGAAAAAGGTTCCTCAGATTTAAGACAAAGAAAATCCTAAAAGAGAAACGTACGTCAGCTTTGGAGCGCTGGGACGACCTCTCCAACACATCGTCGCACGACAAGTCTGAGTCTTCAGAAAAGCTCAAGTTTCGCCTCGACTTCAAATCTGCAAGAACAAGAATACATCAAATCACATGGGATTTATTTTCTTCTTGAAAATCTAATATCATTTTTTGTTTTCTCCCTTTTCAGAAAACTTGTGAACCTTTAATTGACTTTTTAAGGAAATAAGACGTGTATAAATGTTGAAATATTTAGATTTCATTAAATTCATGATCAACATTGTGAACTATGCACTTTTTTGCTAAATATTTGTGATTTGGTCATTTTCTGTTTCTACTTTATTATTGGAAAATGAAAACATATCAAGGCAATAACATCGCTAAGCAAAAGAAGACAATGAACCTTCCTAAACTAATAAATAATAACACAATGTGGTAAACACAGCCCACCTGACGCCCTCCCCGGAGATGACGTCTTTTTGCCCGAGTCCTGCGTGGTGGAGCTGGACGACGGGGTACTAGGGCACGATTTGCCCTCTTTCTTCTTCTTGTCCTTCTTGTACCCTGAGAAGACGGCCTTCCACAGGGACTTGTGTTTGGGCGGCGTTTCGTCCGAGCCCGACAGTCTGCTGCTGCTGTTTTTAACCTTCTTCTCCTTCTTGTTCTTGCGCGGCGAGAAGAGCGAGCTGCGCTTTTTGCTCTTGGTGGTGGAGGTGGAGCCGTCGGACGAAGCCACCGAGCTGTCCAGGCTTTTGTTGCTGCTGAAGAAGCGCTCGGGCAGAGTCTCGGCCTTTTTGTTTTCCAACGCCTTCACGGCAGATGTCCTGGGAGACCCGGGTGATTTCTTACTTTTGCTGGAAGCTTCCGGGGTCACGTTCCACGCCACTTTCGGTGAAACGCCCTTGTCGACGTTGGAATCTTTCATTTTGTGCAGCTGCTTGCTCATGGCGTCTTTCAAGGCTTGGCTCTTTACAGATTTCTCTCTCGCCCTCATTCTCTCCTCAGCAATCTCCTTGGCCTCTGGAGAAAATTGAGTTGCCCTCTGGGTCTTTGAGACAGGATTAACCGGGATATTGGGTTTACCGTTTTCCATCGCTAAGGCTAGGTGCAAGGGAGGCCGGTCTCTGCTGGCTTTGCTGGTGGGTGGAGTATAATATCTATTCATGCTTGATTCTGGCGTTCTCTCGTCGAAGCTCTCCTCCACATCATCAGCGAAAGGAATCTCTTCAACCGTCTCCACAAATGATTTTCTCACGTAATCCGGCCGACTCTTCTTTTTCTCTCTCATCACGACAGCAGGAGCAGTTTCAGTCTGTGGAGATGCAGCCTTCCTCTGAGCAGGTTTAGGAGCTGAAACTGGCCTAAGCTGAGTCCTGGGTGAAGGGATCGGGGTCTTTGTTGTTGTGGGCTCTTTTTGTGTTTGCTCGGACAGAGGCTTATCCTTCCCGTTGCTCCATGACGCCTGGTGCTTTTGTTGCCTGACCAGTGCCGGTGACTGGTTATTGGGCACTGGGGGAGGGGGGCTGGAAGGGGGAGTGAGCATGGCGGAATCGAAGGTGTTGAAGCCGTCGCTGTTCATCGTGTGACTGCCGTTTAAACCTAACCCTGAGCTACGGCTTGGATCTTTTCTCTCCGCTGCCTTGTTTATCTTTATGGGCGTGATGACTTGACCTTCCAGGGTGATGTTGATTCTGCGGATGACGGCGCGTCCGCTCGGCTTCCTCTGTTCTTCCGCTACTTCTTTGGTCTTGATGGGCCCTGGATTTGGCTCTGGCGGCGGCGGGCTCGTCACAGAACTCCTCTCCAGGATTTTACTGCTGCGGTCTAAAGGAGTCAAACCCAGACTCTTTCTAATCTCTGCGCTCTTGAGCCAGAACTCCTCGATGATGTCCGTCTTCTTCGATGGCGTGTCCTCGATTGAAGAATCCGCCGACCTGTCAGACGCTTCTGACTTTGGCGTGGAGGCGACGGCGGGGACTGGCTGGGTTCGGACGGGGGAACTGGACGAGAGCGGAGAACAGGCCTCGTGGCAGGGGATGGGTTGGGCACAGATGGGAGAGAGGGGGTTGCCGGTCAGGGGGCAGATAGAGCGACTGGGGTACACCGGAGATCTGGGCGCTGGGGTTTCGGGAAAGGACGTGGGCTGGGAGCAGATTGGAGAGCGGACCGGAGAGCGGACCGGAGAGCGGACCGGAGAGCGGACCGGAGAGCGGACCGGAGAGCGGACCGGAGAGCGGACCGGAGAGCGGACCGGAGAGCGGACCGGAGAGCGGACCGGAGTCCTGACAGGACATCCGTCGGGAGACTGCGGCTTGACAGGAGAGCTGACATGTGATCTGTTTGATGTGGATGCAGGAAGTGCTGCAGACACCGGAGAGGGAGTGGGGCGGTGGGCAGCAGAGACTGTGGCCACAGGGTAAACTGGGGTCTTTGCAGCTGGAGTCAAAGGAGAAGAGACCGTTTCCGGCGGTAGATAAGGATCCGAGAAAAAGCGGGAGCCGGGCGACTTTAACAAACTTGCAGGAGATATTCGATTTGTCTGCAGCAGATTAAAAAACATGTCAGTTCACCAGACTGTCAGAAAAGTCCACTTTAGAGCTGGGGTACCACATCTTTTCCCAATAAAACACATGAAGTTTACATTTTAGACTGGCTTCTTTAATAGGTTAAAGCCAGCTAACTGGTGATCTCCTACACGTGTTTTATAAAAGTAAAATGTTAAGGACAAACCAGAAAAGACCATGCTTTAACTAAATACAAAACATCCATTACACTCAGTTGTGTTCAATTTTTAATTCTATAGCCCTTAATCACAACAGCAGTCGTCTCAGAGACCAAAGTTGTCAATTCGCCAACAACAGCTCAGAGAATCCAACGGTTTGACCACAGGAATGCAATAAAACAAACACATAAAAGCCTTTGGTCCATTGGAATGTCCATAAATGTGCTTAAATGTCCCGGATCATCACAGATCATTTAAATTGCATATTTGTAAGAAAAAGCCCCTGTGAGCCACTATTAAAAAGCTGTGGGCTAAGAGCTGATTGGCCAAGGCTAGAATCTTTTTATCACATTAGTATCTGTTATTGAAAGTGAGGTACCCGTCTGTTCTGTCACTGCCATTGTTTACCTGAGGGAGCAGCTCTATGGGGAGGTCGAGTGGAGGAAGGAGCGCTTCATTTTCTCGAATCGAGTTGAAACTAGATGGCCCTAAAAGATCAAAACAAGTACATCGAATTATAATGTGAGATTTCATAACACTTTGAAGCAACTTTTGTTAAAGTTAAACTCATCATTCTATCAATGTGCAGAAGCCAGTACTTTTCCCTTGTTTTGTCTATCTGAAGGCCAAGCTACAAGCACACCGTGGAAGCTGCTGATTGGAGGTCTCCATGCCTCCGCTCTGTATAATACACTTGCATTCTATTGTTTCTGTGATCGTGTGCTTTGATCGTGCTGTCTCTACCATCGACAATAAAACATGTCTTCTGTCTGAATGTAAGACGCGATCCCAGACTATGTCATCTTCTTCAATAATGTTCTCGCTTTTGGCAGCAAAATGAGTTAACAAGGCTGCGACTCGTACCGTGACTGGAAGCCATCTCCACATTCTCAGATTTCTTGTTCTCCTCAGAAAGTGCTTCAGTGAGCTCAGACGGGCGCAAACTAGCCTCGGCTTCTGCGTCTGACGGGACGTCATCTGGTGTTCAAGAATAATGTTATTACTCATTGTATTGTTGCCAACTTTGTGTGTGTGTGTGTGTGTGTGTGTGTGTGTGTGTGTGTGTGTGTGTGTGTGTGTGTGTGTGACAAAGATGAAACTTAAGACCGTAAAAGAGAATGAAAGACATCATTATAAATGCAGCATGGAGGACGCGTACCCTGATCCATCTCTGTGCCGGGCTCTACATCCGGACTTTCTGCCTCTGCTTCAAGCTCGTCATCCTCGCAGGGCTCTGAAAGGACAACAAAGACAGAAATGAGTCAGCCGCCTCTCCAGCCTTTACTTAGAACCACACACACACACACACACACACACACACACACAATCCCAGTCCAACTTCACAGGAGCGCTCCCCAGCCCAAACCCCTACAGACTACATACGATATATCAGGCTGCTCACTGATACACAAGCTTTTTACAAGAGGTTTAAAAAAAAAAAGAAACATTTTTTTTTTTTTTAATGCAATATTCTCCGCAGCTACAACCCCCTGAGTGCAGTGGTGTGGTTTGGCCAAAGCGGTTCGTGAGCGGTACATGCACTGGTCCGAGTATAAGTGAGAATAAAGGAGGGAGGCTTCTGTTAATCAAGAGACGTGATAAATAAATGTGATTTAAAAGCAACAGCGGAGATGCCAGCGGTAATAACACCTTTGCAGCGGAAAATATTGCTCGACCTGAGGATTATGAAGGCGGACATTTTTTGAAATATGTAAATGTCACGGAGAAACATTTGAGAAGAGAATTGGACTGAGTAATGACACACAGATAAATAAAACCTCAGCAGCTCAGATTCAACCAAAAACAATTAGTGCGCAGTGGAAATATTGTTAATCATATATTTATCTATTAGAGTCCTCCTGACTCGAACCAGGAAGTACGACCACATTAGTCCTGACTAGAACCAGGAAGTACGACCACATTAGTCCTGACTCGAACCAGGAAGTACGACCACATTAGTCCTGACTAGAACCAGGAAGTACGACCACATTAGTCCTGACTCGAACCAGGAAGTACGACCACATTAGTCCTGACTAGAACCAGGAAGTACGACCACATTAGTCCTGACTCGAACCAGGAAGTACGACCACATTAGTCCTGACTCGAACCAGGAAGTACGACCACATTAGTCCTGACTAAAACCAGGAAGTACGACCACATTAGTCCTGACTAGAACCAGGAAGTACGACCACATTAGTCCTGACTAGAACCAGGAAGTACGACCATATTAGTCCTGACTAGAACCAGGAAGTACGACCATATTAGTCCTGACTCGAACCAGGAAGTACGACCACATTAGTCCTGACTAGAACCAGGAAGTACGACCATATTAGTCCTGACTAGAACCAGGAAGTACGACCATATTAGTCCTGACTAGAACCAGGAAGTACGACCATATTAGTCCTGACTCGAACCAGGAAGTACGACCACATTAGTCCTGACTAGAACCAGGAAGTACGACCATATTAGTCCTGACTAGAACCAGGAAGTACGACCATATTAGTCCTGACTAGAACCAGGAAGTACGACCATATTAGTCCTGACTAGAACCAGGAAGTACGACCATATTAGTCCTGACTAGAACCAGGAAGTACGACCATATTAGTCCTGACTAGAACCAGGAAGTACGACCACATTAGTCCTGACTAGAACCAGGAAGTACGACCATATTAGTCCTGACTCGAACCAGGAAGTACGACCACATTAGTCCTGACTAGAACCAGGAAGTACGACCATATTAGTCCTGACTAGAACCAGGAAGTACGACCACATTAGTCCTGACTCGAACCAGGAAGTACGACCACATTAGTCCTGACTAGAACCAGGAAGTACGACCACATTAGTCCTGACTCGAACCAGGAAGTACGACCACATTAGTCCTGACTAGAACCAGGAAGTACGACCACATTAGTCCTGACTAGAACCAGGAAGTACGATCACATTAGTCCTGACTAGAACCAGGAAGTACGACCACATTAGTCCTGACTAGAACCAGGAAGTACGACCACATTAGTCCTGACTAGAACCAGGAAGTACGACCACATTAGTCCTGACTAGAACCAGGAAGTACGACCACATTAGTCCAGTCCTCAGGTCTCTGCACTGGCTTCCTGTGGCTCAGAGAATAGACTTTAAAACAGCTCTGCTTGTTACAAGTCTCTCCATGGCCTCGCACCAAAATATATTAGTGACATGTTAGTCCCATATGAACCAGCCCGGACTCTGAGGAGCACAGGGACTGGCCTCCTGCTGGGACTCTGAGGAGCACAGGGACTGGACTCCTGCTGGGACTCTGAGGAGCCACAGGGACTGGACTCCTGCTGGGACTCTGAGGAGCACAGGGACTGGACTCCTGCTGGGACTCTGAGGAGCACAGGGACTGGACTCCTGCTGGGACTCTGAGGAGCACAGGGACTGGACTCCTGCTGGGACTCTGAGGAGCACAGGGACTGGCCTCCTGCTGGGACTCTGAGGAGCACAGGGACTGGACTCCTGCTGGGACTCTGAGGAGCACAGGGACCGGCCTCCTGCTGTGACTCTGAGGAGCACAGGGACTGGACTCCTACTGGTCCCAGGAGTCAGGGCTTAACATGGGGAGGGAGCATTTCAGATGAATGTAGCTAAAACCTCAAACAGTCTTCCTGAGTCGTTTCCTCGCAGCATTTAATGTACAGTGATTATTTCTTGATGCCTTGTATGATTTTAGTTTCCTCACTTATTTTTCTCAACACTATGACTTTGTTTGAGCCTTTTTACCAAACACTCACACATTCTAGTGAAATGTCTCTGTATCTAAATAGAGACGTTATGGCTTTGCTTGAGACGTTCCACAGCCTTTAACTAAACGACTCCACAGAGACCAGACCAAGTCTGAGGCTTTGCACTCACAGTGTGTGTGTGTGTGTGTGTGTGTGTGTGTGTGTGTGTGTGTGTGTGTGTGTGTGTGTGTGTGTGTGTGTGTGTGTGTGTGTGTGTGTGTGTGTGTGTGTGTGTGTGTGTGTGTGTGTGTGTGTGTGTGTGTGTGTGTGTGTGTGTGTGTGTGTGTGTGTGTGTGTGTGTGTGTGTGTGTGTGTGTGTGTGTGTGTGTGTGTGTGTGTGTGTGTGTGTGTGTGTGTGTGTGTGTGTGTGTGTGGTGGCAGACCTCCCACCACCGCTGTTATAATGAGCGCCCTTAATGCAGGAGCTCCGAGGTTTGTGTGGATAAGCACAGCTCTTCAGGACTTTTAACCCTGGCTTTCAAACACACTTATAACACCTCACATTCCACTCATTCATGTTTCTTGATGAAAAGGATTTAATGGACCAGAAAGAGCCGGTTTCAGCTTTGTGTAAGTGCCATCACAGGTTAGCGCCAAAGTAGGACTGGGAAAAGAGTGACGAGCGTACAAATATTACATCAGCACAATCCCGGTGTGAGTTTAAGGTTTGAAGTAAACGTGGAGAAAGGGTAAGTAGGAGGAATAGTCGTCCTGGAGAGCAGCAGTAAAATACATGCTGGTGAGTGCTGTTTGTGGGAGCTCTCGCATGCCAGAGGAGAAGGAGATTCTAAATTGGGATACGATGATCCCTTTAAACCTGGACTACCTCCGGACACGGACTCCAACCAGACCCTCACCGCCTCGTGTCGGGCTGAAGTGTGGGCACGGGCTACAATGAACCAGGAAGTGTGGAACAACGGAGGAGGATAGATCATGGACACAACATAACAGCAAAGTAATTAGACACATGGAAAAAAGAACACATAACACAAGACAACAATGGTCAAAGTAAACAAATACACCTTCTTCAGACGACCAATAGCAGCTCGTAAGAAATCAAAACAGGTTAGAGGTTCAAAGGACAAGTAATATGACAACATGGAGGAGGAAAAACACAAAAGTAAGGAGTATTACACTCCACATGCAATTTAGAAAGATGCAAAATAAAATAAAAATTACATTAGGGCTGCACGATTAATCGCAATTTTAGTGAACGCAAAGACTGCAATTATCTAACCCCTCAGAAAAAAATACTTACATAAATAAGGAAAATGTATCTTGAGTTCGGTGCCAGTTTAGCCACAATGAAGTTTTTTTTAGCTTTTTGCCTGATTTTAAGCAAACATTTATTTCACAGCGTGGAATGTTTTAGCTTGTTCCAACTTTCTTTGGAAAATCTGGTATTTAGTTAGTTTAGTCAGCAAACTGATTTACATACACAAACTTGTTAAACAAATGCATTTTTAAACAGAAGGATTGCTGTAAGACATTTGCCGGTGCAGCCCTAGAACATGAACTGCTCTGAAAGCAGCAGTAGTTGAATCCGTGTGGACGCTGAATGCTCGTCGGCTCCAGAGGGAGGGGGTGGGCGTTACCTGGAGGGGAGGGCTGGGAGCACTCTGAGGGGTGGGGAGGTGGAGAGAGTTGGGGTGTAGCGACTGCTGGGACCTCCTTATCCCCCTCAGACTGCAGCTGTGTCCCCCCCACGGCGGGAAGGGCTTGAGGATCCACCGGCTGCAGGACTTGTTGGATCAGAAGGTTTCTCGCTAAATGTTGTTTGTTTCATTGTCGTGTGAAATGGCCGAACATTGCAAAAGAACAGAGTTGGAAAAGAAGAAAGAGAAAAGGCAGGTAAATGTTAGAGGACGACAGAGACAGTTCAAGAGGTTTAGTGGAAGCTGCATGCACACAACTGCAAACAGTAAGTTCAACATAAACAGTTAGAAAAAGGAGAATCTGCTCATTACCAAAGCAAAGTCTTCTCTGAAAACACAAACAGCTATGGTACTTAGCCAATTAGAGTCAGAATGTGTCAAGCTTTTTCAAGCCATTAAAATATGTGATAGAATGAAAGCACACTCGGAAATATAGCACGTTGAATATGAGGCCAAACAAAAGTTAAAAGCAAGTATTTTTATAAGGAATGCTTTATAAATAAATGAAAACCGGAGCTAAAAATCACACTTGAACTGCAAACACACCAACAGGCAGTTCTGCTGATACCTTTAAAAGTACCAGTATCGTCTTCATCTGTCAGGTACTTGTCCAGCCAAAGGCCTGACTGGAGCTCTCTGTCCCAGGGGCAGTAATCGCCCTCTGACAGCAGGGGGAGACAGAGGCCACAACAATAGAAGGAACACAGGAGGTGGCGGTAACATGAAGGGATGAAGAGGAAGAAGGACAAAGTGAATGAGGCAGAATGAAGACATCAGGTGAAGTCGGAGAAGACAAACACGTTTAGACAAAAGAAAAAACCCCACGTAAAATTACCTTCACTTGACTCCTCCTCTTCTTCTTCATCCTCCTCCTCCTCTTCTTCATCCTCTTCGTCCTCGTCCAGCTCTGCGTCTCTGCTGACAGCGTCCTGGGCGTCCCCCTCTTCGTCGGGGTCATATCTCAGCTTGGCATGGAGCTCCACGGCCTCCTTCCAGGGAACGCCGCCCAGGTCTGAGGGGCTGTGAGGCCGCTGCTCCCCTTCCTCCTCCTCCTCGTCCTCTTCCTCCATGTCGGACTCCGAGCTGCTGTTGGAAGCACAGAACCCGGAGCGCGAGGAGTCAAAATCAGGTGGGAGGAACGCGAGCTGCTCTCAGACAGTCAGACGTCAGAACACAAACGAGATCCGGCGTGGCTTTTTGTCGAGTGTGGGATGCAGCCAACTTTTTATGTCAATGAAGGACAGCGAGACAATAGGATTTGAACTAATGCAATAATGCGTTGACAGTTGCAGAATGTGAGCTGGTCGTAGTAGAGTAGGTTATATTCAAGTATCCATCAGTGTTTGTTATTTAGCATTCACTTGTATGCACACAACTATGGTTAAATGCAGAAGGGTTTTGAGACTGGATCTCAATCATAGACTGTACACAGATGGACAATGCCAAACCTCTACCTCAGGGAAGCCTGAAAGAGAAGTGCTCGTGGACAAAGTTTTGCTCCTCCTGGATCTATCGAGTTATCTATTGACTGACATTTAAAAGTTGAGCTCAGTAGCAGTTTGTGTCACACCATTTTGGGGTTTAAAAATCTATGGTTTAGCGCTCTCATCGACCCTGGTGTTTATAGTGCGATATTGATATTGTCTTAGTAAATCCAAATACTAGTCCTAGCAACTAACCAGCCTTCTTTCGGCGTTAGCAGCGAGTGGGACTGGTGCTGCTCTCAGTGACTCAGCTGTTGCTACCAACACCATTTACAAACGTTTGGCTCCACATTCCCGCTCAAATAGCCTGAGTTAGCTCGAATCGGCCTCTTGCACATTCAGGCTAACTCTTTGATGACGTCAGCGCTTTGACAGTCCAATCAGGCTAAGACGGGGAAAGTGCTTTGTGATAATATCCTAATACATTTTGGGATAGGGCGACAGTAGCTCAGTTGGTAGAGCATTGGCCTTCAGGCCTGAAGGTCGTGGGTTCAATTCCCACCTCTACACCTTCTCCACCGACTCCCACTGATGACTGCTGTCGTTGTGTCCTTGGGCAAGACACTTAACCCCACTTTGCCCAAAGCCCCCACTGAAAGATCAAGGCTATGCTCACAGTCAGAGAGCAGCCGTCCTCCTGTGGACTCACCACCTGCAGAGGGTCAGTGAGGGGCTGGTGCTATGAGACTTGGGTGGCATCTCTGACTGCCACCCCCCTGACCCAGAAATGGATTAAAGGGTAGAAAATGGATGGAAATGGATGGATGGATGGACATTTTGGGATAAAACCATCTCTCGTTACAGTGAGAAATCAATGAGCATCTTCTGGACAGATGGACATCCATCCATCCATTTTCTTCCCCTTAATCCATGTCTGGGTCGGGGGGGGTGGCAGTCAGAGCACCAGCCCCTCACTGATCCTCCTGCAGGTGCTGAGTCCACAGGAGCTGAGATCTTTCAGCGGGGGCTTCAGGCAAAGTGGGGTTAAGTGTCTTGCCCAAGGACACAACGACAGCAGTCATCAGTGGGAGTCGTGAAGTAGGTCCTGAGGTGGGCTCGAACCCACAACCTTCAGGCCCAAAGGCCAATGCTCTACCAACTGAGCCACTGCCGAGATGGACAAATGTATCTTATTTTACATTATGTTCCATCAAACACCAGTGAATCGGCTGTTTCAGACAGAAATCCAGACACAGTTTTTGTAAATATTCGTTTAGAATGTACAATCCATATAGACCATGTGAGAAATATGAATCCAAATATTTACGATTTTCTTAGTTAATTAACCAATTATCATTTCAGGCTGATCAAAAACACCAAAGTCCAACGTTATGTTTTTCTACCTGGAGCCCAGATCTGCGGCGGTGGCCTTGTCCAACACGCTGCTGAGGTTGTGCTCCGCCAGCGTCTCCTCGGGCACCTCCTCCAGCTCCTCCTCCTTCTGCAGCGACAGCCGATAGTTCTCCAGCTCGATGCGCTCCGGAGTCCCACGCAGCCGCTTGGCCACGCTCGGCTCCTGCAGCCCGTTCACCTGCGCCGCTGGAACGGACCACGTAAAACAGCAGGTGAGACCAACAGGGACGCAGGGTTAAAAATACAGTGAAGGGGCAGGAGAAAGAGCGGAGAAAGGAGAAAAAGAGAAAGTCAGAGTTTAGAAAGTAATATAGGAAGTAGACGCCGACCTCTGCTACAGCTGGAAATTATATTTAACTTGAGAAAAGTGTTGAAGAGAGAAGCATCGAGATTCAGTTCGTCAAACAAGGAGTCTACAGGCAATTCCGTCAGTGAAAGCATACGGTTGGGAGGAATAAATCTGGCTATTTATAAATCATATGCTCAGGAAGTGTAAGTGAAAGAATATGCGTTGAGTGTGATGTTTCTAATCAGACTAACGAGAATGAAAATGAAAATGTAAATAGATTGTGTGAGGGAGAAAATGCCCAGGCCTTAATAATATATCTGATTATATTGCCTAACAGCCACTACATAAATGAATAATTATTTTTGTTTGTTTGTTATTACAGGGTTTTTATCGCTCGCCTTTTTCCATCTTGAGGAAAAACAACATCTGCAAAATCCACACGTTACAGAAACCACTCATGTATAATGTGGGTTCAAATATGTTCCAAAGTCCTAATCATTATGACTTCTGAGTCCTGTACCTATAACCATTTGGAAAGACAGGAAAGCACAGGGGAACAGCACTACAGCAGGTGTTAGATGAGGACGGGTCAAAGCAAAGCCCATAAAACAGCCCCACGACAGCGTTAGGTCCTGGTGAGAACCATGGGCACAAAGAGAAGATTACAGACTGAGAGACGTCCGTCTCATTCACACGTTGAGCTTTATATGGGTGATATAACTTAGTGTTGCATTTGTCTTTATACATTTTAAGATATTTGACCACCTAATGTATGTACCAGGAACTTTTAATACACATTGTTTATTCAATGTAAATGATATGGAAGAAATTGAATCAAGAAGAGACAGTGATGATGAGGCAGAGCAGGGCAGAAGTAGATGTATTCAGTGCACAGAAGGAGAAGGGAATGAGTGCCCCCTGGTGGCAGCTTCATGACAGTGTGTGGTTGAGGGTGGGCTCCCATCACTGCAGTACCTGAGGGCGTCTGCTCTGCTGCTGCAGCCAGAGCTCCTGTGGGACCATTGGTACGTCCCGGGGCATCGACAGTCGCTGTGGAGGCCGGGGATGGAAGGTGTTCCTGAAAAATTGACAATAAATGATTGTGGTGGCAGTGGTTTGTAAATGTTTGTTTAGAGGCATTTCCAAAGAATCACAGCCCTCTGTAGTTTCATGTGGCCCCCTGCTTTGCTAACCCAGTTGTCTTTGAGATCATACACACAAGGTCATTATCAATGTTTTCTATAATAATATGTTGTAGATTCCCTCTGTACCTTTTTTCAAATCCAGCCAACTTCAGCTCAGTCAATGTAGAATGGTGTACTGTTCCGCTGTAGACTTGTGCATACCATAGACTGTAGTGTATCACTTTTTTTTTTATTGCGTCACAAAAGGGTGCTAATGTAGCTCTGTCATAGCTAATCATAATGCTATGAACAGCCCAAATCCAGTCTTCATCATCTGGATGAAGACATTGATCAAGTGTCGGATCATATGCATTAACCATAAAGCTACAGCTGAGGGAAAAACAATGTCATTTATTGAAATGTAGTTAATGAATGCATTGAGCACCTTTGCAGGAGCGAGAGCAGGAGAGGGAGCGGGTCTCTTCCTTTGAGCGTAGCCCGACAGACGGAAGCAGAAGTGCGGCTTGCAGTAAAATTTCCCTAGAGAATAAATACAAAGTAAAATTCAATCATTCATTCATTTATTCACATCCTCCTCATCCCCTACATGCCCTACATCCCCTACATGCCCTACATGTCCTACATCCCCTACATGCCCTTCATCCCCTACATGCCCTTCATCCCCTACATGCACTACATCCCCTACATGCACTACATCCCCTACATGCCCTACATCCCCTACATGCCCTACATGTCCTACATCCCCTACATGCCCTTCATCCCCTACATGCCCTTCATCCCCTACATGCACTACATCCCCTACATGCACTACATCCCCTACATGCCCTACATCCTCCTCATCCCCTACACCCCCTACATGCCCTTCATCCCCTACATCCCCTACATGCCCTTCATCCCCTACATGCCCTACATGCACTACATCCCCTACATGCCCTACATCCTCCTCATCCCCTACACCCCCTACATGCCCTTCATCCCCTACATCCCCTACATGCCCTTCATCCCCTACATGCCCTACATGCACTACATCCCCTACATGCCCTACATCCCCTACATGCCCTACATCCTCCTCATCCCCTACACCCCCTACATGCCCTTCATCCCCTACATCCCCTACATGCCCTTCATCCCCTACATGCCCTACATGTCCTACATCCCCTACATGCCCTTCATCCCCTACATGCCCTTCATCCCCTACATGCCCTACATCCCCTACATGCCCTACATCCTCCTCATCCCCTACATGCCCTACATGCCCTTCATCCCCTACATCCCCTTCATCCCCTACATGCCCTTCATCCCCTACATGCCCTACATCCCCTTCATCCCCTACATGCCCTACATCCCCTACATGCCCTACATCCCCTTCATCCCCTACATGCCCTACATCCCCTTCATCCCCTACATGCCCTACATCCTCCTCATCCCCTACATGCCCTTCATCCCCTACATGCCCTACATGCCCTTCATCCCCTACATGCCCTACATGCCCTTCATCCCCTACATGCCCTACATGCCCTTCATCCCCTACATGCCCTACATGCCCTTCATCCCCTACATCCCCTTCATCCCCTACATCCCCTTCATCCCCTACATGCCCTACATGCCCTTCATCCCCTACATCCCCTTCATCCCCTACATCCCCTTCATCCCCTACATGCCCTACATCCCCTACATGCCCTTCATCCCCTACATGCCCTACATGCCCTACATCCCCTACACCCCCTTCATCCCCTACATGCCCTACATCCCCTACATCCCCTACATGCCCTAAATCCCCTACATGCCCTACATCCCCTTCATCCCCTACATCCCCTACATGCCCTTCATCCCCTAGATGCCCTACACCCCCTACATGCCCTACACCCCCTACATGCCCTACACCCCCTACATGCCCTTCATGCCCTACACCCCCTACATGCCCTACACCCCCTACATGCCCTACATCCCCTACATGCCCTTCATCCCCTAAATGCCCTACATCCCCTAAATGCCCTACACCCCCTACATGCCCTTCATCCCCTACATCCCCTACACCCCCTACATGCCCTACATCCCCTACATGCCCTACATCCCCTACATGCCCTACATCCCCTTCCTCCCCTACATCCCCTACATGCCCTACATCCCCTTCCTCCCCTACATCCCCCACATGCCCTACATCCCCCACATGCCCTACATCCCCTACATGCCCTACATCCCCCACATGCCCTACATCCCCTACATGCCCTACATCCCCTACATGCCCTACATCCCCTTCCTCCCCTACATCCCCTACATGCCCCACATCCCCTACATCCCCTACATGCCCTACATCCCCTACATGCCCTACATCCCCTACATGCCCTACATCCCCTAAATGCCCTACATGCCCTACATCCCCTTCATCAATCCATCTCTGGGTTGGGGCAACAGTCCACCAGCTTTTTCACTTCTTGTTTTTTCCATCCTGAAACATTATTCATAAAGACAGCCGGAGCAACAATGTCTAAATGAAGCTATCGACTTAAACCACAGCAAAGAGAACAGACTGAATGTGATTTCATTTAGTTTCTGAAGTTATAAAATTATAAAATATGAGGTAATAAATACTTGAGTTGAGAATTGAGTTCTCATTTTAAGGCAGACATTTCTTGTATCTTTTTTAAAACCAGATCATTTGCTTTGTCCCATTGGCAAACCCACGGAAGTCACAATGTGCTCAAATTAAGATACATTTTGCCAAATTCGAGCAATTTTGGACGTATTTTTTATCATTTTTTTGCAGTAAATTGATTCCATCTCGTACCGTCCTCCACATCGAAGGCGTAGGACGACAGCCTCAGAGTGGTGCCGCAGTAGTCGCACTTGAAGCAGCTGCGATGGAAGAACTTCCCCTCGGCGCTCAGCCTCTCCATCACGTACACGCGCTTTCCACAGAAGAAGCAGACGTCGCTGCCGCCGATGTTGACGGGAAACTCCTTTTTGAGGGAGCCCTGTGGAAAACAAATACACCATAATAGTCAGATTTAGCAGAGAGCGTGTCTGGGGGGGTAAGGAGCGACAAACAAGGCTGATGATTACTGAAGGAAAACCAACACACTACGGAGGAATCTGGAGTCTACCAAGTTGTGTTCGGGATAAATCTACAGAAGGTTAAGTTTAGACGAATTAAAGCACTGATCCGTCTGAAAAATAATTCTAAAAGATTTAAAATGACTTGAATTCGGGTGTATACAGTTGTTTTTGAGAGCTCAACAGTGCTTAAGACCCAGAGTTGTTCTCAAAAACCTCGGTGGACTAGTGTTGAAAAGTAGCACCTGTGATAAAACATTTACAGAAATGCTTCTGGTTCGTCCGATGTTATTGTTATGTCCATATTAAATAAATCAATAGTTTTGTTACAGTCAAGAACCTACATTTCATTCAAACCATTTTTTAAACTTTAAAGGACAACTCACCCTCAAATCCACTTTTTTTTTTGCTGATAAACGATATAAATGAGTGTCCAATAGTGTTGTCTACATATCCATCCATCCATCTTCTTCCCTTTAATCCATTTCTGGGTCAGGGGGGTGGCAGTCAGAGATGCCACCCAAGTCTCATAGCACCCCTCACTGACCCTCTGCAGGTGGTGAGTCCACAGGAGGACGGCTGCTCTCTGAGTGTGAGCATAGCCTTGATCTTTCAGTGGGGGCTTTGGGCAAAGTGGGGTTAAGTGTCTTGCCCAAGGACACAACGACAGCAGTCATCAGTGGGAGTCGGTGGAGAAGGTGCAGAGGTGGGAATTGAACCCACAACCTTCAGGCCTGAAGGCCAATGCTCTACCAACTGAGCTACTGTCGCCCTGTCTACATATCCTGGTCATAATTTTGTCACTTTGGTGCAAATTAGTTGAAAGTTAAACTTTCTGCCTAAAACCGTCTGTGAGGCGCCATCTGCTGGCGACCTGTATTACTACATTTGAATTTTGAATCTGGCGCCAACACTGGCGCGGCAGCAAGACCTGACGTCTGAAGCAAGACCTGACGTCTGAAGCAAGACCTGACGTCTGAAGCAAGACCTGACGTCTGAAGCAAGACCTGACGTCTGAAGCAAGACCTGACGTCTGAAGCAAGACCTGACGTCTGAAGCAAGACCTGACGTCTGAAGCAGGACCTGACGTCTGAAGCAGGACCTGACGTCTGAAGCAGGACCTGACGTCTGAAGCAAGACCTGACGTCTGAAGCAGGACCTGACGTCTGAAGCAGGACCTGACGTCTGAAGCAAGACCTGACGTCTGAAGCAAGACCTGACGTCTGAAGCAAGACCTGACGTCTGAAGCAAGACCTGACGTCTGAAGCAAGACCTGACGTCTGCAGCAAGACCTGACGTCTGAAGCAAGACCTGACGTCTGAAGCAAGACCTGACGTCTGAAGCAAGACCTGACGTCTGAAGCAAGACCTGACGTCTGCAGCAAGACCTGACGTCTGCAGCAAGACCTGACCTCTGCAGCAAGACCTGACGTCTGAAGCAAGACCTGACGTCTGAAGCAAGACCTGACGTCTGAAGCAAGACCTGACGTCTGAAGCAAGACCTGACGTCTGAAGCAAGACCTGACGTCTGAAGCAAGACCTGACGTCTGAAGCAAGACCTGACGTCTGAAGCAAGACCTGACGTCTGAAGCAAGACCTGACGTCTGAAGCAAGACCTGACGTCTGAAGCAAGACCTGACGTCAGCAGCAAGACCTGACGTCTGAAGCAAGACCTGACGTCTGAAGCAGGACCTGACGTCTGAAGCAAGACCTGACGTCTGAAGCAAGACCTGACGTCTGAAGCAAGACCTGACGTCAGCAGCAAGACCTGACGTCTGAAGCAAGACCTGACGTCTGAAGCAAGACCTGACGTCTGAAGCAAGACCTGACGTCTGAAGCAAGACCTGACGTCTGAAGCAAGACCTGACGTCAGCAGCAAGACCTGACGTCTGAAGCAAGACCTGACGTCTGAAGCAAGACCTGACGTCTGAAGCAAGACCTGACGTCAGCAGCCCCCCGCCCAGAGCTATATAAACGGCCCTGTCTCGTTCACGCCCCCTTTAGTCCTCCAGGCTACGCCCATTTAGAGGAAGATTTGAACAGGAAATGTGAGTGACGTAAGCTCCGAGGAGAGGGGGGGAGAACCACTTTAAACTTTAAAACATCTAAGTATTTGCTGTTTCTCATAACAGTTTTTTGGCCTCTGTAGATCTGTAGATCAGCCACCTTTGCTCTCAGCAGAAAGCGTCGTATGATTTCCTCAAAGGTTTGCTCTGGTGTGCACTCTCTGCTCCGTCTGCTCCACACTGGGCCAACTCACATTATTCCAACAAGGGCAAATAAACTGTATCTTGTAAGAAGATGGAGACGGCAGGAGGTGGCCAAATCTGTTCACAAAAATGTTCATTTTGCCGAACTGATGGGACAGACAAAAAGTACTATCAAGAGGGAAAAACTAAGTACACCAACTTAAACAAATGTACATATTTCTAGCACGATTGTTATATTTTTTCAAAGATATTATTAATTTTCTATTGAAGGGGCTAAAATAACAAGCAAATGTATTATCCTGTTTGGACCTTTTACTCCCTCGGGTTTGGGTCTTTATAACAGATCTTTGGGTTTTATGTCACTAGTATTTGTAGGGTAACCTTTTCATTCAAGCCATTTTAAGTCTAATTTTAAGTTAGATACTCATTGTGTGTAGCATCAAACTACGCGATGGCAACGCAATCACAGCACTCACTCCATCACCGGCCTCTTACCAAATCCCTCTTATCGGGCGACGTCGTGGCGTCCTCCTGTGACTGAAGCTGACTGGCTAAATGCTCAGCCAGAGAGCTAACGCCACCTGTGTACATCCTCACACACCGCTATCGGCCGTATTCAACAGAAAGAAGGAAACACATGGAAAGACAGTAAGAAATCAAAATGGAGAAAAAAAGACGAAACAGAAATGGTTTAAGGGAAGAAGGTGAAGAAACAGCTTCAGGAGATGTTTACAGAGATTATGGTTAGATATGAGAGAGATCTGTACATGCTCGGCCAAACGCTTCTAAGTTACGGGAGCATTATCTACGATCAACTCAACAACAAATCACAATCAAACAAAGCAGTTCCTGATGTTAAAAATTGGGTTTTGATTCTTGTTTTTCAAATACAACATCTGAAGAAATCTTGCACAGCTCCATTGTAACCACATGCAGACAGACAAAGCCATCAGACATCAACCCTAAAGACGTTATTAGAATAGTGGTTTTCAACTAGATAAACACAGATGTCCCAGTTTAGAGAAACTTTCAAAAAAGTCAGCTTCAAAATGAGGCCAAACTCAAAAAACGTGCGTCAGATGGATAACTTATTACTGGGTCCCGTTTGGATGGACGTTCGTCAACATGAGAGAGACTGGAGCTGAGACCTCTGGTGCCAAGATGCCTTTTAGAATCCAAATGATTATTACAGAGGTCTTTGTTGGCGAACTATATGAACATAATCACAAATGACTAATCTGAAAGCACATTTACACTGACAGACGGATGGGACATGAACACACAACATGCTCTGTGCTTTTCCAAAACGTTGCTTTCTCAACAGCCGTGGTCGTTATGTAATTACGGTTAGAAAACGCAGGTGGGGCCAAGGTGCGTCTGGGTTAATGCACTGCACCAGTTTGAAGCAGGCTTTGGAATCACCACCTGTCGCAGCGTGTCTGAGGCGGAGGGGGATTCTGCAGGACGCTGGGCTCGAGCCACGTGCCACTGATCCATAAAGAACCGTGAGGGCTTTTTCTTAGTCTCAAAGGAGATGGAGAGAAGAGAGTTAGGCCGTGAACAAGGACATTTGTTTGTTAATAGGTTGCGTTTATGTGACACTACAAAATCACAAAGAACCTAGAGTTTAACTTTGTGTTTTAGGGTAGCTGCAGAAATCATTGACTTTTGACAGTTACCATAGTTACCGGCAGATATCTGGTCTTTGTTTATAGCTAATTCTGGTCTAATTCCTGGTCTAACAAAACAAAGTTCCACATCTTCCTTGTCAGTGCACAGTAAATCTGTATTTATGTAGCAGTTTTTCTTCTAAAAATATGTCAACAATCTTTAGAACGTTTCTCTGTATCCATCTGCTATGAAGTTATTTTTCCTGGCAGTTTATATATTTGACCTTTAATCGCACATTTTAAAAACTATAGTACGCTTAGGTACTAATCAATAACCTGTAACTACTCCAGGCCTAACCTTCGCTCAATAGCACTCAATATCCTTAAACGACTTATTGATGTCACCATTTTTCTTTTTTGACTCTGGATTGGACCAGGTGCACGATATCAGTATGACTCACGGGGACTTCTCTTTCAGTAATTGCAATGGACTGATAAGCAGCTGTCTGTGGAAAGATCACCTGTGGTTTGGCCGGCTTCGCCTCAAACAGAGAAGCCAGTTGGTCGGCTCTCTCTTGAATACTAAGTACATATATGGGCTTTTGGTCATCAGACAGCACTGACCTTTCTGACTCCTGCAGACAAAATAAATTATTCTATCACAAAAGAACTGCACCAAAAGGCATGTAGTCCGCCTCATGCATTATTGAAATTGGTCCGCACTAAGAGGCAGCGTAATGTGCAAACTAATGAATCCAGTGAAATGTGTTTTTGTTAGTGCAACGCCACAACGCATGCCCGAACCTTTTCTGGAGATAAAAGTGGTGAACCTGGACTCACGCTTCTGGACATATACCATTGCTCTAAAAAGAAGCGGGATGGCTTAACCTTTGGCTTTGAGAGAGAATAGAGAACGGTAAATGGTTCTATTATCCACGGTTTTAAATGGCCAGCCGTGAGACCACACCAGGACCATGCAGTTCACCTTTGGAGGCTTGGCAGGTTTAGATTTAAACTTGGAGATGAGGCGATCGGCCCTCTCCTGTATACCCGGGATGTGGATCGGACCAGGGTCTGCGATATGCAACGGCGTCCACTCCTACAGAGGATTCTCCCATTAGACTCAATGCGGTTATTTACAAAAAGGCCAAAAGCAAATCCATGCACCACACTTGTACCCGGTATTTCTGCGGCATCTCGTAGTACTCGTGTTCATCTTCATCCTCTAAAGCAAAACTCTTTAAGGCACAAACAACACACCAAATATTTTACATTTCTCTCATTCTGCAACTGGTGCAAAAATAACAATAATAATAATGCATCAGTTTTATATAGCCATTTTTGGACACTCAAAGACGCTTCACATTATTCTTTCACTCCAAACACGGTGGTGATAATCTACTACTGAAGCCACAGCTGCCCTGGGGCACACTGACAGAAGCGAGGCAACCAGTCTGTGCCATCAGCCCCTCTGTCCTCCACCAACCATTCACACACAAAGACTCTTCTAGACAATATGGGTGAAGTGTCTTGCCTAAGGACACAAAGCAGCCGCAGCCGCCCCGCTGTAGCACCTGGTGTTCTCACAGGTCTCCCATCGCAGTACTAACCAGACCCTGCCCCAGAGCTCTGATAGGATCTTACTGTCCCTGCTCGGTTAGTCTTACTTTATTCAATATAGACATGTTAAACCTCATTTTGAAGTTCTGACTCAGCAGAATTCACAATTCACAAAAAAATGATTGGTGTAAAACTCCTGCACAGATCAGATATCCCACTGAAGCCATTGGGATCATAACAAGTTCACAATGCATTTTTACATAAGAAGCAGAATTACAAATTATCTACTTCCAATATCAAAGAATAGTCATATATGGGGGAAATAAATTAGTTGATATATCTGTAATCAGCAAAACAAAATTCATAAAATAAGCACAGTTTTAGTTCCAAGAATCTTCCAAATCGGTCAGTCCCAAATATTTTTACTGCTTCCCTCAAGACTCACATCAGAAAAACAAAACACAAACACAGATCACTTTTACAACTCACTGAATTAAAGGGAAATTTCAATCTATAGCAACGCATTGGGACAAAAGCAGAGAACTACTGTTAGATGTGTTTTTGGGGAAGACGCAGACGCACACGCAGACGCAGACGCAGACAGAGACGCAGACAGAGACGCAGACGCAGACAGAGACGCAGACGCACACGCAGACGCACACGCAGACGCACACGCAGACAGAGACGCAGACGCAGACAGAGACGCAGACGCAGACAGAGACGCAGACAGAGACGCAGACGCAGACAGAGACGCAGACGCAGACAGAGCAGGCCATTGTGTCACCTCTGAGTGAAGAGAGAGCGAGGAGGTGGAGGAGGAAGAAGGGAGCAGAATGGTTTTCTTTGGGCAGCTTCGAGAGCCTGCGCCGGACACCTGCTCTGCACCACTCCTGGCCTTGAAAATGAAGTCAAAGAAATGATAACAATTAAGCAGAAGTGGACTAACGGCAAAAATATAATAAGACTGAATTATATGAATCAATGTTAGCAAAAGAAACATAATGAGTCAAATAACTTGAACAGGACATGCAAAAATTCTGGCTTAGTGACGACAATTTTAAATGACAAAGAGCAGATGAAAACAACAGAGAAAATACATAGAGGTAAGGACGGGACCATTCCTCCGACAATCATAAACCACCATCGGAACACATTCAAAGAAACACAGCTACACAAAGGGAAAAGGTTACAGCAATAACAGAAGGTACTTCTTAAACTACACATACTGTTGTCTGTGGCGTGACCTAAAGGACCATGAGCGGGTGCGACTGGGATCTCTACTGGGGGAATAATAGCCACAGCGAGGGTGTTACCTGGTCCCCTTTGTTGGGAAGAATTTGACACTTGAGCATTTGTTTGTAGCGAATGCTGAGCTGCTCCTGCTGCTGCGTTCTCCTCTGAGCCATGACAGAATACAGCAGTTTCTCACTCACACCAAACTTGCCAAATACAACAACCTCTATCTATCTTTGTGACAAAACATCTGTCAGTACTATCAGTCCACACAAGATAAGGATTAAAGCTAGTAGACAAACATGTTAGTTGATTGACAGGCAGAGCTAAGCCAGATGTTACCTTTCTCCACGCTGGGACAGGGGCCAGTCTGACAGAAACTGGCTCATTCTTGGGCAAGGGAGTTGCCAAAAGGAGATCCAAGTTAGGGAGAGATTCCCCCTTTATGGTACAGAGGGGAGCAGAAGGCAGGTAGCATGCAACACATGGTGAAGTGGTCCGCAATGATGGGTGAAGAATGAAGACGGAACCAGAGACACAAAAAGAAGGACATTATGACAGAGTGGGAAATGTACACAGCAGGATATGATGCTGGAAGAGGCTAAATGTTTAAAACTACAGATATATGTATAACCCATGGACTATATATAGATGGTCAATGCTAACCCTCGAGCTCAATGAATAATAGGGAAGTGCTAATGGGAGAAGTTTTGCTCAGTAAGCGAGTCACACTCACCATTTTGGGCTCTGAATTTGGGGATGTTTCGCTCTCTATGATCCTGGGGTTTCAATTTTTATATTGTCTTTGTAAATCTAGATATATTATATGATATTTTGATCTAATAGAGCCATAAGGATGGACCAATCAGATGCCTCAATTCGGAAACACCAGCCTTCCTTAGCACCCAACTTAGCTCTCTCTTTCCTCTGTTACGGTGCAAAGCTAACACCGTGGGAACATATGCCCATATAAGGAAAGTGGCTTCAGCTAAGTGGCTATCTGTTCAAATTGCCTTCTTCTGCATCTATTCCTAATATAAACTCTGATATAGCCCTCTCTACTGTGAAACGTGTTTGAGTGTGCCCAGCCACTGTACAGAGGGTTTGCAAAGTGTACGCATGAGGAAAACTTGGATTGCACATCTTCCATTATTGCCCAGTGCAATGCCGAGAGAATATTTTTGCAATGTATTGTGCAGCCCTATTTCATGAACACCAACTGTCCCATACACAAAAGAGTCTCTAGTCTCCATTACAGACATCCAACCCAATATTTGAACTATGTACTTGTGTTTGTCTGTTATATTTATATATGAGTGTTGTTTCAGTTCCAAATAAATCATCTACATTACATCGACTTATTTAACTGTTAACTATGTCTTGCCAAACTCCCAGCAGCTCGTCCCACTGCTGTAGGTCCAGGTTCAG
Organism: Knipowitschia caucasica; assembly: GCA_964034765.1. Lineage (NCBI taxonomy): Eukaryota > Metazoa > Chordata > Actinopteri > Gobiiformes > Gobiidae > Knipowitschia > Knipowitschia caucasica. Next base: position 32,600,530 of record OZ035842.1, read on the forward strand.
GCCGAGCAGAGTAAACCCACTGCCCCTGAGGCCTGCAGCTCTGTCAGTGCTGAGAAACCACCCACAACATTCCAGAACAATGTCCTGCTTCTTTATACACAGGCCAAACGCTCATCCATCATAACATATCCTGAGAGCGAGGCTGAGACATGTGCACACTGGAGGCCACAAAATGAACCACCAAAACAACTGCACCATTTTTGGCAAAACATCTTAATGCAATTATTCAGGCCGATATTACGATTCGCGAAGAAGGATTTTGATTAGAGGGGAATAGATTTAACAACTTCGAGACTGCATTTTAAAACACACCCATTCAGAAAAGGTTTGTAGGTCTAAAATATTTTACAGAAATGTTACTCTAATAACATTGGATACACAGATAAACTCTAAGTTAACTTTAAATTGTTTTCCTCAAATAAAAATAATTGTTTCTTAATTCAAGCCCATTTTTAGCTTATTATGTTGTCCTTTTTGTTTGTATGGGATTCCCGATTGAAACTAAGATTTTAGGGTTTGAACAGAAAGACAGAAGTATTATCTTAAACAATATATTTCTGTGTTTTGTTGTGCTGTTTGCTTATTGTGCTTTTAGGAGCACAGGGACTGGCCTCCTGCTGGGACTCTGAGGAGCACAGGGACTGGACTCCTGCTGGGACTCTGAGGAGCACAGGGACTGGACTCCTGCTGGGACTCTGAGGAGCACAGGGACTGGACTCCTGCTGGGACTCTGAGGAGCACAGGGACTGGACTCCTGCTGGGACTCTGAGGAGCACAGGGACTGGCCTCCTTCTGGGACTCTGAGGAGCACAGGGACTCCCCTCCTTCTGGGACTCTGAGGAGCACAGGGACTGTCCTCCTGCTGGGACTCTGAGGAGCACAGGGACTGGCCTCCTTCTGGGACTCTGAGGAGCACAGGGACTGGCCTCCTGCTGGGACTCTGAGGAGCACAGGGACTGGACTCCTGCTGGGACTCTGAGGAGCACAGGGACTGGCCTCCTTCTGGGACTCTGAGGAGCACAGGGACTGGCCTCCTGCTGGGACTCTGAGGAGCACAGGGACTGGCCTCCTTCTGGGACTCTGAGGAGCACAGGGACTGGCCTCCTGCTGGGACTCTGAGGAGCACAGGGACTGGCCTCCTGCTGGGACTCTGAGGAGCACAGGGACTGGCCTCCTTCTGGGACTCTGAGGAGCACAGGGACTGTCCTCCTACTGGTCCCAGAGTCAGAACTAAACATGGGGAGGCAGCTAAAATCTGGAACAGTCTTCCTGAAATAGTGAGACAGGCTTCTTTTCTGACAATGTTCAAATCCAGGTTAAAAACAGTCCTGTTTAGCAGTAGATGAAGGGATTTCGTCTTTACTATTTTTATTGTACTGTGATTAAGTTCCCTTGCTTAATCTTGTTTTAAGTTCCCTTGCTTAATCTCGTTTTAAATTCCCTTGCGTATGAACTGTGCTATACTAATAAACTTGCCTTGCCCCTCGGTTTGCCTTCAGCTTGGATTGCCATAAATCGCTCCGCCCGACTCAAACACATCAGCCTTATAAAGTAAATGTTTTGCCCGTACCTGTCTCTTGAGTCCAGATGGCTGAACGGGAGCGTTCTCCTCAAACTTGGCGAGCAGCTGCGTCGCCATGACCTTGACTTTGTTGTTGTTCGCCACAGCGGCCGGATCCATCCTCCGCTCGGGCAGAACTGGGACAGACGGCCTCTCGTCGCAGCAGCTTCTCAAAACTTCGTCCTGCGGGAAAACGTGGAGTCTCTGTCAAAGTCTTTTTGTGAATTATTTTGTCTTTTAAAACTCAAAAGGACTGAGGGTTTCAGTCTCGTCACAATTACTCACATTTTCTGACTGACTGGTTTTCCTCCGCTTCCCCAAACCGTCCACATCCTTCTCTTTTTTGTCCTGTCAAGAAGATATTGTGTTATTAATAATCCTCCCAACAGACTCATCATGACATTTACTCAAAAATACATCTTTCTGACCTTTGGGTATCGTTTCCTTGAGATTGCAATACTTTGACCAAGTTTACTGAAGAAGGAGATTGGGGATTTGGTGCTGGCTATAAGAGCAGCCTTTTCCTCGGGACTTAGGTTAACGTTATCTAAAAAGAGAAAAAGTACATGTTGTGAAAGAAACAGATCAAACAATAACATAACAATAAAATCACTTTTAAACGTTTGCTTTCTTCCCACTTTTCAAAGTTATTGATTTTAGTAAAAACATGGGATTAAACATAATTTCACAAGTTTGTTCAGTGTTGGAGAAAAATACTGTGTCTAAATTATAGAAACTACACCATCTATAAAACCAAAACATATGTAGTGTTATTTTATCTGAATCTAAACACATAAATATGGAATATATACTGTTTCAGAGAAATATTGTGACGCAAAAATCCCAGTAAAAGCCATTGTTATCATTAAAAGTGCTTGGCATATTCCCACGAGTCTGAAGTATTGGAACTCAATCAAATCAATGCTAAAGCTAGTCCAAAAACTAGAAAGTATAAAATACTAAATAAAATAGCATAAACAACAAGACAATTTAAACTATATCGGACACATGTGTAAAACCTTGGCCCCATAAAGAAGTATTATTTTGTTAAGTTATGAACATTACACAATTAGCATCTGTTGATAATCACAAATGTATCAAAACGAGTATTTCTTCTACAATAACATTTTGTTGACAATGAGGGACGAATAAAGGTTCTCTCTGAAAATACTTCTTACACCTGCTTTAGCCAAAGTCTTAAATCATTACAAAGAACAGACAGTAAATATGTTACTGAACGATTGTTATAGTTATGATTGTTATAAATGATGGTCTATCTAAAAGCTAACCCAAACTCTGCACTAAAGCATGCAACAACAATGTCTTACCACTGGGGGGCACTGTGTCTCTAAACATCTCGTAGAACTGGCTGAGGTACATAACCATGGAGAGTTTGTCTGGCTCCACCACTGAGGACATCTCCTTTCCGGTCATACAGGGTGAGATTCCAAACTCCTTCTCTGCCACGTCGAAAGCCAGCTGATTGTTCTTCTCCAGGTCCCGTTCGTCCAGAGAATCAAAGTCACTGAGCAGAAAACAGAAGTCACACGGGAAGAGTAAGTGTGAGAACCATGTCACATCATGACAGTTGGGAGTGAAGTGGAAACGATTAATTAACTTCTTATGACAGGCCTCAATGAGACTGTGGGGAATCTTTAACTTATAAAAATATAGTGGGTATAGGGTAGTGGTTTAATAAGTATTCATTGGTTATGTTTTTGAAGATTATATTACTAAAACTAAGTGAAAAGAATGTTGTTTTTGCTCTTTGATAATGTGACCTTGTTACTACAAAGATCAAACCCACTGGATTTTACCAAAACAGACTTTTCTGAAGTGAATCTTCTGTGGTTGGACTTGAAAACCTTAAGATAAAAGGCTTTATTTGTGACCATTATTTTTGTATTTAAGAAAACACAGAATCATCAATAAGACATCAATAAGACATGAAAAGGCCAAACTTGAGGTTGACACTACCTGCACTTAAAAGCCAGCTCCTGTCTGAAGCTAAGCAGGACAGGGCCTGGTTAGTGCTGTGATGGGAGACCTTTGGGAACAGCAGGTGCCACAGTGGGGCGGCTGCGGCTGTAAAGTGCCAAACTGTTGATGTGTCCTTAGGCAAGACACTTCCCCCACATTTCTTAGAAAGAGTCTGGTGTGTGTGTGGTTGGTGGTGGTCAGAGAGGTGAGGCGCACACACAGTAGTAGTGTCACCATTTTGTATGAAGTGAATAAAAAAATGCATCTTTAAGTGTCCCAAAAAGCGCTTCATAAAACCATTGCAGTATTATTACGTTTAGCACTTGTGAAAGAAATAAAAGACATATATACAATTTAAAATATTTTTTTGTCTGTCATCTGTCATCCACCCCATTATGGACCCATGGCTCTATGTGTTTTTTATCATTTTATTTTGATTCTCTGATCTGTGTCGGTTTGGTAAAGTCCTCCAAAATAACTACTGTTGTGACACTGTTGGGTTTTCTCCTGTGTGAGATTAATAAAGTATAAAGTATATCTTTATACAAAAAATACATTGATTTGAATTGAATCAAATTTACATTATCACCAGAATATTTCACAACAACATAATAAAAACATGAAAATCAGCCCCTTCAGCTGAACCCCTGAAAACTCAGAGGCGTCTTGTGCGAGCAGCGGGAAGCATTACTGTAAATGTCGTTGTGGCGCAGCTGAAAACCACATTAACAATCCTTTGGTCCGCCGGCTCCCCCGACTCCCACACGACCCACTCTGCATCCTCTGCATCCTCTGCATCCTCTGCATCAGCTGAGCCCTCACCACACACAGGTCACACAGACACACACTAATGGCCTCTGATGTTCATGTTGTGTGGTCTCCACAGGGTCGTTAGTTTGTGTGTATGTGATCGTGTTTATGGTGCGTGACCGGTAATGACACTGGTTTTACAGCACACATGTGAGAGTGAGAGGGGGAGAGGAGGGGAGAGAGGGGAGAGAGGGGAGAGGAGAGAGAGGAGAGAGAGAGGGGAGAGAGAGGAGAGAGAGGGGAGAGAGGGGAGAGGAGAGAGAGGAGAGAGAGGGGAGAGAGGGGAGAGAGAGAGAGGAGAGAGAGGAGAGAGAGGAGAGAGGAGAGAGAGGAGAGAGAGGAGAGAGAGGAGAGAGGAGAGAGAGGAGAGAGAGAGGGGAGAGAGGAGAGAGAGGAGAGAGGGGAGAGAGAGGAGAGAGGGGAGAGAGTGGGGAGAGGAGAGAGAGGAGAGAGGGGAGAGAGAGGAGAGAGGAGAGAGAGGAGAGAGGGGAGAGAGAGGAGAGAGAGGAGAGAGAGGAGAGAGAGAGAGAGGAGAGAGTGGAGAGAGAGGGGAGAGAGGGGAGAGGAGAGGAGAGAGGGGAGGAGAGGAGAGAGAGGGGAGAGAGAGGGGAGAGAGGAGAGAGAGGAGAGGAGAGGAGAGGAGAGGGGAGAGAGGGGAGAGAGGGGAGAGAGGAGAGAGAGGGGAGAGAGAGGAGAGAGGAGAGAGAGGGGGAGAGGGGAGAGAGGAGAGTGGGGAGAGGAGAGGAGAGAGGGGAGGAGAGGAGAGGGGAGAGAGAGGGGAGAGAGAGGAGAGGAGAGGAGAGGGGAGAGAGAGGGGAGAGAGGGGAGAGGAGAGAGAGGAGAGAGAGGAGAGAGAGGAGAGAGGAGAGAGGGGAGAGAGGGGAGGAGAGGAGAGAGAGGAGAGAGAGGAGAGAGAGGAGAGAGAGGGGAGAGAGGGGAGAGAGGAGAGAGGGGAGAGAGAGGAGAGGAGAGAGGAGAGAGGAGAGAGAGAGAGAGGAGAGAGAAGGAGAGAGGAGAGAGAGAGAGAGAGAGAGAGAGAGAGAGAGAGAGAGAGAGGAGAGAGAGAGAGGAGAGAGAGAGAGGAGAGAGAGGGAGAGAGGAGAGAGAGGAGTGAGAGAGAGAGAGAGGAGAGAGAGGGGAGAGGAGAGAGGAGAGAGGAGAGAGGAGAGAGAGAGGAGAGAGAGAGAGAGTGGGGAGAGGGGAGAGGGGAGGGGTGAGGAGAGAGGAGGAGAGAGAGAGAGAGAGGGGAGAGAGGGGAGTGGGTGAGGTAGAGTGGTGTGGGTGTGGGTGAGAGGAGAGAGAGGAGAGGGTTGTGGTGTGTGGGAGTGTGTGGAGAGAGAGTGTGAGTGGTGTGTGTGTGTGTGTGGTGGTTTGAGAGGAGGTGGAGAGTTGTGTGGGTGTGTGGGTTTGTGGTTGTGTGTGAGGTGTGGGTGTGTGTGAGTGGTGTGTTTGTTGTTGTGTGGTTGTGTGTGGTGTGTGTTGTGTGTGGGTGTGTGTGGTGTTGTGTTGTTGGGGTGTTGTGTGGTGTGTGGTGTGTGTGGTGTGTGTGGTGTAGGTGGTGTGTGGGTGATGGTGTGTGGGTGTGTGTGGTGTGTGGTTGTGTGAGGGTGTGTGGTGTGTGTGGGGTTGGTGTGTGTGGGTGTGTGGGTGTGGGTGTTGTTGGGTGGTGTGGTGTGGTGTGGTGGGTGTGTGTGGGTGTGTGGGTGTGTGTGGGTTGGTGTGTGTGTGTGGAGTGGTGTTGGTGTGGGGTGTGGTTGTGTGGGTGTGTGTGGGTTTTGTGGTTTGTGTGTGGTGTGTGTGGGTGTGTGTGGTGGTGTTTGGTTTGTGTTGGGGGTGTTGTGTGTGTGGTTGTGGGGTTGTGTGTTTGTGTGTGTTGTGGTGGTGTGGTGGGTTGTGGTGTTTGGGTGGTTTTGTTGTGTGTTGTGGTGGTGTGAGGTGTGTGGTGGTGTTGTGTGTGTGTGTGGTGTGTGGGTTGTGTGGGTTGTGTTGTGTGTGTGTGTGTTTAGTGGTGTGTGTGGTGTGTGTGGTGTGGTGTGTGTGTTGTGTGTGTGTGTGGTGTGGTGGTTGTGGTGTGTGGGGTGTGTGGTGTGTTGATGGTGTGTGTTGTTTGTGAGTTGTGGTGTGGGTGTGTGGTGTGTGTGGTTGTGTGGTTGTTGTGAGTGTGGGGGAGGTGATATGAGTGAGATGGTTATGAGTGGATGTAGAGAGGTGATGAGCTGGTGAATGAGATGTGTGGAGTGAGTGTGGAGAGTGAGGTAGAGAGGGTGAGAGTGGACTAGAAACAAGTATCATCATTTGCAGGGATGTGAATGAAACAGATGTAAATAAGTTATGTTCGTGTTCTTCTAATTTATATGAAACAAATGTTAGACCTCTGTGTTATTCGTCTGGTTTGGAATTAAGTGAATCTACAAAGACAACA
>OZ035842.1:32607312-32679812 GCA_964034765.1 Knipowitschia caucasica
TCCAGGATGCGTGGCTGTACCATCTGTCGTAGCAGGATCAAGGGTCGGTAAAGTGGGGACTGAGTTTGAACGACTCGTGGGGACGCTCTTCCTGCTCGACGGAGATCAGAGTCTGTGGTTTTACTGCAGTTCAATCGTTTGAGTCCATCTCTCGTGTGTTACATGTTTCTTGCTCCTCCAGACTCTCAGATCTGGAGACACCCGCGGCTCTGCTTCAGTAAAGACGCCCTGACGTCTCCTCTGACCACGCCGTCAAGCCACCACCTCTGCTGCGGTGACCTGTCCTGCTCCACCCAGAGGCTACACCACCTCTGCTGAAGTGACCTGTCCTGCTCCACCCAGAGGCTACACCACCTCTGCTGAAGTGACCTGTCCTGCTCCACCCAGAGGCTACTCCACCTCTGCTGCGGTGACCTGTCCTGCTCCACCCAGAGGCTACACCACCTCTGCTGCGGTGACCTGTCCTGCTCCACCCAGAGGCTTACACCACCTCTGCTGAAGTGACCTGTCCTGCTCCACCCAGAGGCTACACCATCTCTGCTGAAGTGACCTGTCCTGCTCCACCCAGAGGCTACTCCACCTCTGCTGCTGTGACCTGTCCTGCTCCACCCAGAGGCTACACCACCTCTGCTGAAGTGACCTGTCCTGCTCCACCCAGAGGCTACTCCACCTCTGCTGCTGTGACCTGTCCTGCTCCACCCAGAGGCTACACCACCTCTGCTGAAGTGACCTGTCCTGCTCCACCCAGAGACTATACCACCTCTGCTTAAGTGACCTGTCCTGCTCCACCCAGAGACTACACCACCTCTGCTGAAGTGACCTGTCCTGCTCCACCCAGAAGCTACACCATCTCTGCTGCTGTGACCTGTCCTGCTCCACCCAGAGGCTACACCATCTCTGCTGACGTGACCTGTCCTGCTCCACCCAGAGGCTACACCACCTCTGCTGAAGTGACCTGTCCTGCTCCACCCAGAGGCTACACCATCTCTGCTGAAGTGACCTGTCCTGCTCCACCCAGAGGCTACTCCACCTCTGCTGCTGTGACCTGTCCTGCTCCACCCAGAGGCTACACCACCTCTGCTGAAGTGACCTGTCCTGCTCCACCCAGAGGCTACACCACCTCTGCTGAAGTGACCTGTCCTGCTCCACCCAGAGGCTACACCATCTCTGCTGAAGTGACCTGTCCTGCTCCACCCAGAGGCTACTCCACCTCTGCTGCTGTGACCTGTCCTGCTCCACCCAGAGGCTACACCACCTCTGCTGAAGTGACCTGTACTGCTCCACCCAGAGACTATACCACCTCTGCTGAAGTGACCTGTCCTGCTCCACCCAGAGACTACACCACCTCTGCTGAAGTGACCTGTCCTGCTCCACCCAGAAGCTACACCATCTCTGCTGCTGTGACCTGTCCTGCTCCACCCAGAGGCTACACCACCTCTGCTGAAGTGACCTGTCCTGCTCCACCCAGAGACTACACCACCTCTGCTGAAGTGACCTGTCCTGCTCCACCCAGAGGCTACACCATCTCTGCTGACGTGACCTGTCCTGCTCCACCCAGAGGCTACACCATCTCTGCTGTTGTGACCTGTCCTGCTCCACCCAGAGACTACACCATCTCTGCTGCTGTGACCTGTCCTGCTCCACCCAGAGGCTACACCATCTCTGCTGCTGTGACCTGTCCTGCTCCACCCAGAGGCTACTCCACCTCTGCTGCTGTGACCCGTCCTGCTCCACCCAGAGCCTACACCACCTCTGCTGCTGTGACCCGTCCTGCTCCACCCAGAGGCTACTCCACCTCTGCTGCTGTGACCTGTCCTGCTCCACCCAGAGGCTACTCCACCTCTGCTGCTGTGACCCGTCCTGCTCCACCCAGAGGCTACTCCACCTCTGCTGCTGTGACCCGTCCTGCTCCACCAGGGGCTACTCCACCTCTGCTGCTGTGACCTGTCCTGCTCCACCCAGCGCTCTCTCAAACCAGTCTTCTGTGCATTTTGCTTTCTGAATGTTTTTTTTTCCTCTGCCTGTTGTACTTTTGCATGTGACCAATAAATGTAAATGTCATGTTCTCTACATTGCGTCCTGTTTGTTCCTGCCCTGTCGCTTCTACACACATCAAAGCTTTCATGGTCATCAGTGGTTTTTTGGTAATAATGCATCAGTTTTATAAAGCGCTTTTTGGACACTCAAAGACGCTTTACATGTCATTCTTTCACCCCATACACTGTGGTGATAAACTACTACTGTAGCCATAGCTGCCCTGGGGCACACTGACAGTGTACCTTGTAGCAACGGCCACATAATGTTGGGTCTGAATGTGTGTGTGGGGTATACAAACGTATGTGGGCGGTTTATATGTATTAGATGCGGAGTTTACAAGGGAGCGCGCATGGCCGGTGATTGAGATATAGGCAGGCAGGTGTGTGCGCGCGGCCCGGGGCGTCCCTGCTCCAGGCGCAGACAGGGGGAGAGGCGACTGTCTGCTGTGGGAATTTACGTGTTTCCAAGGACTGTTCCAGGGATTGGGAAGTGTTTTCCTCCTCCAAACACGTGGACCAGCAAGAACTGTCGTCTATACCGGTGAGATCTACCCATTATTGTTTTTTGCGCGTGCGTGTTTTAATCTGTGCCGGCACGAAGACGCGCGTACCTCTCCAGATAAACTTCCTTTTTTTTGCTTTACGTACGGGACAAGTGGCTTTCGGTTGCGGAAGATCCCAGGATTCCTTTGCATTTTGGATTAACTACAGACTTTTCAGCCGGGTCGGGAGCGTGCCCGTGCCCGTGCCGTTTGTTCGGGACATTAAAGGGGACCTATAGTGGATTTTTTTATTTTTGTTTTTTGTATCACTGTTATATTCTAATATAATTTGGAGCAAAAGAGGAACTGTCTAGCTATTTGATTCTTGCATTACACTTCAGATTACTGAACAGCACGTTGTTTAATCATGAACTCAGTTATTATTATATGAATGGTAATATCTTACATACTGCGTGAGTGTTACATATGGTGGCCCGTACGAGGAATTGATTTTGATGCTGTTGTTTTGATCTGTGTGTGTATTGTATATTATGGAGCCAGGAGACTCAAACCTACTAGATGAGCCGGTCCCTCAGACCAAGGCTAGGGGGGAGGATATGGATTTTACGGCTGGACCGTTTGTTACTAGACGCAGCACCACAGATGAAGTATCGTCTTTGTTAGGTTCTTTGTATTTAACGGAAAACGAAGATGCTTCAGACCAGGACAATGCTGATGAGGAAAGTGCTGCACAGAACTTATTGTATCCTGCTCCGGAGGAACATGTTCACCCTGGTGGGGAAGAGTTGCATTCCCTAGACAGTGCCGCTGATCCCGAGGGAGAACAGGAAGGGCAGATTACACAGGAACGCTTTAATGAATTGGTTAACACTGTAGCAGTGTTGAAGGGACGGTTTTCTGAACTCGAGCAACGAGGTAAAGAGTCGGTAACAAGTTCACTCAACAGAGAGACTAGTTTAAGGCATTTTGTTGATGCAGCTTTGGCTAAGCTCGAGGGACAGTTCACTTCAGAGTTAGCCAAGCTAGAAAAAGCTGTTGTTGATTGTTTATTGCGCCGTGACGAAAAACTGAAAAAGGAGATTAGCATAATAATGAGACCTACTAGTACGCCTATAAACAGTCGTACTGCGGCAGGGTCTACAGATGCTAGGCTTGTGCTTCCAGAGTTAACCTCATTCAGTCAGGCAGGTGCGTCTCCCTACTACTCTAAACCACCTGTTCGGCTTGAGTTCCCCACGTTTGGTCCTGACAGTGAGGCTGCAGATGTACTGAACTTTATAGAGCAGTGTGAGAACTTTTTGGAGATCCGACCCCTCTCCAATCCGGAACTCATTAGTACATTGACTACAGTCCTAAAGGGTCCTGCTTTAAGCTGGTGGAAAGCTGCCAAGTCCCAAGTCCGTGACTGGATAACATTCAAAAATGCCTTCATGTCCGCTTTTCTGCCCACAGATTACATGAGCGAAGTGGAGGAGAAACTGAGATCGATGGTTCAAAAACCCGACCAGTGCCTTAGAGACTTTGCTTATGATTATCGGGCTTTGTGCTTGAAGTGGAAACCGGACATCCGAGAGGAGGAGTTGGTCCGACGTATTCTGAACAATGTCAACCCTAAGTTTGCGGGGTGCCTCCGTGGAACAGTTACAACGGTCGCTGAGTTAGTGAAAGTGGGAAGCATGGTGGAAAAAGACTGTACTGGAGCAAAGGAATACTGGCAAAAAGTGCAAGCCAACAGTGAGAAGGTCGGTCGCAGACCAGTTGAAAAGAAAACGTTTCCGCCCAAACCCATGGCAGGCGTGTCGATTGTCCAACAACCGGGACAAACTGACTCCAAACCCGAGCTACTGCTAGTGCCTATCGCCATACGAGGGGTCCAAGGGGCGGCTGTCGTTGATACTGGAAGTACTTTCACACTGATACGCGAAAGTCTCTGGAAGCAGATACATTACAAAAACGAGACTTTATTTCAGGCTGAAGAACAAAGATTTATCATGGCTGATGGAACCGCGCACTCAGCGCTGGGAAAGCACAGGCTGCCAGTCGACTGGCATGGACAAAGATGGGGCACTCACATGCACATAATGGAGGATTGCCACCTGGCCTTTCCGGTTATCATTGGACTGGACTTTCTCACAGAAGCTGGGATCATTTTAAATCTTGCAAGAAGATGCTATGGATTGAGGATTGGACCACGTTACACCTTCTATCCATTCCTTCAGCCGTCGGTTCAGCCAAGCCCATGGGAAAGAGTACAATCCTCTGTGAGCCTGTATTATGCGGTGCGGCCAAATTCTGCTTTACTGGGGTGGGCTTCACCTCCACTTCAGGAAATACTGCATGCTACACCAGTGGGCTATGACACAGACTACCCAAGAGAGTTACAGCAGTTGATCGAGAGGTGGCCAACAGTTACTGCCGGTATTCTAGGAAAGACCACGGTAGAGAAACATGCAATCATCACCCATGACGAGATACCAGTCAGAACAAAAGCATACAGGGTGTCTCCGGCAAAGAAAAAGATAATTGAGGAGCATGTAGAGACAATGTTAAGAGAGGACATTATTGAGCCTTCACAGTCTTCCTGGGCTTCTCCGGTTGTGATGGTAGACCGTCCAGACGGGCGTGACCGATTTTGCGTGGACTATCGAAAAGTCAACTCCAAAACACTCCCGGATGCCTATCCCATGCCACTCATTCACGATATCCTAGAGTCACTGGAAAATGCTTCATGGTTCAGCGCTCTTGACCTGCAATCGGGCTATTGGCAAATAGCAATGGATGAAGTAAGCAAAGCAAAAACTGCCTTCATCACATCTCAAGGACTGTTTCAGTTCAAGCGATAGCCTTTTGGCCTGAGAAATGCAGCCGCTACTTTCCAGCGTCTAATGGAAAAAGTGTTGGGAGAACTCAGAGGGCGGACTTGTTTTGTTTACATTGATGACATCATTGTTTACTCCCACACCCGTGAGCAACATCTGCACGATCTGGACGCTGTGTTTAATAAACTGCAAACCTCAGTCTCAATATGAAAAAATGTCACTTCTTCAGGCGAGAACTAAAGTTCCTGGGTCACATTGTCACAGCGAAAGGGGTGGAAGTCGATTTATCAAAGACTCGAGCGGTGGCCGATTTTCCACCTCCCAAGGACGTTAAGGCACTTCAGCGATTTCTTGGACTGGCGGGGTGGTATCATAAGTTCATCCCACACTTTGCTGAAATGGCGGCACCTCTGAACAATCTAAAGAGAAAAGGAGTGGAGTGGGAATGGACCCGGGAATGTCAGGCAAGCATGGATGCCCTAAAGCAATCTTTGAGGAGTCCGCCTGTCCTGGCTCAACCGATTCCTAATTTCCCTTTTCAAGTCCACACCGACGCCAGTGAGGTGGGGCTAGGCGCCATACTGTCCCAAGTCTTCCCAGAGGGCGAGAGAGTGGTTGCCTATGCATCCAGGGGGCTCCGGGGAGCCGAAAAAAACTACTCAACATCGGAGAAAGAGTGTCTTGCAGTGGTGTGGGCTGTGGAGAAATGGAGGCATTATCTGGAAGGGGTTCAGTTTGACATCTACACAGACCATGCGGCCCTGTCCTGGGCCTTCAACTGTCCAAAAACCTCCTCACGCCTTACCAGATGGACCCTTCGTCTCCAGCAATTCACCTTCAAGGTGCATTATAGAAAAGGGATTCTCAATGCTGCTCCAGATGCCCTTTCAAGAGCATTTGAAGCCCCACCCCTGGAAATAACTCCCTGTCTTGCTGTCACGTCTACTAGCTGCTCGGATCTCCCTGTCACAATGGCAGAGGTTGCCAAGGCACAACATGACGATCAGGTGGTTTGTGAGTTAAAAGGCAGGAAGATGGACAAACCCAGGGACCCCTACCGCATCGGCTTTGTCATCCACCAAGGGATCAGCTCGTGGTGCCGCGGTCTCTTGTTCCGGAGTTCTTAAAGTACTTCCATGACAACCCGTTGGGAGGGCATCTGGGACAGCTGAAAACACTATTACGGATTCTGGAAGTGGCGTGGTGGCCCACAGTTCGAAAGGAGGTGTGGGAGCATACGAAATCATGTAAGGTCTGCCAACAGTATAAGGCCGACAACACCAAACCTGCCGGATACCTACAGTCCACAGAAGTCCTGGGCCCGGGCGAGATGCTGGGGGTCGACCTCATGGGCCCTTTCCCAAGGAGCAAAAAGGGGAATGTATATCTCACGGTCATAGTGGACTATTTCTCAAAATGGGTGGAGATGTTTCCAATACGAGACAGTAAGACCACAAAAATTGTGAAGATTCTGAGGGAAGAAATATTTACAAGGTGGGGTGTGCCGAGGTATCTGGTCTCAGACCGAGGACCCCAGTTCACGGCTGCTCTACTGATAGAACTGTGCAAAACATGGGGTGTAGTCCAAAAGCTGACTACGAGTTATCACCCTCAAACCAATCTCACCGAGCGCTTCAACCGCACCATCAAGACTATGATTGCATCCTACGTTGGACAACAGCATACCGCATGGGATCAGTGGATAGCTGAGTTCCGGTTCGCTATTAACACAGCACAACAGGAGACCACTCATCCATCCACCGCCAAGTCCAGACCAGCAGCAAAGCTATGACCTGGTGGAACGCCAACACAAGCTGAACGAGGAGGTAAAAAAGAGAGTAGGGGAGCACCAAGCCAGGCAAGCTAAATACTATAATGCACGAAGGAAGGATGTGCAGTTTACACAGGGAGACATAGTCTGGGTCCGCACCCATCCTCTGTCAAAAGCAACAGAGAATTTTGCAGCAAAGTTGGCACCAAAATGGGAAGGGCCAGCTACAGTGTGGAGGAAGCTAGGGCCGCTCAACTATCTAGTAAAATGGGTAGGGCCACCTAGTAAAGAGGATAAAGTGAATGTGGTGAACATCAAAAAGTATTATGGGGTTTGACTCTGTTAGCCTCCGGCTGGTGGGGGGGTCTATGTAGCAACGGCCACATAATGTTGGGTCTGAATGTGTGTGTGGGGTATACAAACGTATGTGGGTGGTTTATATGTATTAAATGCGGAGTTTACAAGGGAGCGCGCATGGCCGGTGATTGAGATATAGGCAGGCAGGTGTGTGCGCGCGGCCCGGGGCGTCCCTGCTCCAGGCGCAGACAGGGGGAGAGGCGACTGTCTGCTGTGGGAATTTACGTGTTTCCAAGGACTGTTCCAGGGATTGGGAAGTGTTTTCCTCCTCCAAACACGTGGACCAGCAAGAACTGTCGTCTATACCGGTGAGATCTACCCATTATTGTTTTTTGCGCGTGCGTGTTTTAATCTGTGCCGGCACGAAGACGCGCGTACCTCTCCAGATAAACTTCCTTTTTTTTGCTTTACGTACGGGACAAGTGGCTTTCGGTTGCGGAAGATCCCAGGATTCCTTTGCATTTTGGATTAACTACAGACTTTTCAGCCGGGTCGGGAGCGTGCCCGTGCCGTTTGTTCGGGACATTAACTCTTTCAGTGCCAATGACGCATATTACGTCAATTCTAGATCTATGCTTGTGTGCCATTGACGCATTTTATGCAATTGACGTGTTTTGGTGTATTCAGATCCAGACGCATCCATTCTATCATATATCTCTGATCGGGACTGTTTGACAGTATTTTATTCGGCCAGCAGATGTCAGTAGCGTCGATCGATCAGTCATAAAAGGAACCGGATGCCCAGATCTCATTGTGGGAGTAGGTTGGTTAGAGTGAGCACACGAGAGTAATCGGGAGAGCGAACATGAGCAGAAAGCGGCAGCTAACGATGGAGGAGGCGTTTGGTGCTGGTGGTACCATCAGAAGGTCGGTGGGTGATGGCCATGATGAAGGTGGAGGTGATCTGCCTCGGCCTTCAGTTGGCAAAAAGCCTGAGGCTACGGCTAAAGCTACTGCTAAGCATCTGGCCGTTGGCGGGAGTCCTTGCCGCGCACGTCGCTCCAGAGCCGCCGCACGCAGTTCCAGTGGTCCACGTCGGTCCAGAGAAAGTTCCTTGTCGGATACAGGCTCTTCAGAGCAATGGGAACCTGAAGCTGACCCAAACAGCAGTGACTCATCCCCCGATTCCCCCAGAGCAACCGGCAGAGCAGGTAATGCATACATTATACATATGTATTTAGCAATGAAATAAAAGTATTCTTGTATAATTCTCATGATTGTATTTGTGTGTATTTCTAGTAAGCAGAGTGCTGGGCCAATCCAGGAGTACTAATGCTGGTAAAAGGAGGCCTACAGGTAAATAAAATACTCATATATGTATGTATATATGCATGTGTGTGTGTATATGTATGTGTATAATATGTATGTGTAGTGTGTGTGTGTGCGTGTGTCTCTGTGCGTGTGTGTCTGTGTGTCTTTGGATATGTGCGTCTGTAGATGTATATGTATTTGGATATGTGTGTATATGGATAGATGAGTTATTGTACAATTCTATACAGGCGCTACATTGAGCAGAGGCGCTGCCAGCGTGAGTCCTGCAAATACAGGTGTGAAGAAAAGAGGTAGGAATATCTTTCTCTACATCACATCAAATCAATAAAACGAGCTCTATTTGATTCCTATTTATTGTATACATTTCCATAATTTATTACAGTTGCAAAGGGTAAAGGCGGCACCTGGCGGAAATCCGGATGGAAACCCACTGTGTTCCCCTTCACTGCAACGCCTGGTCCCCTGAACGCGGCAGCAGAGCTGGAGTCCACCTCGCCGGGTGACTTCCTGGAGCTGTTCCTCACGGACGAGCTGCTCCAGCACATCACAGAGCAGACCAACCTCTATGCTCAGCAGCATTTCCTGGCAAACCCAGAGATTCCGCAACACAGCAGAAAGCATGCATGGAGACCAGTGACCATTCCAGAGCTAAAAAAGTTCTTTGCATTGTCTTTCCTCACTGGTGTTATCCACAAGCCAACCCTGGCAATGTATTGGAATGTGGATGAGATGTTTGTGACCCCGTTCTTCACTAAAATAATGTCCAGGAACCGGTTCCAACTCATATGGAGGTTCCTCCATTACAATGACAACTCTGCAATTGATGTAACTGACAGGTTATACAAGGTTCGCCCCGTCTACGACTACCTGATCAATAAATTCAAGGTAATGTTCCAACCCGGGCAGAATATTTGCATAGATGAGGGGATGTTGCTCTGGAGAGGACGGCTGGCCTTCAAGGTCTACAACCCACAGAAGCCCATAAAGTATGGAATCAAGTCCTATGTGCTCTGCGACTCTGCCACCGGCTACTGCTTTAACCTGCAGCCCTATGTTGGTGAGCCCCGCACGATCCCTGACATTGTTTTTTCTCTCCTTGACCGTCTCCCAGGTGCCGGCCACACTCTGTTTATGGACAATTATTACAATTCTGTGGCATTGTCTGAGCAGTTGATGGCAGTAAAAACAAATGTGTGTGGGACGCTAAGGAAGAACCGGGGAGAGCCTGAGAGCATTAGGGACGTGACCAAGACTGAGCTGAGTGTGGGGGGGAGAGTCGCGGTGAACAATGGGAAGGTCATGGTTGTGGTGTGGCAGGACAAACGGATTGTCAAGATGTTGACAACATGTCACCATGACAACATGACTAGTGTCGACGTTTGGCAGCGAGGACAGAGGGAGAAGGTGTCTGTCCTAAAACCGGAGTGTGTCGATGCCTATAACTCCTCCATGAATGGCGTGGATCGATTGGATCAGAACATTAAATACTACCCGTTCGTCCGGAAGTCTCTGAACTGGACCAAAAAATGTGTCGCTTACCTGTTCCAAATCGCAATGTACAATGCCTACACTCTCTACAGAGCCAGGAACGGGAACCGGGAATACAAAACCCTCTTGGAATTTATGCAGGGGGTCATGAGGTCCTGGACATTGAAGGTCCAGGATGAGGACAAGGAGGACATCGAGGACAAGGAGGACATCGAGGACGAGGAGGACATCAAGGACATTGAGGACAAGGAGGACGAGGAGGACCACAACGAGGAGAACCAGTCGATCGTTGCATGTGTGGAGGAAGGAGCACCACAAAACCCCAGGGCTCCATATAACACTGATCCAGAGAGCAGGCTCGATGAGGGTGCCAGGCACAAGGTGGAGTACCTGCTGTCCTCCGGCTCGAAGACCAGACCCTCGAGGAGATGCAGGGTCTGCATGCGCAAAGGCCTGCGCAGTGAGACCAGGATGTGGTGCAAGGCATGTGGTGTCCCCTTACACAAAGGAGAGTGCTTCACAAAATATCACACACAACAAGATTACACTATATAGACAGAGAGACACGCACGCACGCACCAAAGTAATGGCGACCCCTAAGTAAGTAAGCTAGTAAGCTTTTATTTATATACCGCCTTTTCACTGCACATCAGAGTCTCAAAGCGGTTTACAATTGTTGGGCGGGGTCGCCAGTACAGGAGGCACATGCCATACCTATTGTACATATTTTTAGTGGTAGGGGAAACCGGAGCACCCGGAGGAAACCTACGCTGACACGGGGAGAACATGCAAACTCCACTCAGAAAGGCCCTGGTCCAACCGGGATTCGAACCCAGGACCTTCTTGCTGAGAGGCGAGAGTGCTATCCACTCAGCCACCGTGCCGCCCTAAGGTCGCTTTCCCACATTTTCTGCCAGACAGCTGAGGTGTACCTCTTAATAGTTGACTTACATTCAAGCACTCCTGGGACTACACTGACTTCTATCTCCCTCTTCAACGCCCATTTTGCAGTCAGCGGTCTCATTCCCATACACCCCCACATGCGATCCTACTCTCCCCCCAGCTCTCTCCACTCTGAACAAGACAGCCAGCAGCTCTGCGATGAGGTCAGGCCTGGCATTAGCTCCACCACTCTCCAAAGATTCCAGGACAGATGCTGAGTCTGAACATGTCTCCACCTCCTGGTCAGGAGCTGTAACTACATCCCACTCATTTCCATATTGTAATACTCCCAGGTAAGGAATGCTCCAACAGTGCTCTTCAAGATGCTTTTATTGGACAAGGTGACCGAACAAGCTGCTGTTAGCCACAGCTCACGCCTAACTCACACATTTACAACACACACTACCGTCGTGTCAACTCGTGGGGAAACCCCTCACCTCAGTCTGGAACACTCTCTCATAACCCGAGCGCCCCCCTGTGGTAGTAAACCGATAACACAGAACTATTACAATATGGTATGTTTTTTCAGTTTAATCCACTCGATCGTATCTGACATTTTTAACTCCCTAGATTGTTTATTTTTTTTGTTTTGAAGTGTTGGCTGGTCCTTCCTGTTTTTTGCATAGTCTATATAATCATAATTACATTCTTTTTTTTAAATAATAAAGAAACAAATGACATTAAATCCAATGGAATTCTGAAAAACATCCTCCTAGAAACATTTATTTTTTCACCCGTTATAATAAAGTAGGTAATCTATAAAGTTTTATTTAATTATTTATTTTCTTCCCAAGCGCCAAACTGGTGGTTTGTTGAAAGGCTAACGCATGCTAACTGCTGACAAAAAAACTGTGTTGCTATGGTAACTGCTCTGGGAGTTAAAAGTTAAGTTATAATTCCTCACAGTTATACGTTAAGTTTTAATTCCTCACATTTCAAAAATTGAAGATAATTTAATAAAAAACAGAAAAAAAAAAATATGCCTTTTGTGTTGTAATTGCCGTTTATAACCACTGGGGGTCAGTACGTAACAGCAAAATGAACCCTTTGAGAAGAAACCGAGCTGGATGTGGCTGACAAGACAAGACACATCAGTTAGATTCATTTCGTACGCGAAAAAGTCCCATAAGCCTACGTAAAAAATGAGTATTATTCTTATTGTGTCTTCCTGGAACGAATGGTAAGTTTTTTCACGTTTTTCTCCGACAGCCACACGACACCACGAGGAAGACGTGAGAAAATTCATTTACAAAAATAGATTTACGACATAAGTTTACGTTGATCAGTCTGCAGCACGTGTGGAACTGTTAATAATAATACAGACTGCAACTGAAGATTATTTTGATTTTACATACGAGTAATTGAATAGTGCTTTCGAATAATCGATTTGAGCTGTTCAGAACGTTGATATGCTATGTGTAAAAACACACATAATTTTGTTCCTAAAATCACACTTTTATGCTCATACACTTGTCAACGATTAATCTATTATCAGAAATAGTTGAAAAAAGGGGTTTGTAGGCTATAATAACAATGATAATAATAGATTTTATTTAAAGGCACCATTCAAAACAACCAAGGACACTGTACATACATGGTTAAAAGTAGTAGTGAGATTACTTCTACGAGTTATTATGCAACCCTAGCTTTCTATGCAAAGTAACAAAAGACATGTCATTTCTGGTTTTGGCAAGGTGTTTGTTGGTGTGACTGCCGTTATTATCAGAAGAACAATAGCAACAATATAAAGCAAATAAACTTTTAAAATGTATGTCTGCCATTACAATCAACACACTTCTGTCACTCTACATAATCATACCTCTGCACACTATATTCTATATATATATATATATATATATATATATAATTGTGTGTATTAGAAATGTATTAAGATTTTGTATGCATTCCTTTACATCTAGGGTTCACTTTTTCACAACTTATTTGCTCCATATTCCACAGAAATTTCCTTTTTTGTGACCTCTTGTTACTTACAACTACAATAAAAACAATTCTGTTTTTTAAAATTCCGGTTCCAAAAAGTGGGCATCCTCCCTTAAACGTTACAAACCAACCATTTAAAAACATGTCCTCAGTTGTGCATCCATCCACCGCAGGCGGCCCCCTCTAATCCAATCACCGGATCTAAAGCCAGTGGGCTGCAATGCAGCTAAATGTGCAGAAAATCTCCACAACTTCCTTCCTCAGGAGCTGCACTTCTATCCCACAACATTTGCTAAGTCTATTATAAATGATAGCGCACTTTCTGAGCAGGACTAGTGTGGGACTAGTGTGAACATGTATTAATTCCATTCCTGACATGCTCCTCTGATCTCTTCTACAGGGGCTTAACCGTGCCATCCCGGCTGGCTTGCTCGCCCTGTGCGGTCTCAACCCACCTCCCCAACTGCAATAATCCTGTCTGTGTCTCAGGTACAGCAGCCTATATGGGACCACAACAAGACACAAGTTAATCTGGATCACGTCGGGACTTACTGCCCTGTGCCTATAGCCCTCGCCCCGAGTCGAAGGAGAAGAAGGTAAGTGCTCTTTAAATGAGCTGTGGAGCGAATCTGTCCGGTGTGGGAGGAGTTGAGTGGTCCTCTCTGCCCGCTGGCTTGCTTGCTGACCTTGGGAGAAACAAGCGGCAGGGGTGGGCTGTAGCAGTACTGACTGAGTTCCAACACTGCAGATCTAGGACTGTCTTGGGCATGGTATACAAGAAAGTGATGGAGCTATTTTGCTTTTGACTTAAGAGGAGCATCCGCCACTTCATAAGTAGTAAGCTTGTTTTCTTTTTCTTTGAGTAATATCTACCTGGTAATATTGCTCTATTATGGGAGACATGCTTTAACCCACAATGCACTTACACGGTCCTTTAAAACGAACCGAGCTGGGTGATTCAGCTGGAGCAGAGTTTGCATGCTTTGCCCACTACGTCAGCCTGCTGTCAGAGAGGCAGACATTCCAGTGGTTGGTTCATCATTTGCTGGCGAAAGGATGTTTTATGCGGCATCCATGGCAGCAGTAAACCCTAACACACTTAAGTGGAGCTGGTGTCGCCTTCACTCACAGTAAAAACATCACTTCTATCCCCCACAGTCTTCCTCTATCAGGCTATTCCACACTTCAAATTAGCATTACGTCCTGAGAAGCTATAGCTGAGACTGCAGTAGAGTGTGGTGTCAGTGAAGGATGATGTACGGCGTTTACCAGTTTACCTTCAACACACCACTCTGCTCCATTTGCTGCTGGCTGTGATGTCACTGGCTGTGATGTCACTGGCTGTGATGTCACTGGCTGTGATGTCACTGCAGAGTTTCCCTAAATGCTAATCCTCCCCTCTCCTGTTATTCTAAATGATCTCTCCTTTCAGAGATAAGCTCATTGTAATGGGAGCTAATATGATGTAAGGGGTTGAAAAATGCTCTGAGATATTAGATCACTCATATTGGATTGGGTATATTGTAATCATATAAACTGATATATCATTATAATTTTGTATAATGTTGTTTTGACGAGTAAAAGAACTACAGTTACGTTCCTTGTATGTAGTGTAGCTATGTATGTATCTATGTAGCTAGATTTGTTTTTGTTTTAGGAATGAGGAGTACACAGTAAGAGATAAGTGGGAAATAACTTTACACTAAAATGAAATATAATCTCAACTTTAGCGTATTAAAGAAGCAAGTATTGAGTTATACTGTATGTAATGTTATGGATGCGATGTATTGGAGTATTGGATGGTTTGAAGAGTTAGAGTTTTAGTGTATAACATGAGGTTGGTGATGCGAGACGTAGATCTAGGAGATAGTTTGGGTTGACACAGGGCGTCCTCACAGCTGAGCCGTTATCCTCCCATCGCTCTACTGTAACAGAGACACAGGCTAACACAGAGACACAGGCTAACACAGAGACACAGGCTAACACAGAGACACAGGCTAACACAGAGACACAGGCTAACACAGAGACACAGGCTAATATTGTTGTAGGCAGTGGGCAGGCAGCGCTCATGTGATGCAGAGGGAGGTGACCGGTCCCTCAGCTGCTGCTGGGCTCTGACTTCACTGATGCTGGGCGTCAGCTGCTCCAGCTCCTGTTCCACAACCAAAGCGTTGTGCTCCGAGGGCCACTGGAGTCTCCGAGGGCCACACATTCAACATGTTTATTGTGGTTCACAAGTGGCAGGGCACATGTCATCACACGGATCAAACAACCGCAATAAAAGTGTTAAAATGTCTGAATGTGCAGAACCACATGTATCACTGAGTCACTTTGTTCTAGACCCTCAGGCTGCTAATGTAAACATACTGCTGTTCTGTAACCGCTGACGCAACACTGAAATGTGGTCCAGAATGTTCAATGAATCCAGTTCAGACAAAGTGGAGCAGATAATGGTTTTCATATTTACCTCTAATATGTGCTGTTTGAATCAGCAGATGTGTCATAATGATAATAATGATGATGATCATGATAATAATAATAATAATAATAATGATGATGATGAATCTGTATTTGTAGCACTTTTCCAAAACAGTTTTTACAAAGCGCTGCACAGTCCACATTAAGGAAAAAAAGATATCCAAAGGAAATACAGGAGAATAAACGGCAGACAATAAGACAAAACAAAGTTCTAGGAAGGCCGTGTTCTGTCTGTAAATGTAACGGAGCAAACATCTTAATAAAACACAGCTTTGAGTCTTTCGTTTCCATTTGATTCTATATATATATATAAATATATATATTATTCCTAATCCCTCCCTTGTTTCATGCCTGAGCTGCTCCTTTGTAAAATGTTAGTCTGTATCTGGAACTGACTTTTCCTTTTAGATTCAACAGTTTGGAAGTGAAGTCGAGTCGTGGAAGAATGCAGCCGCCACAAAACGGTGCTGGCTCAATCGTTGACAAGAGAATTTAGAAAAGGGCAGATTTAAACGTCACAAACTATTATTTTAACCCCTGGCATCATGTGAGCAGTAAACGGGGTAATTTAGGATTAAATGTGGATTAAAGCAGGGTTATTTACTTTGGCTAATTGATAGTATGGAAGGAAAGCTGCCAGAGTTTAGGCACATGTTCTCTTCAAATCGTTTCAAAAGAGCTGAGCTTTTAGTTTAGTTACCAGAAAAGTAAAAATATTGATACTTAAATGAACCGTATGTGAGATTTTATTTTGAATTCTGCGTCCTCAGATAACACATGTGTAATAATCATATTTGACCTTTTCTGAACAAAATAGTATTTTCATCAAAAATACAACTGAAAGATGTATGTTCAAGCTGATTATCCAGTCAGTCAGATGTAGCACACAGTTTGTACCGTTTCTGGCTAAACTCCAGGAGGTGGATTGCATCAGTAATCAGTTTGAAGCTACAGGTGCATTTATCTCAGGCTGGAAGATTCTGGCAACGACCCATCAGAGTGCATGTTACATACTGCCCCTTTAAGTCACACTACAGACCTTTAAGCATTGCCTTCAAACACTGATGCAGAAATGTTATTTTAAACAGAAATATGTCTCTAAAAAAGACTTTTGAATGGTTTTCGGAATTTAGAAGCGTGGCAAACCACTGTCAATTCACTTAGAAGCATGGCTACCCAACTAAAAACTTGTTACTAGTCATTTTAGAGTGTAAAGAGTAGACAGAACAGATATCTGGCTTTATAAAAAGTCTTAGAAATAAGTACATTTTCTGTTTGTGTCGAGCCCGGAGCATGACATGGGGCTCTGTGGGTGTGGGTCATTAGACGGGTCATTAGACGGGTCATTAGACGGGTCATTAGACGGGTCACACGTTCATAAATAGATTCCCACAGTCGTCCGCTTTCTCTGATTTATATTGTATGGTCGTGTCCACACGCATGAGCCCGGACAGGAGCCAAACTGGACTCACGGCAGCTGCCCCCTGGTCTCTCTCAAAGGCATCAGCTTTCAACATTTGCTCTGCCCACTAAACCATCCACTCACAAAGACTTTAGTTTGGAGAATCACCTGTTTCCCATTGGCTTGTGTATGTTCTGAAGTTTAAGCTATTGGAAAGTATTCAGTGAGTTGTATGAGTTTATAGTTTAGTACCGCACCTTTAATCGTGATTGGTCAGTTCTGGCTTATGTGTCACATCATGTTTTGAATGATGTGCTATTGTAATGTTATGAGGTGGTTGTAGCTATTGTTTGGCAGTTTTAGATCAATAAGGCAGTTTACATGAATATAAGAGACAAAGAATGTGTCCAATGTATGTTTATTTCTGTATTGACTTAAATCACAACAGTAGTTATCTCAGGCCCAGTTTATACGGAGGCGCTGCACAGACGTTGGTATAAACAGAAACGACCAGGCTCCTTGTGCAAATTTCACAGCGTTCATGCGAGGATCAAAAACGATGTAGTTCTAGCGCCCGGCCAGTAGGGGGCAGAGGAACAGTCTCCGTATGAACGGGGGTAGTTCCCGACATCCAACTATAGAGTTTTACTGCTGCAGCGTCTCCGTGTAAACGGGGCCTCAGAGGAAGCTGTGGATTCGCCAGCACAGATCAGAGAAACAAATGCAATGATGAAAAACACACAGCCATTGGTTCATACAGGTCTGATGATACATGTCCAGAAATGTCTTTGAAGGTGGAGTGTCCTGGATCATCACCTCTGTCCTTAGACCCTGCTGCCTCGGTCCTCAAAAATGAGGACCGAGGCAGGTATAGATGCAGGACTGAGCCATGAAACAGAATGTTTGGAATGGATCTCTCTAGTGCCGCGTTCAGACCAAACGCGATTTGGGCGGCGAGAGCGTCAGGATTACATTGACAATACATGGGGGACGCGCTTCAGGGAGCGGCGAGCGATCAAGCGGCGCGGCACGACCGGCACGCGCGGCGAGTCTTCAAGCGTTTTGAGCGATGTGAGCGGTGGACGCGATGTGAGCGGCCGACGCTGGAGTTGAACATTGTTGAACTTTTTCGCTCAGATCGCGAGCGTCGACCAATCAGGAGCTTTCTCCAACAGAGACCAAGTGACCAAACACTCCCAAACATGCAGAGGCACATGTTCATTGTTTTTGTTTTTTATTGACCAGGTATGTATATTGCGCCCTTTGAAAACCCGTGTCAGGGAAGAGTTTGGGCTGTGAGTGATGCAGAGGCACATGTTCATTGTTTTTGTTTTTTATTGACCAGATAAAAGAACGCCTCGTAAGCTTGTCTCTCGTGTGTTCCTCCGAACCACACAATCAAGTAAACACAACGCAGAGCGGAGAAAATCAGACCCGTTACACTGGTAAGTGTAACGGGTCTGATTTTCTCCACTCGTTACACTGGTAAGTGTACACTGGTAAGTGTAACGGGTCTGATTTTCTCCGCTCGTTATACTGGTAAGTGTACACTGGTAAGTGTAACGGGTCTGATTTTCTCCGCTCGTTATACTGGTAAGTGTACACTGGTAAGTGTAACGGGTCTGATTTTCTCCGCTCTGCGTTGTGTTTACTTGATTGTGTGGTTCGGAGGAACACACGAGA
Organism: Knipowitschia caucasica; assembly: GCA_964034765.1. NCBI lineage: Eukaryota > Metazoa > Chordata > Actinopteri > Gobiiformes > Gobiidae > Knipowitschia > Knipowitschia caucasica. The sequence goes on from OZ035842.1 coordinate 32,626,005, forward strand.
GACAAGCTTACGAGGCGTTCTTTTATCTGGTCAATAAAAAACAAAAACAATGAACATGTGCCTCTGCATCACTCACAGCCCAAACTCTTCCCTGACACGGGTTTTCAAAGGTCACTTGGTCCTTTGGTGACCAAGTGACCAAACACTCGGCCGCGCGTGCCGCGCGGCCGAGTGTTTGGTCCAGCGTCTGGAGTCAAAAAGCACAAGCATTGCGGCACGCGCGGCACGGGCGATTTCGCCGCCCAAATCGCGTTTGGTCTGAACGCAGCATAAGGCTCTGTTTGTCCCGTCCCAAACCCTAGTGTCGTCGCAACAGCAGGACACCAGGGTTGGTGCTGGTCCTGGTCAAAGCAGGACACCAGGGTTGGTGCTGGTCCTGGTCACAGCAGGACACCAGGGTTGCTGCTGGTCCTGGTCACAGCAGGACACCAGGGTTGCTGCTGGTCCTGGTCACAGCAGGACACCAGGGTTGCTGCTGGTCCTGGTCACAGCAGGACACCAGGGTTGTTGCTGGTCCTGGTCACAGCAGGACACCAGGGTTGTTGCTGGTCCTGGTCACAGCAGGACACCAGGGTTGGTGCTGGTCCTGGTCACAGCAGGACACCAGGGTTGCTGCTGGTCCTGGTCACAGCAGGACACCAGGGTTGCTGCTGGTCCTGGTCACAGCAGGACACCAGGGTTGGTGCTGGTCCTGGTCACAGCAGGACACCAGGGTTGCTGCTGGTCCTGGTCACAGCAGGACACCAGGGTTGGTGCTGGTCCTGGTCACAGCAGGACACCAGGGTTGGTGCTGGTCCTGGTCACAGCAGGACACCAGGGTTGGTGCTGGTCCTGGTCACAGCAGGACACCAGGGTTGCTGCTGGTCCTGGTCACAGCAGGACACCAGGGTTGCTGCTGGTCCTGGTCACAGCAGGACACCAGGGTTGGTGCTGGTCCTGGTCACAGCAGGACACCAGGGTTGGTGCTGGTCCTGGTCACAGCAGGACACCAGGGTTGTTGCTGGTCCTGGACACAGCAGGACACCAGGGTTGCTGCTGGTCCTGGTCACAGCAGGACACCAGGGTTGCTGCTGGTCCTGGTCACAGCAGGACACCAGGGTTGCTGCTGGTCCTGGTCACAGCAGGACACCAGGGTTGCTGCTGGTCCTGGTCACAGCAGGACACCAGGGTTGGTGCTGGTCCTGGACACAGCAGGACACCAGGGTTGCTGCTGGTCCTGGTCACAGCAGGACACCAGGGTTGGTGCTGGTCCTGGTCACAGCAGCAGGACACCAGGGTTGCTGCTGGTCCTGGTCACAGCAGGACACCAGGGTTGCTGCTGGTCCTGGTCACAGCAGGACACCAGGGTTGGTGCTGGTCCTGGTCACAGCAGGACACCAGGGTTGCTGCTGGTCCTGGTCACAGCAGGACACCAGGGTTGTTGCTGGTCCTGGTCACAGCAGGACACCAGGGTTGTTGCTGGTCCTGGTCACAGCAGGACACCAGGGTTGGTGCTGGTCCTGGTCACAGCAGGACACCAGGGTTGCTGCTGGTCCTGGTCACAGCAGGACACCAGGGTTGCTGCTGGTCCTGGTCACAGCAGGACACCAGGGTTGCTGCTGGTCCTGGTCACAGCAGGACACCAGGGTTGGTGCTGGTCCTGGTCACAGCAGGACACCAGGGTTGCTGCTGGTCCTGGTCACAGCAGGACACCAGGGTTGGTGCTGGTCCTGGTCACAGCAGGACACCAGGGTTGGTGCTGGTCCTGGTCACAGCAGGACACAAGGGTTGGTGCTGGTCCTGGTCACAGCAGGACACCAGGGTTGCTGCTGGTCCTGGTCACAGCAGGACACCAGGGTTGGTGCTGGTCCTGGTCACAGCAGGACACAAGGGTTGGTGCTGGTCCTGGTCACAGCAGGACACCAGGGTTGGTGCTGGTCCTGGTCACAGCAGGACACCAGGGTTGGTGCTGGTCCTGGTCACAGCAGGACACCAGGGTTGGTGCTGGTCCTGGTCACAGCAGGACACCAGGGTTGTTGCTGGTCCTGGTCACAGGGTGGGACAGTGCTTTTGTGCGTCTGTTTAAAAGAGGATTCCTGGTTGAATGAACAATTAGCTAAACTTGGGTGTAATAGTTGGGTGTGGATTCCAGGCAATCAGGCAGATTAGCATCAGAGGAGCAGCAGATTAGCAGCAGATTAGCATCAGAGGAGCATCAGATTAGCATCAGAGGAGCAGCAGATTAGCATCAGAGGAGCAGCAGATTAGCATCAGATTAGCATCAGAGGAGCATCAGATTAGCATCAGAGGAGCAGCAGATTAGCATCAGAGGAGCAGCAGATTAGCATCAGAGGAGCAGCAGATTAGCAGCAGATTAGCATCAGGGGAGCAGCAGATTAGCATCAGAGGAGCAGCAGATTAGCATCAGAGGAGCAGCAGATTAGCATCAGAGGAGCAGCAGATTAGCAGCAGATTAGCATCAGGGGAGCAGCAGATTAGCATCAGAGGAGCAGCAGATTAGCATCAGAGGAGCAGCAGATTAGCAGCAGATTAGCATCAGGGGAGCAGCAGATTAGCATCAGAGGAGCAGCAGATTAGCATCAGAGGAGCAGCAGATTAGCATCAGGGGAGCAGCAGATTAGCATCAGAGGAGCAGCAGATTAGCATCAGATTAGCATCAGAGGAGCAGCAGATTATCATCAGAGGAGCAGCAGATTAGCATCAGGGGAGCAGCAGATTAGCATCAGAGGAGCAGCAGATTAGCATCAGAGGAGCAGCAGATTAGCATCAGAGGAGCAGCAGATTAGCAGCAGATTAGCATCAGGGGAGCAGCAGATTATCATCAGAGGAGCAGCAGATTAGCATCAGGGGAGCAGCAGATTAGCATCAGAGGAGCAGCAGATTAGCATCAGAGGAGCATCAGATTAGCATCAGATTAGCATCAGAGATGAAGCCGTGAGAAAAATCGTTTATATCATAATTATAGTAGTTAATGAAAAACAACTGAAGTATTTGAGTTGTGTAATTTAAAAACTTTACTTGTTTTTAAGGTTCCTTCTATTATTACTTGTAGAATAAATAACTTCTAGTTTTCAGTCCAATCACTGATATTATAGTTTTAGACTGGTATTGAAAGTAAAAGTGTTTTGTATTTGGACAATATTTGAGAACTCTCTGCACCTCTGAATATTTGGAAGGCTGCCGGTCGACCAACATCTTTAGTTTTACTAAAAGTTACTAAATATTGTATTTTTGTATCATCCATCCATCCATCCATTTTCTACCCTTTAATCCATTTCTGGGTCAGGGGGGTGGCAGTCAGAGATACCACCCAAGTCTCATAGCACCAGCCCCTCACTGACCCTCTGCAGGTGGTGAGTCCACAGGAGGACGGCTGCTCTCTGACTGTGAGCATAGCCTTGATCTTTCAGTGGGGGCTTTGGGCAAAGTGGGGTTAAGTGTCTTGCCCAAGGACACAACGACAGCAGTCATCAGTGGGAGTCGGTGGAGAAGGTGCAGAGGTGGGAATTGAACCCACGACCTTCTGGCCTTAAGGCCAATGCTCTACCAACTGAGCTACTGTCGCCCTCCATTTTTGTATCAATAAGAATAAATAGTTGTACACTACAAAAATATGTATTCATATATAATACAAAGTTTTCTGTCTCTACCCCAGCAGGGGGATTGCATCAGTAATCCCTGTTTAGAAGTTGGATTGTAATTTTAATTTTAATTATTTTATTGTACCACTAAAAGTACAGATTATATTCTGAAGGCTTTTTGTTTTTTAAAAATGAGAAGCAAAGTGGATTTGTTTTGGTATTGACAGCAGCAAAAAATCTTGTGGTGTTTTATACATTTGTTTGTTAATGGACAGATTATATGTTTAAAAGCAATTAGGAAAAATGGACTCAGTCATGGTACAGAAGAGAGAGTGCCGTAGGGCCGAGCGGAAGTGGCGAAAATCCAATCTCCAGGTTGATCATGATATCTTCAAAAATGAGTTGTGCAAGTTTAACAGGGTGCTACGTAGAACAAGAGAAATTTATTTTTCTAAAACCATTGATGGCTGCAATAATAATCTACGACTTATGTTTTCAACAGTTAACGGATTAACAAACCCCCCTGTTCAGCTGCCATTCGAATTTGCTTCAGAATCTAAATGTAATGAGTTTGCACAATTTTTCAATGACAAGGTTCAGAGCATCAAAAACGCCATCACCTCCAAGGCAGAAATAACATTACAACAGCCGGTGAGGCTGTTTGAGCTATCGCACTTTGCACCAACAGATAATGAAACTGTCCAAGATGTTGTCTCTAGCATTAGTTCCTCCACATGTAGCCTGGATGTACTACCCACTAAATTTTTTAAGTCTGTTTTGAGCAGTCTTTTACCTTTGCTCACACAAATAGTGAACATGTCTTTCTCATCTGGAACATTTCCAATGGCCCTGAAAACGGCAGTCATCAGACCCCTCCTAAAAAAGAGGAGTCTAGATGCCACAGTTCTTAAGAATTATCGCCCCATTTCAAATCTGCCGTTTATGGGAAAAATTCTGGAAAAAGTTGCTTACCAACAACTTACAGAATTCTTAGTAACTAATAGTTCGTTTGATGCGCTCCAGTCCGGCTTTAGAGCCAATCACAGCACTGAGACTGCACTAGTGAAGGTTACAAATGACATCCGACTTAACACCGACACAGGAAAAGTCACAGTTTTAGTAATGTTGGATCTGAGTGCTGCGTTCGACACAGTCGACCACGAGATCCTCATGCAGAGACTAGAGCACTGGGTGGGTGTCACTGGGACTGCCCTAAGTTGGTTTAGGTCTTACCTAGAAGACAGGAAATACTTGGTTCAGATAGGAAACTGTGTCTCAGATCATATGGCTCTGACCTGCGGAGTGCCACAGGGATCAATTCTGGGGCCTCTTCTGTTCAATATTTACATGCTGCCGTTAGGTCAGTTAATACGCTCCAACAATGTATCCTACCACAATTACGCTGATGACACTCAAATTTATGTCTCACTTACTGCAGGAGAACATGGACCAGTGGAATCACTCCTTCACTGTACTCAACAGATTAGTGATTGGATGCAAAATAACTTCCTTCAGCTAAACGCAGACAAAACAGAATTGATTGTCTTTGGTCCTCAGAAACAAAGAGAGAGCGTTATTCGTCACCTCCAGTCTCTCTCCCTGGAACCTGTAGGCAAGGTCAGAAACCTAGGAGTTATAATGGACTCAGACTTAAATTTTAACAGTCATATCAAATCAGTAACATCAGCAGCATTTTACCATCTGAAAAACATTGCCAAAATTAGAAACATAGTGTCTAAATCAGATCTGGAGATTCTCATCCATGCATTTGTCTCCAGTAGGTTAGACTACTGCAATGGCCTGCTCACAGGTCTCTCCAAACAGGCTGTAAAACAACTGCAGTATGTCCAAAATGCTGCAGCTCGAGTCCTGACCAGGACCAGGAAATATGACCACATTAGTCCAGTTCTCAGGTCTCTGCACTGGCTTCCTGTGGCTCAGAGAATAGACTTCAAAGCAGCACTGCTTGTGTACAAGTCTCTCCATGGCCTCGCACCAGGGTACTTAAGCGACTTGTTAGTCCCATATGAACCGGCCCGGACTCTGAGGAGCACAGGAGGTAGCCTCTTACTGGTTCCAAGAGTCAGAACTAAACATGGGGAGGCAGCGTTTGAGATTTATGGAGCTAAAATCTGGAACAATCTTCCTGAAGATGTGAGGCTAGCATCTACTCTGGCAATTTTTAAATCAGGGCTAAAAACTGTTCTTTTTAGCTGTGCATACGGCTGAAGGATTTTATTGATACATACTCTTTTTTTTTAATGCATTGTGGTTATTTATTATTTTAATCCCGTGTGTGCTTTTAATATTTAAAGTTTTTTTTTTTTTTTTTTTTTTTTTCCATTACTTGTGATTTTATTCTGTTTTTAATGTATTTATTGATGTCTCTGATTTGTGTGATATTATGTGGGTTGTGAGGCGCTTTGAGTGGCCTTGTGTTGGAAAGGCGCCATACAAATAAAGTTGACTGATTGATTGATATTTTGTAGAATTTAGTGATTTTTTTTTAAAAGTTTCAGAAACCAACCTTTAAAACTACAAACAGTATCTTAACATCCATCCCACTAGTTCCACGTTCTCATAACGTTTTGTTTTATATCCCTGGTTTTCACATGCAAGAAAGGGAATTCCCAGTAAGCTGCTTATAGGCGTGGCCCCAAAAACAATACGTGTCATAGTATGTTTAAAATGAATCTGAGTTTTACAATCCAGGTTGTGGGCCCCATGGAAAAGTCTGGTTAACAAAAATATAAGATAATCTCACAATGGAGAAATGAACATGGTCACATTTGGCATAAATAGAATCACTCGGTGTGCAAAAGGCCGGACATGTGCAATCATGTTGTGCAAGGTATTTTATTTACAATTAAAATGAAAATGGACTATAGCAGCCCTCTACTATAACGTTTGGACACCCCTGGTCTGCAGCCTGGGAAATGTCGACTGTGTTCTCTGATTTTCTCATGAAGTCACAAATCTCAGCTGATGTCAGAGATGAAGCCTTGGGCCAAATGTGTGAGTGTTTGTGCCTAACTGCCGCCGGCCCGGGAAGCATGTCATTAACCTCAATAACAGCCCGGCGTCCTTGCATGCTGCTTTGTAGTCCGTTTACCAGCGCATTGATTGATCTCATTTTTATGGATGTTTTGTTCTTGCCCTTGAGTGTGATGTGTTTTCCTGCATAAGTGATGAAGACGGTCATGCAGGCTCAGACTCGGATAACCACCTCTGAAACTGCCCCAAGTTAATACCGTGTGCCTCATGACAGATAGAAAATAACATGTCATTTACACTAATTAACTGTTTCGACCACATTCCCACCATGTGTATGCTGCTAGATTATTAGTTTTGACATATTGTAGACAAAGGTTTCTTGTTGGGGCGACAGTAGCTCAGTTGGTAGAGCATTGGCCTTAAGGCCAGAAGGTCGTGGGTTCAATTCCCACCTCTGCACCTTCTCCACCGACTCCCACTGATGACTGCTGTCGTTGTGTCCTTGGGCAAGACACTTAACCCCACTTTGCCCAAAGCCCCCACTGAAAGATAAAGGCCATGCTCACAGTCAGAGAGCAGCCGTCCTCCTGTGGACTCACCACCTGCAGAGGGTCAGTGAGGGGCTGGTGCTATGAGACTTGGGTGGCATCTCTGACTGCCACCCCCCTGACCCAGAAATGGATGGATGGATGGATGGATGGATGGATGGATGGATGGTTTCTTGTTTTTTCTGCTCTTTTCAATATATCAGCTGAAGGTTTTGAATCTCCAACAGAGGCTGATATTTTGTTTGGACCAAAAGAACACAAATAGAACTTTATTTGAATACCTCAGCGCAAAGAGAGCCGCACACAAAACCTTTAGACAGTTAGACAAAATATGGATGAATTCTACAATTATAGGCCTACTACTGCTGCCCATGGTTTATATTAACAATTACATTAAAAAAATATCTTTAAGTGAAGTTAGTTTTTAATATGTGAAAATAAAGACATTTTTTCTAACGCAAGCGCAGGTTGGCCCCGCCCCCACAGGTTCCTGATTGGATGCAATTTCAAAACCTTAATAGACAGCAGACACCATTGGTTTAACTGTAATATATTTATTATGAGAAATACTTTAGATGATACTTTGGACCCTGTAGATGATGCTACAGGGTCATACAGGGTCATATGGTGAAAGTATCCATCCATCTTCTTCCCCTTAATCTATTTCTGGGTCGGGGGTGGCAGTCAGAGTAGAGCCCTACACGGGCCTATTATCTGGGCCCGAGCCCGGCCCTGGCCCGAGGGGGTGGCGCCCCAGCCCGGCCCGGCCCGATATGGTTTCTGAATTTTCAGGCCCGAAACCCGCATCAAGCCCGCCTTTTTTTTTTTTTGTAACCTCCCATAACAATGTTTTAGCGTAGTATATAGTGCCGCGCACTGATATGAACGCAGACTTAGCTAGAGGGCGGAGTTATACATGGTAGTGATGTGTTGCAATGAGTTCTGTGTGTGCGGAGGGGTGCAGAGTGAACGGCCGCATCTGTATGATACACAGATGCTGCAACACATCTGCACATTACATAAGTAACGCTATGTGCCGTCAATGACAACACTACACAGAACAACAAACACTACAGCGTGATAGAGCGCTATATTCAGTGGGTGCGTTCGTAAATGTATTCTGCCGCTCTGAAAATGAAGAGCCCGAGCCCGGCCCGTGTCCGAGGTCATTATGCGGTCATCGGCCCGAAGCCCGGCCCTCGGGCTGTCGGGCCGTCGGGGCCCTCGGGCCAAGGGCTCAAGTGCAGGGCTCTAAGTCAGAGCACCAGCCCCTCACTGATCCTCCTGCAGGTGCTGAGTCCACAGGAGCTGAGATCTTTCAGTGGGGACTTCAGGCAAAGTGGGGTTAAGGGTCTTGCCCAAGGACACAACGACAGCAGTCATCAGTGGGAGTCGTGAAGTAGGTCTTGAGGTGGGCTCGAACCCACGACCTTCAGGCTCAAAGACCAATGCTCTACCAACTGAGCCACTGTCGCCCCCACGTTTAAAAAGTATGTATTTTTAAAAAAATGTAATAGAATTGAAGTGGCAGACATTGCTAAGCCCAAAGTCTTGAGCCTTTGTCTGTGTTGGTCTGGACTCAGGGTTGGAATGGTTGAAATATCTGCCCCCTGACGTCTTTTTTACTTCATTACTTTTATTCTCCTCTTTGCAATCTGCTTTTCATTTTGCCTGTGGCAGTACCAGAAGCGTCAATACACATTTACAGTAAAGTCTGATGGAGCATCCATTATAATACTGTAAAAAGTGTGTCGTAGATTGCGTGTCCATAAGTTCACCTGCAGGAAGAGGCATTGTTACACACATTCATAGTCCCAGGTCTTCCACATCCTAAGCCCTGTGTAGGATCAGTAGATGTTCATTCAGGCTTACAGCGCTGACTCTTTGATCTCCTTGTCAGAATATAAAGGCTGAAACATGAATACATCTCAAAAGAAAGGCAAACAGCGGAACAAAAACTCCAGCGCTGTCACAGAGATAGGGATTGTCTGCCTTTGACAAGATTCTGTTTTTAAACTATACGTCCGTGTCAATTCGGTGTACGTGTTTCAGACATGATTAAGAGTCATTAAGATAACGCGTTTCCTCTGATTTTTCTTCTTATGTTTATGCTCAAATCAGAGGAACGTGGAGTTGGATTTGGTAAATGGGGTGGGATTAAAGAAGTTCTCTTCTTCCCACTCCCTTTCAGGCAATTTTTGTTTCATTTAGATATGTTTTTTATGCTGATGGCAACTGTGATGCTCCTGTGTTTGCCTGAAATAAATATATAAATGAATCGATAAATACATACGTCCGTACACACATGTACATACATACATACATACATACATACATACACACGCGTGTACCTACGTACATTGCTTAGCGTTAAGTATGAGTTGCTGACTGTACTGCACCGTGACTCAGAGTAGTCTCATCAGGGTAATGTTGTGAGGTTAGGCTGGTGTCTTTGCTCCTGCTCTCTTTGTGATCACATGTCAAAACATTTGAACAGCTGCAGAGAGAGAGTGTGTTTGCTCTTTTCTACAGAGAGGAGCTTTGATAAGAAAACTGTGAGGACGTCAGAGCCGGGACTTTGCTTTGGTTAATTCTCACTCGTTCATATATTAATACTGAATTTATGTTTTCTTTCTGATGAGGCTCACAAATCACAATCAGTCCTTCTTTCTCACCAACCTCTTATCATTCTTAGAAAATTCAATGTTTTTTTTCCAGGAATCCTTCGCTGAAAGGCAAACGATGCAGTAAATCAGCATTATGTGTCTTTTTGTCAGTGTTCTTCTGGATTAGATTTGAACTGAGCTGTTACCGATTGAGAAATGTGTTTTTTCTGTAAACAAACACGGCGGCCTGTGAGTCTTCAAATAGACTTCAGTCATTATTTCCTCTGGCTAAAGAAGTCCCTGTTGTGGAGACCGACTGGAAGAGCCGACTGTGTATTTACTTAAAGCTGCACTAACTGACTTTGGGATTTTGAAGCCGCGGACTCGCTGGCCTCTCTCTTTCTGCTCCCCTCCCCTCACCCACGAAGCTATCGCCCCCCACACACACTCACTGTTGGGACGGAGCTAGTGTCTCCCAATATGGATAAATACATGGATATGGATTTGCACGTGGATGGCGTGACCATAGAACGATAGAACCGGGAAGCGCGGAGGAATGGGACTTTCTTTTGGATGGCTGTTTCGCTGAGTAAGCAGTAACCGGTGATGAAGACACGAAGCTTCAGGTTAGCTCCGCCACTTGTTGTGCTAACTCAGCTGTCTATGCTAACGGACCTGTAGATTTCTCATGGAAGTGGGGGCCAGTGGTCCGCTGTGATTGGTCACAATCTGCGACCCGAAACACATTCTCTTGTTTCATCAAAACTCGATCTAAAATATAATGTCACGCCAGCACAAATCTGCGCTAATTATTCTTCAAAAGGACGTATATCCCAATGCACTACATGGACATGGACAGCACTTTCGTAATGAATACAAAAATAAAGTCAGTTAGTGCAGCTTTAAGCATGTCATTGTTGCCTTTTGGTTTATTCTCCCACTGTTCAGTTTGATCAAAAGAGGAAAAAAAATAGTAAAGCATACTTCAAAAATCAGTATTTTTAGAAGGGACTAAATTTTTTGTGATGAATAGTGATTCCTGTGCATTAATAGTTTGTTTGATGCAAGAATTTTTGTTTGTTTTTGGAACTTGCACAAGTGCTCTCAGCCCAAAGTGTCAAATAGTGACTCACATGGTTCTTTCTCACTGGTATGAAAGAGATCAAATGTTTTTAATGAGATGAAGACAACACATGATTTGTTCATAAAATGTTGCTTTCTGTAGGACAAACAACAAGTGCAATTTAGGTACCCCAGCTTTAAATATCAATCTATTATGGTGCACTAAATATATTTGTATGTATATTTGGATAGCAGAAGATTTGCTTTTCTGTTTTTGATAACTTTTAGTTCTATATATATCTTTTTTTCTTCTTATGGTTGTGGAGTTGTGCTTCCTCCATCTAACGTACGCACTGTCATTATACCCTCACGGCTTTACTGCACCAGACCTATTGTGCAACCAGCTCTGAACTCAGCCAACCACCCGTGTGTGACGCCCGGGTGTCCAGTTTCCATCCTTGACCTAAAGAGGCTGTGTGAACGTCATGGCCACTTTGTATCAGGTAAAAAACCCAAAACCTGCCCCTAATGTGGAATGCACTGCGTCAACACGAGCGCTTACAAACAAGTTCAACCTCCCCCAATCCTATGTGCTGGATTTACTTATTATTATCATCATTATCAGTCTGCATTGGGGAAAATTATGTGTATTCAGTCACATAGTAACACTAATCTCACTTGCAGTGAGATGGCGCCTCGTACGGTTGCCACGGCTCTTTGCTGCTCTCTTTTTCTTTTGTTTTTACTTTTTAACTGTGCATCTGGCTGTTCCTACACCCGTGAGGAACTTATGAACATCCGACCCACCGTCCCCATGGACCTATTGCCTGTTTTCTTGACCTATTGCCTGTTTTCTTGGCATCTGCGGCTGATTTAGTTCATGTTCTAGCCAAAAAAGTGTGGGCCCGTAAAAGGGGAAAGCGCGGAGGCTGCTCGTGCGTCTGAGGAGGAGAGGAGCCTCTCCCCGGCATTTTTCTGTCCAACGTACGCTCACTGGGCAATAAGACGAACTCAGCCTGCTCATGAGAAGAAACAAGGACTTCATCCTGTGTCCTCTGCTTCACTGAGACCTGGTGTCCTCTGTGTCCTCTGCTTCACTGAGACCTGGTGTCCTCTGTGTCCTCTGCTTCACTGAGACCTGGTGTCCTCTGTGTCCTCTGCTTCACTGAGACCTGGTGTCCTCTGTGTCCTCTGCTTCACTGAGACCTGGTGTCCTCTGTGTCCTCTGCTTCACTGAGACCTGGTGTCCTCTGTGTCCTCTGCTTCACTGAGACCTGGTGTCCTCTGTGTCCTCTGCTTCACTGAGACCTGGTGTCCTCTGTGTCCTCTGCTTCACTGAGACCTGGCTAAATGAGCGGATCCCGGACTGTGCTCTGGAGCTGCAGGGCTTTGGGCTGTTTCGCGCGGATCGCCATTGTGCGCTCTCAGGGAAGAGCAGAGGCGGTGGGCTGTGTTTCTACGTCAATACAAACTGGTGTAACGATGTGACAGTGATCTCCAAGCACTGCTCTCCTGCTCTGGAATATCTTTTCATTCATTGTAAACCATTTTACTCTCCTCGTGAGTTTGTTTCATTCATTCTTGCCTCTGTTTACATACCGCCATGCGCGGACGCAGAGCAAGTACTGTGTATGGAACGCTTATACCCGGACTCTCTGATTATTATCCTGGGGGATTTTAATAAGGGAAACTTGAGCCAGGAATTACCCAAATACAGACAGTTTATCAAATGCCCGACCAGAGAGGAGAACACTCTGGATCACTGTTACACCACCGTGCGCGGAGCTTTTCGCGCTGTTCCCAAGGCAGCCCTCGGCTTCTCAGATCACTCCATGATACATCTGGTTCCTGCTTACAGACAGAGACTAAAGCTCTCGAAACCTGCAGTGAGGAGCTCCAAAGTGTGGTCTGATGAAGCTGTGGAAGAGCTGCATGCATGGAATCTACAGACTGGGACCTTTTCAGAGCTGCCACAGATAGTTTGGATGAATATACGGACACTGTGACGTCATACATTCACTTCTTTGAGGATAGCATCATTCCAACAAGGACCAGGGTCATCTATAACAACGACAAACCCTGGTTCACTGCTAAACTCCGGCAGCTCAGGAAAGCAAAGGAGTCTGCTTTCAGGGAGGGGGACCGCAGCGGCTACAAAGCGGCTAAATATCAGTTCAGGAAAGAACTGAAAGCAGCCAAGTCCCGGCACAGAGAACGACTACAGGAGCAGTTCTGTAACAACGATACTGCTTCTGTCTGGAGGGGCCTACGGGAGATCACCAACTACAAACCCAAAGCCCCCCCCTGTGCTGACGAACACAAGCTAGCTGACGAACTGAACTTATTTTTCAGTCGCTTTGATGCTGCCCCTGACACCTCTCCCTCCCCCACCCCCCACTACTCTAACGACCCACCCATCAGCCCTGCCCCCAGCCTGACAATAGCCTCTAAAGAGATTAAACAACTCTTCTTGAGGCTGCACCCCCGCAAAGCTCCCGGCCCGGACCACGTGTCTCCGGCCACTCTGAGACACTGCACCAGTGAGCTTACTCCTGTGTTCACTGACATTTTCAACACCTCTCTGCAGTCCTGCCATGTCCCGGCCGGCTTCAAATCCTCCATCATTGTCCCCGTCCCGAAGAAGCCCAGGATCACAGGACTCAATGACTACAGACCTGTAGCACTTACGTCTGTCGTCATGAAGTCATTTGAACGCCTGGTCCTCTCCCATCTCAAGTCCCTCACCTCCCCCCTCCTGGACCCCCTGCAGTTCACCTCCCCCCTCCCGGACCCCCTGCAGTTCGCCTACAGAGCCAACAGATCTGTAGACGACGCCATTAACCTGGCCCTCCACCACATCCTACAGCACCTGGACTCCCCGGGGACCTACGCCAGGGTCCTGTTCGTGGACTTCAGCTCTGCCTTCAACACAATCCTGCCATCCCTGCTCCAGGACAAGCTCTCCCATCTCAACGTGCCCGATTCCACCTGCAGGTGGATCACTGACTTCCTGACGGACAGGAAGCAGCGAGTGCGTCTGGGGAAGAATGTCTCGGACTCTCGGATTATAAATACAGGAGCCCCACAGGGCTGTGTTCTTTCTCCCCTGCTCTTCTCCCTGTACACCAACCACTGCACCTCCAGCCACGACTCCGTGAAGCTGATCAAGTTCACGGACGACACCACCCTCATTGGGACTCATCTCCAACAACGATGAGTCCGCCTACAGGAGGGAGGTGGACCGGCTGGTGTCCTGGTGTCTCCTACAGGAGGGAGGTGGACCGGCTGGTGTCCTGGTGTCTCCTACAGGAGGGAGGTGGACCGGCTGGTGTCCTGGTGTCTCCTACAGGAGGGAGGTGGACCGGCTGGTGTCCTGGTGTCTCCTACAGGAGGGAGGTGGACCGGCTGGTGTCCTGGTGTCTCCTACAGGAGGGAGGTGGACCGGCTGGTGTCCTGGTGTCTCCTACAGGAGGGAGGTGGACCGGCTGGTGTCCTGGTGTCTCCTACAGGAGGGAGGTGGACCGGCTGGTGTCCTGGTGTCTCCTACAGGAGGGAGGTGGACCGGCTGGTGTCCTGGTGTCTCCTACAGGAGGAGGTGGACCGGCTGGTGTCCTGGTGTCTCCTACAGGAGGGAGGTGGACCGGCTGGTGTCCTGGTGTCTCCTACAGGAGGGAGGTGGACCGGCTGGTGTCCTGGTGTCTCCTACAGGAGGGAGGTGGACCGGCTGGTGTCCTGGTGTCTCCTACAGGAGGGAGGTGGACCGGCTGGTGTCCTGGTGTCTCCTACAGGAGGGAGGTGGACCGGCTGGTGTCCTGGTGCAGTGGTAACAACCTGGAGCTGAACGCCCAGAAGACAGTGGAGATGATTGTGGACTTCAGGAAGAGCACTGTCCCCCCGCCCCCACCCTCCGTGATGGACTCCCCCATCACCTCTGTGGAGTCCTTCCGTTTCCTGGGCACCACCATCACCCAGGACCTCAAGTGGGAGCCGACCATCAGCTCCTCATCAAGAAGGCCCAGCAGAGGATGTACTTCCTGCGGCAGCTCAGGAAAGCCAAGCTGCAGTTCTACACGGCCATCATCGAGTCCATCCTCACCTCCTCCATCCCCTCCTCCATCACCTCCTCCATCACCTCCTCCATCACCTCCTCCGTCACCTCCTCCATCACCTCCTCCATCACCTCCTCCATCACCTCCTCCATCACCTCCTCCATCACCTCCTCATCACCTCCTCCATCACCTCCTCCGTCACCTCCTCCATCACCTCCTCCATCACCTCCTCCATAACCTCCTCCATCACCTCCTCCATCACCGTGTGGTTCGCTGGAGCCACAGTCAGGGACAAACAGAGACTACAGTGCATTGTGCGCTCTGCAGAGGAAGTGATCGGCCGCAGCCTTCCATCGCTGCAGGACCTGTACGTCGCCCGAGCTCGAGGCCGGGCTGGTCGTATCACAGCCGACCCCTCTCACCCTGCACATGGACTATTCCAACCACTCCCCTCTCACCTGCACATGGACTATTCCAACCACTCCCCTCTCACCTGCACATGGACTATTCCAACCACTCCCCTCTCACCTGCACATGGACTATTCCAACCACTCCCCTCTCACCTGCACATGGACTATTCCAACCACTCCCCTCTCACCCTGCACATGGACTATTCCAACCACTCCCCTCTCACCTGCACATGGACTATTCCAACCACTCCCCTCTCACCTGCACATGGACTATTCCAACCACTCCCCTCTCACCTGCACATGGACTATTCCAACCACTCCCCTCTCACCTGCACATGGACTATTCCAACCACTCCCCTCTCACCTGCACATGGACTATTCCAACCACTCCCCTCTCACCTGAACATGGACTCTTCCAACCACTCCCCTCAGGCAGGAGACTGCGGTCCATCAGGACTAGAACCTCCCGCCACAAGAACAGTTTCTTCCCCTCTGCTGTTGGACTCTTGAACACTTCTTAACCTGTCCCCGCCCTTTATAAAGTCACTTTACTGCCCATCATACGTCACTTTACTTCACTGTACTGCTGTCACCTTACATTGTGTGCACCATGTGCACTTGGATATTGTAAATAGTAACTGTAACTCTATTTTAAATATACATTTATTCCTTAGAAGTGTTTTTTTATTCTTTATTTTTATTATCAAATATCATTAAAGCAATTTCCAAGTCTGTGACCTCCTGTTACTTACGTGGCAATAAAAATGATTCTGATTCTGAGTTTTATATGGATTGTCTTGGTTAGGTATTTGCAGAAGGATTATTCGTCTAAGCGCTTACTCAAAATGTTTAATACTTTTTAAATGTATGTATAACTGTAACTAAAATCAAACCAATATTTATTCTTCTACAGCCCATTATCACAGTATGGCCCCTAATGTGGAATGCTCTGCGTCAACACGAGCACTTACACTGCAAAAAGTGAACAGAAATAATAAAATCGCTTAAATTTGAGCACATTTTGACTGACTTTGAACAAGATTTGTCAATGGGACAAAGAAAAGTAATCTTGTTTTAAAAAGATACAAGACACTTGGATTTAAAAATAATGCAACAGTTCTTGAAATAAAACTAAATGGTTTTGTCAGAATTAACTCAAATTAAGATAAAAAACACTCGATTCAAGCAACTATTATACATATGCTATTACTTTTTGCAGTGTACCAAAAACATAAGCAGACTTTGTCTCTTTATGTAAACTTTGTCTCCTTTTGACTTTCATATCAAGCTGCTGTGGGTCGGGTCGAGGTGAAGATATGACACAGAGGTCTTTGTGTTCGCTCTAATGAGGAGACTTGTGTACACTGAGACTCACGCAGGAGGGAACACCAAACACAGACGCTGGGGCCCTGGGAGAGGACCTAGGAGAGGCCCTAGGAGAGGCCCTAGGAGAGGCCCTAGGAGAGGCCCTGGGAGAGGCCCTGGGAGAGGCCCTAAGAGAGGCCCTGGGAGAGGCCCT
Organism: Knipowitschia caucasica; assembly: GCA_964034765.1. Lineage (NCBI taxonomy): Eukaryota > Metazoa > Chordata > Actinopteri > Gobiiformes > Gobiidae > Knipowitschia > Knipowitschia caucasica. The sequence continues at coordinate 32,642,774 of OZ035842.1, forward strand.
AAGAGAGGCCCTGGGAGAGGACCTGGGAGAGGCCCTAGGAGAGGCCCTAGGAGAGGCCCTGAGAGAGGCCCTAAGAGAGGCCCTGAGAGAGGCCCTAAGAGAGGCCCTGGGAGAGGCCCTGGGAGAGGCCCAGGAGAGGCCCTAAGAGAGGCCCTAAGAGAGGCCCTGGGAGAGGACCTGGGAGAGGCCCTAGGAGAGGCCCTAGGAGAGGCCCTGAGAGAGGCCCTAAGAGAGGCCCTAAGAGAGGCCCTGGGAGAGGCCCTGGGAGAGGCCCTGGGAGAGGACCTGGGAGAGGCCCTAGGAGAGGCCCTGGGAGAGGCCCTAAGAGAGGCCCTGGGAGAGGCCCTAAGAGAGGCCCTGGGAGAGGACCTGGGAGAGGCCCTAGGAGAGGCCCTAGGAGAGGCCCTAGGAGAGGCCCTAGGAGAGGCCCTAAGAGAGGCCCTAAGAGAGGCCCTAAGAGAGGCCCTAGGAGAGGCCCTAAGAGAGGCCCTAAGAGAGGCCCTGAGAGAGGCCCTAAGAGAGGCCCTAAGAGAGGCCCTAAGAGAGGCCCTGGGAGAGGCCCTGGGAGAGGACCTGGGAGAGGCCCTGGGAGAGGCCCTGGGAGAGGCCCTAAGAGAGGCCCTAAGAGAGGCCCTGGGAGAGGACCTGGGAGAGGCCCTAGGAGAGGCCCTAGGAGAGGCCCTAGGAGAGGCCCTGAGAGAGGCCCTGAGAGAGGCCCTGAGAGAGGCCCTGGGAGAGGCCCTGGGAGAGGCCCTGGGAGAGGCCCTGGGAGAGGCCCACAATTAAAACGCAGGGTTTTTGTTGACATCACAGTGATTAATCTTCTTGAGCAACAAGACACGATTGTTCTGCCAAAGGTTTCTGTTTGAACTGTATTCGATCGTCAGAGAGCGGAGCATGGGTTGGCCTGGTTTACTTTTAGTAGACTGAAGGAAAAGTGCAGACGCCATCCATCCATTTTCTTCCCCTTAATCCATTTCTGGGTCGGGGGTGGCAGTCACAGAGCACCAGCCCCTCACTGATCCTCCTGCAGGAGCTGAGTCCACAGGAGCTGAGATCTTTCAGCGGGGGCTTCAGGCAAAGTGGGGTTAAGTGTCTTGCCCAAGGACACAACTACAGCAGTCATCAGTGGGAGTCGTGAAGTAGGTTTTACGGTGGGCTCGAACCCACGACCTTCAGGCTCAAAGACCAATGCTCTACCAACTGAGCTACTGTCGCCTTGTGCAGACTGCCTGAGGTGAATCAATCATTTATTTGCATGGCACACTTTGGGTATAAAGCCAGATAAAATGCATAAAATAACAAAAACAAAAAACAACATTTCATATCAGTACAGAGTAGCATACAAGTATTGGGCTTAAAACTTGTATTAAAATATGGGTTTAAGAAGAGAAATAATGGTAATAAATAGAATTGCATGTGCAGGATAGAGGCTTGTCTCACAACCTCAGGAAGACTGTTCCATATCCTACAGCTGCATCGACCTGATGTGCTAAAGACGGACATTATTTCACAACCACAGCATTTATAAGAACCTTTCACAGCGTTTCTGAGGCATAGCCATAATATTATGTCTGCATTTTGTTATCGGGTCATTTCCTCATTGGGCTTGGAATCAAAATGATCCATATGAGAACATCACCCCTTTTCAGGAAGTCTTTGTTGCAGATGACTGGTTTGTCATAAGTGCTTTTAATAACAATATTTTTGTCAAACAGTGGCAAACTATTGTTTTGCTGAGAATTTTGACTTATCCGCAGATGATTAAGGCGCCCGATCAGTGAAAACAGACACAACTTCCTGTAACTTTATAAGGAATAGACGACTTCTAAAAACAGGTAGAACAATATTTAAAAGCAAACATTTGACTGAAGTTACAAGCTCTGGTTAAAAAATGAATCTACTTTGGAGTTTTAAAAGGAACAGGACAAAGCAAAAACAAGACATTTGCATTTTGATAATTGCTTTGATTTCAGGTCATTGTTTTGCTTTGTGGAATAGTTATTTTTTATTTATTTATAGTTTATTTGGTCAAGACAGCACATGTTCATGAACACTCTGGACTGTAGCGTTGGGTTAATCTCCATCTGTGTCCCACAGTCGCACTCACAAACACACTGAACTACTGCACATGTTTTTAGTGGTAGGGGAAACCGGAGTACCCGGAGGATACCTACGCAGACACAGGGAGAACATGCAAACTCAACTCAGAAAGGCCCTGTTCCAACCGGGATTCGAACCCAGAACCTTCTTGCCTCCCACACGACCCACTCCACTACGCCCACTTTTGTTTGGGCTGACTCGGGCAGAACATTGCGTTGCCATGGTAACTCGGTTCTGTTCTAAGCCTGCTCCGCGTGGACAGCTGGGGTTTCTCAAGGTTGAGGGTATTTGGTCTCTGAGAACTGGATCAAAGTGAAGAACACAGACACACAACACGCCAAAATGAATGTTATTGGTTTTTATTTTAGAGAGTGTAAGTGATGGAAGTGTAACAGCTGGTGCTCGAGTGGAGCTCGTTCTCAGTCTGTCGTGTGAGAGAAAAGGAATCTCAGCAAATCCACTCAATGCTGTCGGCTCCTCTCCCCCTGGTACAGGGAGACAGTGATGTGATTAGAGCATTAGTCTGTACTTCCTGTTTGTCTTTCCTGTCTTGGAGCTGAGCGGCTCTGTACTGTACACACATTGTTTTAGCTTATGTTACTGTCACCATTTTTACACTTATTAAAAAGTATTACACCGTTTCTCACCCTCAGATTTTACTACTAAAGACGTGCTTCAGCAAATCAAAAAGTAATGTGTGTGTGTGTGTGTATATATATATTATATATATATATATAATAATGTACATTATATAGATATTGTGGTCTGTATTTGACTCCAAATAGATCCTTGGATTGTTTGGAGCTTCTCAGGTCAAGCCCAACACCCTGTTTCTCCTTGGATCATTCTCGATGTCTAAATTAGACTGAAAACTATTATCCATAATAAATGTTATATGTTTTATTGCACAATACTTTGCAATCTCATTGGCTCCATAAAACACTAAATAAATTAATAAATTATTAAATGCCTTTTATTAGTCCCACAGTGAGGAAATTACAGAAGTGGTATGTGTTTTTTCAGATGATCTTTTCCCCTTTAATACCTACTGGAGCCCTCACTGGAGCCCTCATTGTCTCCCTATGACAATGCTCTGGACTCTCCACTGTTTCGATGACACTTATCCAGACTCTCATCATACTTTACTTTGCATTAATCCATCACGACATATTCAAATGATCAAATGTTTGCTCCTTGCCACAGCTGCCCTGAGGTATGAACTGACGGAGTGGCTTCCAATCTGCTCCATCTGCCCCTCCAGCGTCTGCACACTGCATTTATAAATACTATTGAGCAACACACTCCAGGGCCCCCTCATGAGGGTTTGTGCCCTGGCCTGGACACTAAAGGGTGAGAGGGCAAACGTGTTAGATTTAAATATAGCTATCAACACGCCGCATTAGGAGAGCTAACACAAAGCTCACAGGATGTAGCGTAGCGACGTTAAACAGGTCCCCAGGCTGCGTTATACAGACTCTCCTTTACTGTCTATTGTCTGTTTTTACTGCTTTAAAGAAATAAACATGACTGTGATAAGCCATTATATATAAGTGCTTTATTTGTTAAATAGTAGAAGCTATTGTTTTACTGCAAATTCCACTTTATTTATTGGCAGATACGTTTTATTCTTACAATTTCTGTTCTTCAAAGGAGTCTGACGTGGAAACGTGCAGTAGTTATACACTGTTGTGCGGCCAATAGAGTGGAAGAGTGAATACCAATGTCTTAAATAAATATGAGCCCTGACGGCGCCAGAGAATTGTCAGAAATCTGAAGTGATACAGACAAAACTAAGATCCTTTATTTATCCCACAGTGGGGAAATGTCAGTGTTGCATCACCAGTTACAGAACAGTAGGAATGAGGAGCACACGGCACAAGATAAAAGAACAATAACTCTATACTAAAATACAAGAACTAAGTTTAACCTATCTTGACTTTAGCATAAAAAATAAGTACCGGTAAGTCTAAAATATCAAATTTTTGCATAATAAATAGAGAAAAATAGAATTAAAAAGTAAACATTTGACTGAAGACGAGCTCTGATTAGAAATGTATCTACCTTGGAGCCTAAAAAGTTCAATAAAGAACAGGGCAAAACAAAAACATTTAGATTTAATTCTAACGTACACATAACAGAGTTTAGGCTCAGGAGATCAGGGCACTGCAGAACAGTTCCACTCTGTGTTTCTCCACAGCAGTAAACGGCCTGCAGCTCACACACCCCGATTGCTGCACTTACATTTAGACACAGACACCTCCAGTAAACTCACAGCTTTAAACTTTTGTTACCTAAAGTTGGAGCTTTTATTTACTCACTCCTGTATATCCCATGATGCTTTAGGGCAGTGGAATGAGGCTGATTTAGGCCGTGTTTGTCCACGGCTTGTCTGCGTGGTTGCAGAGGAAATTAAAAGTTCAAGTTTCAGTCGGACACGGGCTCAAAATACAGCGGGATTCTGGGAAGGCATTGTACTTCAGCCTTTGTTAAGACTAACGCTGGTCTCTGTTGTGAGTTTGTGGCTTTGGAATGGAGGTAGTTTCTTTACAAAAACGCTGCAATCTCATTCGCTGCTCGTCCGTCTGCAGTTCCTGCTTTTGGAAACGCTTGGATTTCAGCAGCGGAGCCAATAATGAATTATGTTTTTTAGCTAAATCCACAAAAAACATATTTCTACAGATCAGGGGTGTCTCATTTTGGTCGGGGGCCAAGTTCAAAAACATAAGAGCTGGTTGGGGCCAAAAGTATAAAAGTGGTTTTCTTTTATATTAACATTATTTCCTTTTACATATTTTTGTATTTTTGACATTCATTTTATTTGACATGAGTTTGGATTCATTTTCTACTACTTTAAATTCAATCACAACCAGTACGTAAAAGAACATTTACTGTACTTCCCGGACTATAAGCCGCACCTCATTATAAGCCGCAGCGTTCAAAGTGCGGTTTATAATCCAGAATTTACTGTTGGGACAAACAATAATAATAATTTATTAGAATAGTTTTGGACTCCTCCTTTAAGCCTTTAGGAACCTCTTTGAATGGGTCAAATTAAGCTTTTAAAAATCAGTATGAAGCTGTAGTTTTTATTGTTTATGAGGCAAAACTGCTGAAGTACTTTTCAGTAACTTTCTCTTTATTTCTGTGTTTACAAAGTCTGTTTTTCAGGAATCGTTTGCGGTTCTATTTTTTCCCGGTACCAGTAGTGGCATTTTTTTATTTTCAACAGTTCAACATTACCCATCCCTAAGTCGTAATATTACATATTTCTATTTTAATAATTGTACATTGGGAATAATTCTTGATATTATTTTTACACTAAACACTCTCACTTCTCAATCTCACTTTCAGAAAGTTTTGACTAATAATTTAATGTATTTTCAGGAGGGGTATTTGTCCAAAGGCTTTCAATGTATTTTTTTCTGCAGTCCAAAATCACAACAGCCCTCCATCCAAGGACATCACAAATAGTAGATTTTGACGAGACAATCAAGCAATTAAAACGGTGTAAACATTGGGTTGTGTGATTATGTAATTGATAAGAAACAGCCTCTAATGGTGTAGCTCCAGGACGCCACGATAAAACCCACTGGCCCGTGACTCCGGCTCCTGATGGGACCTTGGACTTCATGACATCATCCATTACCATCATCATCCTCGTCGACACAGTAAAGGCCAGACTCCATTCACTGCTAAATTATGCAGAGAGCGCCGCCCGCATGAATACATGAATGTGCCGGGGTCATTAGCAGTTTGATTTGTTATAATAAATGATTCTATTGGCCCAATTAAACTCCAAAGTGCAGTCTTTGTGGTCTCAGCTGGTCCTGGTCCAGACCCTGGTCTTGGCCCTGGTCCTGGCCCTGGCCCTGGTCCACTGTATATACACAATAATAATGTTTTGTTGGAATAATAAAACTCCTCAGATACAAAATGTTGATTTGAACAGTACAATTTGATCAAAATGTTGCATGAGCCCAAACCCAGACCTGTGTTGCTCATGGCAACAAATAAACAAGAGAAAAGTGTTTTCTGTGGGTCACCGATTACATTCAACCACCGAGCATTTAAAATTATTTACAATACATTTTTACTGACCTATTTTTGAACAGTGACCCAAACGGATCATAGTAAAAATGTAAAACGATGGATGCCAAAAAGATACATATTATTTGCATTAGCTGATTTGATTTATTTATGTTTTTCTTCACATTTGGCCTGTTTTGTATCTCTCTATGAACATTTAGCATTTGCCACAGCTCTTCTGATGTCTCTGATGTCAAGTGTCTTATAAGTAGCAGTTGTGGTTCAGTGGGTCAAGTCTCTCCATATGGATGCCCCCCACGCCCATGTCCCGGGACACTTGTGTTATTGTTGTATATAATGTAGCCGGTGGCAGTCTGAAGTGGTGGAGCACATTTTGGCAGAGTGACAGCTGCGCCACATCGCTCCGTCCGCTTCAGTCCGCTTCAGTCCGCTTCAGTCCGCTTCAGTCCGCTTCAGTCCGCTTCAGTCCGCTTCAGTCTGCTTCAGTCTGCTTCAGTCTGCTTCAGTCTGCTTCAGTCCGTGTCAATCATCAACACAACACACCAATCAGTCAAGTAGCCCGAGCCTTGTGCAATCTCTCCACTTCCCTCTGGTGTCAACCCACCTTAAAAGGACGTCTACTGTGTTTATGCTATGTTTGCAGGCAGCCCCCCACCCCCCAAACCCCCTCCCGTCTGTGAAGAAACATGTGACATCACCGCCTGGCTGCCCCTCCCTTAACCAGCTCCTGCGATCCCCTCCGCCTTCCAATCGGAAACCAGTGAAAGCCCGTCACGTGCCCGTATCCCCCCCTTTTTTTGGTCCCGGTTACCATGACGACGAGCACTGGTCCAGGCAGCATCTTGGCGTGCTGAGAGGCAGAGAAGAAGGGGAGGTGGAAAAGGGGAGGGCGAGTGGAGGCGGCGAGGACAGATGAGGAAATATTAGAAAGACAACAAATCCTTGGCCGTGGACTTTCTGTTGGATGTTCAGCTCACCGGCCATTTGTACAGTAAGTACATTCCATTGTTTTGGCTCTCACTGTGGAAGTCTATACATTGAAGATGGCTGGCTTTGCTGATGCTGTTGCGTGATGTGATCTGTCAAATGAGCTTTTGAAGACTTCAGTGATGACCTCATGCGTTAAATGTCCTTTGTTATGTAGGGAATGTGCAGCATGCCTCACCTTGGGTACATATTCCTTTGTTTGGTGTTTAGCTTAACGACTATTGACAGTCAATGAGCGGTCTATGACAGGTCTCTGGGCTCTAGAGAGAGGCGTGGGTGGGACCAAGGTGCACCGGGTAATTAGGGTAGGTTCCATAATGTGCCATAAGTGTGTCTGCTGCATTTTGCGGAGTTTGGACGCAGTAAGAGGAAGCAATTCTACATCAGTCATTACCTCGTGTGTGCGTCCTCTCCATGAGTTTGTCTGTGTTTTTCTTCATCTGCCTTTTTTTGCTCACTTCTAGATGGTAATGATATGTTCCTTGTCCCCATGTGGTTTGATTAATTAGCAAACGGGAACTAGGGCATCTGGTTTAGACATAATGGTCTTGTGCCATCTTTTTATTCTAATTTGAAGTTATGTATTACAATAAAGTGTCTGGTTTTGGATCAAACAAGCTTATTTCTGTATACATTTAAAGGACATTAATTCAGCTATAGTCTCTGTGTCATGCGTGTCAGAAAAACATTAGAAGAAAGTGTTACGTCTTGGACTTGCTTATTGTCTAGCTAAGAGAATTATCTGTGAACATGTCTAGATGCTCTGAGTCAGACTCCTCTGTCTTTCGGACACGAACACGTCACTTCTCGAGTCCTCAGTCATTATTGGACTCTTTTAAAACACAGACTCTCTAGACTTAAATTCTGATTTCTGGTTCTAAAATACATATAATGCAGAAACTTCCTCAAACTCTCGCTCCAGTTTGTTCTGGGAGTCCCGAGATGTTGCCTGGCCAGCAGAGACATTGTCCGTTCAGCGTGTCCTGGGTCTTCCCTGGGGCCTCCTCCCAGCGGGACATGCCTGCCCAGGAGGCATCCCAAACAGATGCCAGAGCCTCTTCTGGCTCCTCTTGCAGAGTGACAAAGGGCTGCCTTGGCAGGGGCCAACATGAACAGGGAATAGGTCTGACAACATTCTGCAGCTCTCAGCAAAGCCTCAGTGTTCTCCTCCTGAATCAAAGTCTGTCCAGTTCCTTGGAATATACTTTACCCATGAGGATCAAAACACACCTCCAGTCCAAGAGTGAGACCACCACCCCAATGTGCCAGTCCAAGAGTGAGACCACCACCCCAATGTGCCAGTCCAAGAGTGAGACCACCACCCCAATGTGCCAGTCCAAGAGTGAGACCACCACCCCAATGTGCCAGTCCAAGAGTGAGACCACCACTCCAATGTGCCAGTCCAAGAGTGAGACCACCACCCCAATGTGCCAGTCCAAGAGTGAGACCACCACTCCAATGTGCCAGTCCAAGAGTGAGACCACCACTCCAATGTGCCAGTCCAAGAGTGAGACCACCACTCCAATGTGCCAGTCCAAGAGTGAGACCACCACTCCAATGTGCCAGTCCAAGAGTGAGACCACCACTCCAATGTGCCAGTCCAAGAGTGAGACCACCACTCCAATGTGCCAGTCCAAGAGTGAGACCACCACCCCAATGTGCCAGTCCAAGAGTGAGACCACCACTCCAATGTGCCAGTCCAAGAGTGAGACCACCACTCCAATGTGCCAGTCCAAGAGTGAGACCACCACTCCAATGTGCCAGTCCAAGAGTGAGACCACCACTCCAATGTGCCAGTCCAAGAGTGAGACCACCACCCCAATGTGCCAGTCCAAGAGTGAGACCACCACCCAATGTGCCAGTCCAAGAGTGAGACCACCACCCCAATGTGCCAGTCCAAGGCAGATTGGGGTGGCTGCTTCTAGTCCCACACTGATGCCTTGGTCTACTGCACTATTTAACATCAGTGATATTATAATATGCCTAAACAATGTTGTGAACCTGAAGATATTGTAATGTTAAGGTACAAAGGATGCTGTTTTGAAGTAATAGGCTGTACACATGTTATACATTATCTGTACATTATAGTCAGTACATAGCACATGACACGGTCAGTACAGTGTAGTACAGTGTAGTACAGTGTAGGACAGTGTAGTACAGTGTAGTACAGTGTAGTACAGTGTAGTACTGTCCCAGTGCTGAGGTTCCCACAGCATCATGTGAAGGCAGCAGCTGCTGCGTCACGTTGGAAAAGACCAATCGGATTAAAGTGAGTTAAAACATACAGGCTCACACCAAGTCTCTGTGGGGGAGCATCCGCGCAATACTCTGCAGTTACACGACAACTACTGCTCCTTTTACACAAATTAGTTTGTTTTCGTTGTGTTTATTCAAAAAAGAATGATTTTAGGATGATGAGTTAGAAGAACCTTCTCATGAGTGATTTTTGCTCGTTACGAAAGTTTCTGGGACACCCCTCCTTCTTCGTCCAGTGGTTTGGTCCGACCCCTCTGTCAGTTTCAAGTTGCGCCTTCTCCGCTGGTCTCTCTGGTCTCTCTGGATCTCTGGATCTCTGCTCTGTGCCGATTATCTGTTCATTCCCAGTGGATTCTGTGGATTTGACTTGAACATCTGGTTTATTACCTGCCATGGATTATTCGTCACGGTTCATGGATGTGTCGTAAAGACGCGGGAGTGGAAGGTAAAGTGCTTTGTCCTTTAACAAACACGGTGCATTTTAACATTGTTCAGAAACCCGTGGCTGCAGCTCGGTGTCGGAGCAGGAGGAACCCGTGGCTGCAGCTCGGTGTCGGAGCAGGAGGAACCCGTGGCTGCAGCTCGGTGTCGGAGCAGGAGGAACCCGTGGCTGCAGCTCGGTGTCGGAGCAGGAGGAACCCGTGGCTGCAGCTCGGTGTCGGAGCAGGAGGAACCCGTGGCTGCAGCTCGGTGTCGGAGCAGGAGGAACCCGTGGCTGCAGCTCGGTGTCGGAGCAGGAGGAACCCGTGGCTGCAGCTCGGTGTCGGAGCAGGAGGAACCCGTGGCTGCAGCTCGGTGTCGGAGCAGGAGGAACCCGTGGCTGCAGCTCGGTGTCGGAGCAGGAGGAACCCGTGGCTGCAGCTCGGTGTCGGAGCAGGAGGAACCCGTGGCTGCAGCTCGGTGTCGGAGCAGGAGGAACCCGTGGCTGCAGCTCGGTGTCGGAGCAGGAGGAACCCGTGGCTGCAGCTCGGTGTCGGAGCAGGAGGAACCCGTGGCTGCAGCTCGGTGTCGGAGCAGGAGGAACCCGTGGCTGCAGCTCGGTGTCGGAGCAGGAGGAACCCGTGGCTGCAGCTCGGTGTCGGAGCAGGAGGAACCCGTGGCTGCAGCTCGGTGTCGGAGCAGGAGGAACCCGTGGCTGCAGCTCGGTGTCGGAGCAGGAGGAACCACATGCTCTGCTGGGTTCACTTCTGATCGATCTGCACTCCGCGGTCTGTGGTGGTGCATCCTGGTGTTTTGCCAAGTCCCTGTTTGTAGACTGGCTGTAAGCTTGTTAAAGTGCAGGAGAATGGAGCCCTGCACTGCACATTTATGTCACTGTGCTTTAGAATCACGTTTCCATTCGGTCACCTTCAGGACAGTAACGTTAAGGTTATTCAGACTTCTTCATTGGAGTGATCAGACAATACAAATAAATAGCAGGAGTATTAACAGTGCTGTCCCATAGCTTCAAACAGGCAAAGTTATGTATTCATGTTACTGATGATAATAACAACATCTGTAACTTCTCTTCTAATTTGTGTCTGAAACTTGGAGAAACCCCTCTCCCCTTTTTGGACCAGGGCTTGCTTGCACAGATGTGCTTGGTTTGTTTTGGATTCTGGGTTGTTATAGTGTGTGTGTTTTATATGAAGAATATGAGATAATACTGTGGTCACTTCAGCCTCAGCTCAACAGGACAGAAAGCTGAGATTGATAAAGGTGTATTGGTGTGTGTTGTTGCCATAGTCTGTGTTTGTTGCTCACATTGGTCCATGTGTCAACACTGATCAGTTCTGACATTCATCAGATGGAGAGTTGTGCTCCATCCTGACAGGCATTTCTTCATTACAAATCCTGCTGTCTCTCCACAGTGATGGGCATTATCTGTATTGATCAGAGATATTGACCTTTCTCTCTGTGCCACATTACCTTCTCTACAAGTTAAATGACTCTTTTTCTGATTTTATAGTTTGAAAACGTACTTAAATGGAGGGGTGTTTTTATTAGTATCCTAGTCATCGTCAGTGCACATTGTTGCGAACGCTAAATGAATGTTCTAAGCTTGTGTCTTGACTCTGAGTGGCTGATGACTTCCAACTTTCCCTGTTGGAATGTCAGGATGTGAAGCAGCAGTGGAAGGATGTTTGTTTGGGACCTGAGTAGTTTGACAGAGGTCATTCTATCTGGAATAAACTCCATTCATGTATTTTTTGAAAAGTCTTTGAGTGTATGGGAAAGTTGAATTACCACCACATCATTGTAACCTGAGAGGTATTATCCAACCAAATGGTTTATTACATGACGCTGTGTGAGCTGTTCAGGCATGCCAATGACATCATCTGTTTGGACAGTGAAGTTTACAGTCCTATAGTTACGGCTGCAGCTATTGATCTATTATTATGTCTTCTTAGAGTAAAGTAATCTGCAAAAAAAAACTTTAAAACTAATCTTTACTCATCATTTCTTATATATCAGTATAGCCTCTAGAGGTCGACGATATGGTTCTTCAGGACAGAGACCAAAAAGTAGTTCAAAAATATTGTACTCACTCAATTAATTGTTCAAGTTTCTGTTGTGTTAATGTCGCGTTCACATGTGGCCAAAACCAGAGCTGCATTCTCTGTGTCTTATCAGAACAAGAAATTAGTACTTTAAAAGAACTCCATATTACTGTTTAATTAACACTAAAGTTTGGTAAAAAGGGTCGGTGCAAACTAAAATCTCAAATTATCGGTATGAACGCAGAATAAGCAACATTTTGTGACATCCCCAGTTATGTCACACTGGGCGGCACGGTGGCTGAGTGGTTAGCACTCTCGCTTTTCAGCAAGAAGGTCCTGGGTTCGAATCCTGGTCGAAATGGGGCCTTTCTGAGTGGAGTTTGCATGTTCTCCCCGTGTCTGCGTAGGTTTCCTCCGGGTACTCCGGTTTCCCCTACCACTAAAAATATGTCCAATAGTTCTGGCATGTGCCTCCTGTACTGGCCCCTCCCATCTCTGTGTGGAGTGAGAGGACAAGTGCCCAAAAATAACAATTGTAAACCGCTTTGAGACTCAGATCTGAGAAAGGCAGTATACAAATAAACATTACTTACTTACTAACTAATAATAAACCATATTTTGGTCAAAACACTGCTTCCTCCAGCTGCCCTTCAGTTTGCAGAAACCAAAACAATAAAGTAAAGTAATAAACACTCCTTCGAGCTGGGGTTCAAGGCTTTTGTTACTTAACAACTTATTTTACAAGAATCTTTTCTCTCTATCCTTTTTTCATAAGTTCCTTGCCGTATGGATGCCTGGGGTCTTTCAAAACCCTGTGGGTTTGGAAAACATGACAGAACAGAGTAAATCCACTATAGTCCTGCTGTGTCAGGAGCAGCTGGAGGCCTCCCTGAGGCCTGGGCCTGACTCATCACAGCGCCACCTGCAGGAGAGGAGAGACTGTCTGTGGGGTGTCCCCACTGTGTGTGTGTGTGTGCGTGGGTGTGTGTGTGTGTGTGTGTTTTAATTTGATATTTTATTCATATTTGTATGGTGTTTTTATAGTTATGACTATGACTTGCATTTAAGGGTGTAAAAATGCAGCAAATGACAGATTACAAAGGTAATAATCAATAGAATACTCTATTATCACAGAAATAACTGATAGCTGCTGCCCCTGTCCTGTTCCCCCGGTCTTCTCCTGTCGGACTGTGCCCCTCAGAGGTGTCCGGAATGTCCCAGTGGGAGAGGGCCCTGATCCGGGTACAGACCCTTGAGCAGCACTTGCTTCTGACTGCATTGGGCTGTGATGTATTGTGTTCTGGTGATTTGCTCTGTGGCCCCTGGTTAGTTTCATCACTTAGCAGGACTTTGTGACAACTTAATAATACTCCTGTCCAGAGCTAGACTTACATGGTTTTAGGTTAACCACCATTTAGTCCATGACTCACAGTTTTATATTTGAAGATTTTCCACATGACTTCTAATGTGATTTCCCTTTGAATGTTCCCCGTCCAAGATTAAGGAGCAGTTTTGTTTAAAGATAAGTTATTTTAAAAAGTAGGTCAGTGTGGCAAGTACATTCCACAGTCTACACCGGTGCAGCTGTTTACACTGTGCCAGTCTGCTGACCGTTCAACACTAGAACTATGGTCTGTGTCTATGCAAAGATATAAGTCGTCAGCCATGTCTTGAATCATTGTTTACTTCTGAGTGTTGAAGTTTCTATTGTGAGGCAATAAATCTGTGGGGTACAAGTTGGCTGCTTATCTCTATTTGTGCATGAAATATTTCCTGACAGAGAAAGCTCTAGAGAAATGTGAACTTTGTCTCCCACATTCGACCTACTTGGAAAAAGAACAAAGTATCCATTCAGCTTTTTGTTTGGTCATACTCATATATTTGCATTTGGAGCCATAATAGTACTGTACTGTCCCTTTGTTATCAGTCTCGTCATAAACCATATGTTGGGAGTCACACCACTTTGAGAATAAGCTTCAGCCAGTTTCCATTTGTGATGCGTTTGTTCTGACTGTGTTGGCTTTCGGGTGTTGCTAAGATGTTTGCTAAGGCCTCCTGGAGTTTCCCCAGCAAATGAAAGCATCTGATTGGTCAATCCTTATAGGGCTCCTATCTGGATTTGCAGAAAAACTGTCAAAATGTGAACACAGGATCATAGAGAGAGTTTTCTATTCAGTGTGAGTCCATTGGAACTAGAGCGAGTTGGAGCAAAACTTTGTCCAGGAGCACTTCCCCATTGGGCTTTATTGAGCGAGGAGGATAGTTTTTTCCATCTATAGACAGTCTATGGTTGTATTGCAAGTTATGACAATGAATCCATCGACAATTCACGGGGTCTCTTTATCTGCCAATAGTGGTGTGTTGTATTGTCCATATCCTAATGCTGCTGACCATGATGATAGCTGTCACTTTACCGGTCAGCTAACGTTTTAACGGATACTTTTTGGTGCTATAGTTTTATGCTTCTGATTTGTAAGTATTTTAGGAATTTAACTTATTCTCACTATTCTCAGCTTGTTTTCCCAGTTTTTGTTGAGATTAATATTCTACTGTTAGCAGTTAGTTTAGCACTTTCTATAGGTAATGTTGTGGCGTCAAGATTACAAATGCTATTTTAATAATTATTTGGTGTCACCCGTAGTCCTCACTTGGCCTGACAATTCTCACATGTTCAAATGTTTGTATGATTTTGGAATACTACGGTTCTATGGATATGTAATGGACCATGAGAGACCGTTCGTATAACTTGTGTTTTCCATCTGGACCGTCGTGGACCTGGCCTTTGCTCACACTCAGATTAGAGTTTGTTGACTGTCTGGTGTGAAATGACACGTTTGTGAATCTAATTTATTTAATGTCTTACTTCATCTGTGCTTTTTATTCTGCTGTGTGAAAGTCGTTCCTTGCTGATGCAGAAGGGTCTAAGGGCAGTGATGATCCAGGATATTTATGGACATTTGTGGACATTTGTGGACAGCTGTGGACAGCTGTGGACAGCTGTGGACAGCGGTCATCCCTCTCCCTATGGCCCAGTGCCTCTATGTGTTTGTTATTACTGTATTACATTTCCTGTCTTCGAACTGTTTGATTCTCTGATCAATTGTTGGTGAATTGACAACTTTGTAAGATCTTCCGAGATGACTGCTGTTGTGATTTAGGGCCATACAAAAATGCACTGAAGTCCGAACTCGGGGGCGACAGTGGCTCAGTTGGTTGAGCATTTGTCTGTGAACCTAACGACCCATGTCCTCTGCTCCCACTGATGTCTGCTGTCGTTGTGTTCTTGGGCAAGACACTTTACCCCACTTTGCCAAGGCTGTGTCTTTGTTGATTGAGCCAACCCCTCCCCGACCCAGAAATGGACTGATAAAGGGGATGAAAAATGAAGGAATTGATTACCATTGTTTTAAGACCAGTGTTGTTTCGTTCATGGTTCTCCGGGCTTCCTCGCCGTGAGCCTTGACCGTGTGCTTTGACTGGATTGGCGTCTGCTCTCGCCTTACACTTCCTACTTCCTCGGATACAGGTCCATGAGAGTAACGTGATAAGGCTCGGCTCACTGGGTTGAAACATCATGCAAATCAAATGACACTGTAGTCAAATGTGTGAATCTGAACAGGATTCCAGCAGTTTGTAATTTGACCCGTGTAGAAGAATGTGTGTTTTTGTTGGTTACATGGAAACAAAACGTATCAGTGCATATTGATTAGACCATTCTAAAGGCATTTATTTTTCAGTACAGAAATAATTTACTATTATTAACAATGTGTGTGAATAATTATAAAAAGTGAAAGTCATATACAGTATTATGATTTTTTTTATAATAATTATCGTACATAGAGTGAAATATTTCAAGTCTGTATATTGTATTGTTTTGTTTTGTATCCTCACTAACATTGGTTCATTATGCCTGCTCTGGGTTTACCAATTCTGACACCAACTCTTGTTATGAGGCTATTTTCATTCAGTTTTTACCATAATTCATACAAGAGTTGACATTTCACTCCTATTGGTAATCCATCATACACTAATGTATCAAGTACTCATCATAATCAATTAAGTTGTCGCATTAAAAAGATATGCATTATTTAGTGTATCCGCAGTTTCTCATCAGTTCCACCTAAAAGCTCTGAAGAGAAAGGGGCCAGCTGCACTTTGCATTCTGGCTGTTGGAAGTAAAAGTGATTCCAAAGCCAGATGGGTCGTGAGCAGACAGTAGCAGGTTGGTTTTGGCCAAAGTAGTTTGTGTACTTTGTGTACTGCAGATGGAAATGAGCTGTAAAAGTGTAGCTGTAAACGGGTTCAGAACATATGATCTGTCTTTGAGCTTAGTGCTGATGTGCACTGTGGGCTGTGGATAGAGCTTGGTGATGTATGGGAAAGATTGAAGAGTGATTTTGATCTTCAATTCAATCCTTTTTCACGCCTTAACCAAAGTGACCGACCCCTCCTCTGTATCTACAGGTACTTTATAAGAAACCAGTGAAGGGACAGGTGATTATTCTACCCTCAAATCCCCACTATTTACAACTGAATCCAACTATGTTTTAAACTTGCTGTTGGTCCTTTGAGTAATAACAGAAACAGTGTCTAAGTAACAGTTACACCTACTGTATATGACATTCTGGGCTAATATCTACCTTAAAACAACATTTGTTACATCAGATATCGTCATAAAGTAGATTCCCAGATCCAACACAATTTCAAATATCAGCACAAATATCCGATGCTAGTATCTTATTGGTTCATCCCAAATGACAAAGACATTGTTATTTATATTAGTAATAGGGATGTAAAAAACTATGAATTTTCATGACCGACCACCGAGCCTCATTAACCGGTTGAAACCGGTTAACCGCGTAGTTTAAAATAGTCCACGTTCTTTGAAATAACAGCCATTTCGAGCCGCGTACTTTTCATAAGTGCAGCTCTGCGTTCTACTGGATCAGAGCCGAGACAGCGGCGCCCAAACCCGCAACAGCTCCGGCACCTTTGCGCACAGAGAACTGCTTTTTAATCTTCCCATTCTGCTGTGCTGCGGGTTAATACCAAAACTTTCTAGCAGCAAACACGGCTCGTTCACATGGTCAGAGCAGCGAGTGACGCGTCTCACAGGTCTTCACAAAAGTTTAAATACAAGTGATGTGTGTGGAGCTGATCCCGAGGACCATAAACACAAACATGGTCCATGTGGTTTGACTGGAGCCGTGTGTTTGCGCGAATCCTTTGGGCTCCGTGACAGAGGAGCGCGACAGACCGGTATGTGTGTGTGTATGTATGTGTGTGTGTGTGTGTGTATGTATATGTGTGTGTGTGTGTGTGTATGTGTGTGTGTGTGTGTGTAAATGTAAGCTCCAATGTAGTTCTGACCCGCGCCACTGTGCAACTTTGACGGTAACAGAGGGGAGAGATGATGCGTGTGGATGTTACGTATGGAGAGGGGGAAAGTGTGTGTGTGTGTGTGTGTGTGTGCATATGTGGCTTGTGCGGCGTGAGAGTCGTCCCGGAGTTTATAATGCATTGGCGCACACAGCTATACAGACCCGCTCGTCACACCGTGCAAATAGGGCTTAAAATAGCGTTATTAAGAGACCTCCCCTCTCCCCCTTTTTCTCTTTTTTAACCGACAGCTTTGACCGGTTAACGCTGTGACGGTCAACCACCGGTTAACCGGTCGCCGATTTACATCCCTAATTAGTAATGTAAAAAAATTAAACAATTTGAAATAGAAAAATCAAAACCCGGTACTTAAACAAAATCAAAGACCAATATTAATGCACGTTTATTCTAATTGTGTTGGGAACATTTTTATCCTACAAGACAAAAGGTCTGGTTATTTTAGCCAGTTTAACTACAGTTAATATTGTGTGTGGGTATTCCCTGCATTGACTCCATGCTGCGTCCCCTGTGTCTGGTTCTGCCTGTGGAACCTGTGTCTGGTTCTGCCTGCGTCCCCTGTGTCTGGTTCTGCCTGTGTCCCTTGTGTCTGGTTCTGCCTGTGGAACCTGTGTCTGGTTCTGCCTGTGGAACCTGTGTCTGGTTCTGCCTGCGTCCCCTGTGTCTGGTTCTGCCTGTGTCCCCTGTGTCTGGTTCTGCCTGTGTCCCCTGTGTCTGGTTCTGCCTGTGGAACCTGTGTCTGGTTCTGCCTGTGTCCCCTGTGTCTGGTTCTGCCTGTGTCCCCTGTGTCTGGTTCTGCCTGTGTCCCCTGTGTCTGGTTCTGCCTGTGTCCCCTGTGTCTGGTTCTGCCTGTGTCCCCTGTGTCTGGTTCTGCCTGTGGAACCTGTGTCTGGTTCTGCCTGTGGAACCTGTGTCTGGTTCTGCCTGTGTCCCCTGTGTCTGGTTCTGCCTGTGGAACCTGTGTCTGGTTCTGCCTGTGGAACCTGTGTCTGGTTCTGCCTGTGTCCCCTGTGTCTGGTTCTGCCTGTGGAACCTGTGTCTGGTTCTGCCTGTGGAACCTGTGTCTGGTTCTGCCTGTGTCCCCTGTGTCTGGTTCTGCCTGTGTCCCCTGTGTCTGGTTCTGCCTGTGGAACCTGTGTCTGGTTCTGCCTGTGTCCCCTGTGTCTGGTTCTGCCTGTGGAACCTGTGTCTGGTTCTGCCTGTGGAACCTGTGTCTGGTTCTGCCTGTGGAACCTGTGTCTGGTTCTGCCTGTGTCCCCTGTGTCTGGTTCTGCCTGTGGAACCTGTGTCTGGTTCTGCCTGTGGAACCTGTGTCTGGTTCTGCCTGTGTCCCCTGTGTCTGGTTCTGCCTGTGTCCCCTGTGTCTGGTTCTGCCTGTGGAACCTGTGTCTGGTTCTGCCTGTGGAACCTGTGTCTGGTTCTGCCTGTGGAACCTGTGTCTGGTTCTGCCTGTGGAACCTGTGTCTCTCACAGTAAGTGCACACTCATCACCCAGAGTGCTGCATCAATCTGCTCTAGTGTTTGCTCAGCAGTTTCTACAACACGCTTCAAGACGAGCAGAGCAAGGGTGGAAAGCTGTGAAAATATTACATACAAATGGTCAGAGGACTATTTCTTCCTTTAATCCCACAATCAACACCGAAGACTAAAGCTGCTGTTCCGGTTCAGGTCAATCTGATTTGATTTTAGTTTTTCTCTATGTTCTGAAGTTTACTTGATATTTTGGACACTAGGGATGCACCGATCCGATACTGGTATCGATATCGGCGCCGATACCAGAAAAAATACTGGATCGGATATCTGCGTAGAAAGAGGCGCCGTGCTACCAGTCCATTTTATTTTAATTTTTATTTTTATTATATATATTTTTTAATACATACCAGGTACCGCACAATGTGTTAAAATACATTGTGCATAATGTACATATACGTATAAAATGAATGAATTCAAAGTAATGTATCAGATGTGACACTTCCTCGTGGCGCTCTACAACAACAACAACACAGCGTGGAGCAGGAAAGAGCGTTGTTCTCGCGGCGGTAAACCAGAGAAATACAACACGACTAAGCAGCACGAGAAACAGCACGGGGAGTTTCTGCATCGAAAGGAGATGACGTGAAAACAACGAGACACAGATGACACTGACGCAGCGTCACAAAAAGCTTTTCAGCAACAACCCCAAAGTGTTGGAGTTCATCATGGGCTCGCAGCCCCATAGACCATTTGGAACCCAGGTCCATGCCGTCGCCAAATACATATCTGAAATCCACTTAAAGCTACGGTACTATTATTTATTTACATTTTCATGCAGCGTGTTTTGTTTGTTGTGTTTTTTTATTCAAACACAGTTAATATAAGTACATTTATCTTCAGTAAATGTATAAGGAATAATACAGTGTTGAATGTTTAATGTGAACATTGAGCAGCTCTTTATAGTCGCAGTGTTGCACATTTATGTTGAATCCATTTTTATCTGGAAAGTTTAGCTTTAGTTCATCCACTGCTTTTGCAGTTACTTGAACAAAGGGTTACATTATTAAATACATTTTAGCATGATCATTTCCGGTATCGGTCAATATCGGTATCGGCAGAAACCCATAGCTCTGGAATCGGTATCGGTAGTAAAAAAGCTGGATCGGTGCATCTCTATTGGACAGTTTTAACAGCTCTTCTCCCATTGTTTCAAACTGCACTTTCTGTGACGCGTTTTAAATCCCCTTTTAAGACAAATCTTTATGCTCTGGCTTTTAACACTGCATGAGTGGCATGGTCCTTTTATTTTATTTTGTTTCATTGTTACATTGTGTTATATATATATATATATATATATATATATATATATATATATATATCTCACACATTTTCGGAGTCATCCTATTTGATTCTTCTGCCTTACTATGGATTTGTTTTTAGTTATGGTTTAGTCTTTTATTGTGCTGCACTTTGGGAACTGTGTGTTTATGAAATATGCTTTATAAATCTTGAGGATTACTTCAGAATGAGATGTGTAAAAACGCTGGTCATGCTGAAGCAGCGTAACCTACTGGCCTAATCTGAGCCCTTATTTCAGATTAGAGAATGATGTAATGCTGCGTGTTTATCTGTGGAACAGCAGCCTCACTCTGAATAAACAAATGGTTTGTGGCTGTAGGTCTTGGGCCCCATATAGATGCTAAATGTTGCTTCAAGGGCGTCATTTTACAAAAATCCAATGTCACTAATTATGTATGAAGGTTACATGCTTTTGTATTTGTGTTAAACTGAACTGATTGTGGGGGGCGACAGTAGCTCAGTTGTAGAGCATTGGCCTTTGAGCTTGAAGGTCGTGGGTTCAAGCCCACCATAAGACCTACTTCACGACTCGCACTGATGACTGCTGTCGTTGTGTCCTTGGGCAAGACACTTAACCCCACTTTGCCTGAAGCTCCCGCTGAAAGATCTCAGCTCCTGTGGACTCACCACCTGCAGGAGGATCAGTGAGGGGCTGATGCTCTGTGAACTGGGTAGCATCTCTGGCCACCCCCCCCGACCCAGAAATGGATTAAGGGGAAGAAAATGGATGGATGGATGGATGGATGAACTGATTGTGGTCCAAAGGTTGCGTTGAATTCTCACCGTAATGTCTGAAACGTCTGTGTTTTAGATTCACGTTTTATTCACTATTGATGTGTTTAGCAGACAGTCTTGTGAAAGTTCAAGCAGAGAACATGTTTGTTGTATTTGGATGCGGTCTTTCCCGTGGCTCACATCTTAAACTTTGACCCAGGGCATGGAGACAAGAATCCATTTTTGTTTGTCTAAAACTGTTGAGCTGATGTTGGCAAAATATCTAATCCATATTACTGACATTGAACTTTACATTTGCTGTTCATGTCACTTGGGAGACTCAGGTTTTCTTTAAAGCTTGAAGTCCAAAGAAGAACATCTGGATAAGTTAATGAAAAAGATAAATTCAGGATTTGTTTATTTACTGAAGATTAATTGTTATTATCATTCTCGTAAATGCCAGAAACATCTTCAAACCATTGAAATATTCTCTATCTAAATCTAGACTGAGAACCTCAACAACTAATGGCCATTTAAACAGAAGTCCCCTTTGATGGTTCTAATTGCATATTGTACCAGTTTAAGAATAAGAGTGGTACAGTTTATAATTGTTTAAATTGTGATCTGGATTCTATTTAGATTTGTCTTGCTTGACTAGTAAAAGATTAAACACTCAGCCACATGCGTCTGTCGGACTCTGTCCAAAAACTCTGGCACAAATCCTGCAAACACATCTGACAGGGCTGTGCCTGGAGGTGTACTCTGCACACTAATGTTGGTTACTACTACTGTTTTCTTTTCCAGTTTGGAAAAGGTCTAAGGCGGGAATACTGAATATACCAAAGTGTCTGACTTGTTTTTTCTTTGTCTTCCAGAATGAGGCTGTCGGAGGCAGGGAGGTAAAGCCCTCCTTTTAACGGACAGAGGTTCTTCCTGGTTTGGGGCTGGACCCACAGACCCTCGGGGCTGGCGGGCCCTTACACCCCGCTCTGAGTCCAGACCATGGGGGATGGAGGCGCTGCTGCTGTTGGAGGTGACGGCGTAAACTATTCCCATGTGCTCTTCGACAACTTTGTCCAGGCAAGCACCTTCAAGGGCACGCTCAAAGCCTTCCAGGAGCTCTGTGACCATCTGGACGTCAAGCCCCGAGAGTCTAGGATCTTCTATCACAAGTTGAAATCCAAACTCAACTACTGGAAGGCCAAAGCTCTTTGGGCTAAATTGGACAAGAGGGCGTGTCAGAAGGAGTACAAGAAGGGCCGAGCATGTGCCAACTCCAAGGTACTGCTTACTCATCAGAAGTCATCTGAGATCATGTTTAAAACATTATATTCAAAGTCTTCTAGCTCATGTAATTAATGTGGTTCCTTTATGAAAGGGCCACTCTGTTAGTGCAGAGTTCTAATTATGTTGTATTTGATCTGATAAATCGTATCATGACGTCTGTTACTGCATTTTTAACTTGACCTTGTGTGCAGTGTCTCATAATCGGGGCAGGACCATGTGGTTTACGAACAGCCATCGAGCTGGGCTTTCTGGGGGCCAAAGTGGTGCTGCTGGAGAAGAGAGATGCTTTCTCCAGAAACAATGTGCTTCACCTCTGGCCTTTTACAATCCAGGACCTCAGGGGCCTCGGCGCCAAGAAGTTTTATGGGAAGTTCTGTGCCGGTGCTATCGATCATATCAGTGAGTCGAAATAGTTCCAACAGAGGAAAAAAAAGACGAAACGGACATAAATATCATGTTACATTTTTCATTTTGTTCCAGGTATTCGTCAGCTGCAGCTTATCCTGCTCAAAGTCGCACTTCTATTAGGAATTGAGATCCATGTTAATGTTGAATTCAAGGGTCTCATTGAACCCCCAGAAGACCAAGACACTGAGCGTAAGTCTGCCATTGAGAAGTACACTGTAAAAAATGATTAAAAGTAACTATTGCTTGAATCGAGTGGTTTTTATCTTACTCTGAGCACATTCTGACTGTCTTTAAAAAAAGATTCTCCAATGGGACAATGCTTTATTTTCTCATTCCAAGTGAAACATTTCTTGTATTTGCTTGTCCCATTGTCCCATCTTGTTTTAAGGCAGTCAAAATATGCTCAAATCAAGACACATATTTTTCATCACTTTCTGCAGTGTAGTACCATAGTTTTTGATCTGCGTACTTACATAAGTTTGTGCGTCTGCAGGGATCGGCTGGAGGGCTGAGATTCTCCCCAGGACGCACCCTGTGAACGAGCTGGAGTTTGATGTGATCATTGGGGCAGATGGAAGGAGGAACACGCTTTCAGGCAAGTCTCCGCAGCTCTGTTTGTTGCATCACCATAGTTTCTGTCAGGTCTGTGGACGAAGCCAAGTGTTTGCTTCTGACAGCACTTATAAACAGATACTGGCCACATGTGTGCAGCTGTCACAGACTGCAGTGAGAGCGGAGGAGAGGAACATGGAAACTGTTGAATTTGCTCTTGTGCTTTTGTCCCTGTGGGGATACAACCCACTGCATTAGGTCTGAACATGTGTGACCATCTGCCATTATCTGTAATGGCTTCATGCAACAGTGTACATCTGAAAAAGCTCCTGAAGGTATAAGCTCCTGAAGGTATAAGCACCTGAAGGTATAAGCTCCTGAAGGTATAAGCTCCTGAAGGTATAAGCACCTGAAGGTATAAGCACCTGAAGGTATAAGCACCTGAAGGTATAAGCACCTGAAGGTATAAGCACCTGAAGGTATTAGCACCTGAAGGTATAAGCACCTGAAGGTCTGGGCAAAGTAGAAATCCTAGTGGCAGGAAACAGAACTCTTCTCAGGTGGTGACCTAACAGTACAGTTTGATAGTAGCGTGTCAAATTTGCAAAATGTGTCTTATTGTGAGCACATTTTGACTGCTTTAAACAATGGGATAAGCAAAAGCATCTTGCTTTAAAAACATTCAAGAAATGTCTCCCTTAGAATGAGAAACCCACTAAATGGCTTTGTCCCATTGGCAAATATTGTTTTAAGGCAGTCAGACCAGATTCAAGCAATTATCATCTAATATTCTATCATTTTTTGCAGTGTAGCACCGATGGTATAGTCGCACACAAAGTGTTTAAACACACTATTGTTAAATCACACTACAGGCGCAGGTTGAATCACTGAGTCGAACTGTATCAAGTGGGCATCGCTGATCTATTTGTAGATAGAAGAAGCGTATTCGAAGGCAGTGCACAAACCTCCTTGACACCGTCTGGTCTTAATACTTCTGTGGATAGGACGACTTACAGTGACCTGCCTTTTTATTGTTCACAGAAAGTCCTTTTTATATGTTTACTCATATATATGTTGTTGTTTGTCCCCTCAGGTTTCCGACGGAAGGAGTTCAGGGGGAAATTGGCCATCGCCATCACTGCAAACTTTATCAATAGACACACTACAGCCGAAGCAAAAGTAGAAGAGATAAGCGGTGTTGCTTTTATCTTTAATCAGAAGTTCTTTCAAGACCTCAGAGAAGCCACAGGTCTGTCATGCAGCTTCTTCTTTGACTGTGATTGACTCCACACTCTGCTGGTTGTTATTCATAATGAAATCACAAGAATAACTGTCTATTGCCTTTCCTTTCCTGGTTCTTGCTTTTTCCACTTTTGGCACCAGCGTAATGTGTTATTTCATTTTAACAGTCGGGCTTTCCTTTTATCCCTCTAGGAATTGACCTGGAAAACATTGTCTATTACAAGGATGACACGCACTACTTTGTGATGACTGCCAAAAAGCAGAGCTTGCTCGAGAAAGGAGTCATTCTGCGTGTGAGTGATCAGAGCTGACACAAGCAAGCCCTACTTGTGATTCAATACTGTTCAACATTCAAAACCTTTGTCCCATTGTATCCATTCATTCTGTAGGCTCATAGTTTCGTCTCCACTGCATGTTACAAGGTCTGAATGAGTGAAAAGCAGCTGATTTAGGCACAGTTAGTAAGGAAAACACTGATGAGCAACCCTTAAAGCAACACACCTTACTTTAAACTTAAAACATTAACTGTCATGAAATCTGTTTGGTTCAATTCAGTTTATTTCAGTTTTGTACAGCCCTAAATCACAACAGTAGTGATTAGGGGTGTGACGATATATCGATTTTTTGATTATCGATATGCATTTGCCAAGTATCGATATCGATTTTGAAAAAAAAAATAGGTATCAATACTTAATATAGGGCTACATAACACATCTCATATCGTTATTGTGAGCTTTGTATCGTATCATGAGGTACCCTTAGGTTCCCACCCCTAGTAGTCATCTCGGAAGGCTGTACAAAACTGTTGAATTCGGCAACACAGATTGGGGAATCAAAAAGTTCAAACTCAAGAAATGCTATGATAAAAAAATCTCTGAGCCATCGGTCCATAAATGTGGTTGAATGTCGAGAGAACTGGATCATCACCACTGTCCTTGGACCCTTCTGTATCGGCAAGAGAAAACTCTTAAACCCAGTGGGAGAACAGGGAGAAACCTCGGGAAGCTGACAGTGAGAGATCTGCTCCCACGGACGGACAGGCCACAGATCCAGGACTCAGGCTCTGAAGTCTAATTATCTCTGTGAGAGAGCACTTACCCCGACTTAGCCGATCATCTCGAGATCAGAGGTCGGATCTTTTCACAAAGAGTTGCTTAAACAAGACTTTCTGTTCAGACACAAAATATGTGTAAAATACAAAATGCAGTTCTCCTGCTTTAACATGGGAGCATCTGATCTATATTTATTAGATTTATTATAACAGATCTGAATTCAACACAGTTTGGCAATACTTTAAGTTTGCTCTGTGTGTTTTAAGCTGAAGCTTTTCTGACATGTCCCACTGTCAAACTCAATGTTATTGCTACAAATGCAAAATGAAATACTAGGAGTTGCTCTCCACAGATCTGACCAAAGTATTTACATTTACAGGAAAGCAGCTGAATAAAACCCTCTGCTCAACAATCTGGTTCACCTTTTAATGTTTAGTAATACAATGGGTTAATGACTCATCAGGAAACGGCTCTTAAAAAGCAACTCATGAACTTGGCCTTTGGTTCCGGTATGACGCAGTGTAGTGCCGCCTGGAAGTGGGCCGCCTGGAAGTGGGCCGTGGAGGGCAGCGAGTCCATGGCGTTCCAAGCAGTCCGTCAGAAAACAAGTCCAGCTCATATCCTCCATTCTCCTGCCCCTCCCTCCACCACACACGCACACACACAGACGCACACAGACACACACACACACAGACACACACACACACGCACAGACGCACACACAGACGCACACACACCCCGTCTCCAGCCTGGCACTGAGCAGCCACATCCCGGAGATGGAGGAACTCACTTCTCACCACTCTATAAGAAAACACTGTCTCTATGAAAGCAGCGATATCATGTTGAATGTTGGAAAGACTTGTGAAGGTCTTTTTGTAACATCTTGTATTCATCTATATATATATTCTAATGCATTTAATATTATGATTTATTAGTTATAATGTTTAATAACTGGAAGAGTACTAATTAGGTAATGTTTAATATACTGACACCAAATACTACAGTTATTCAGCAAACAGGATGAAGTTGTGTGTCGGCAGCATACAACCCAAAACTTTTTCACATGCATCCCAAGAATCTGTACATTTTTGTTCTGAAATGTATTGGAGTAGATATTTTTAGCGTAAATATTAAATCTTCTTAATTGGTTCATAAACAAACGCCGATAATATCCCTACATTCACCAATTGTTCGATAAATGAATATTGTAAATGTAATCATGTTCATAATGACTGCATATATTTGATCTGCTACAGGACTACACGGACACAGAGATGCTGCTTTCCAGGGCTAATGTGGACCAGGCGGCTCTGCTTTCATACGCACGAGAAGCTGCAGACTTCTCCACAAACCACCAGCTGCCCACTCTGGACTTTGCCATAAACCACTACGGTCAGCCCGACGTGGCCATGTTCGACTTCACCTGCATGTACGCCTCCGAGAACGCCGCCCTGGTCCGACAGCGCAGCGGCCACAAGCTGCTAGTGGCGCTTGTAGGTGACAGTCTGCTGGAGGTAAGACATGGGGCATTTTTCGTTTAACTCTATAACAAATGGATCAATATTTGTCATAATTTTTTGTTGCAATTTTGCTCTAAGTAAAGCCTAGTTTATACTCGCGCGGCGCGGAGCTTACGGAGGTGACGTGACGTCACTTGCGCAACGCGTTGGTCACCGCAAGGCCCTTACGTCGCCTGCCGCGCAGCATCGAAATTTTCTAACTACGTAAGGGTCGCCGCAAGGAAGCTCCGCTGTGATTGGTCCGTGTGTGAGAGAAGCTCCGCTGTGATTGGTCCGTGTGTGTGTATTGGAAGGAAGCACGGAGCGGCTGTAGCAGGAGCATGGACGAGGCACTATGGAGCAGAGAGCTTTGTGCTTCGAAGGAAAAGCAGTTTGGGCTCAGAGCCTGATATACAGGAGACTGTGGACTATCTAACATATATATAACTTATATCTAACATATATATAACTTATATCTAACATATATATAACTTATATCTAACATATATATAACTTATATCTAACATATATATAACTTATATATAACATATATATAACATATATATAACTTATATATAACTTATATATAACTTATATATAACTTATATATAACATATATATAACTTATATATAACTTATATCTAACATATATATAACTTATATCTAACATATATATAACTTATATCTAACATATATATAACTTATATATAACTTATATCTAACATATATATAACTTATATCTAACATATATATAACTTATATCTAACATATATATAACTTATATCTAACATATATCTAACATATATATAATATATCTAACTTATATCTAACTTATATATAACTTATATATAACTTATATATAATTTATATCTAACATATATATAACTTATATCTAACATATATTGAGAATGAGGAGTCACGTGCCGAGTTGGGGTGATTTGGGGGGGGCTCTGAGCCTGTCTGACATATTGGCTGCGCAACGGGGGCACGCCCCCAGAATTTCACGCGCTCCTCATATTCCAGAGCACTTTAAATTATACGCATGTTTACATGCTGGAAACAGTACTTTGAATGCACACGTTGTTTAGCAGTGTTTTGTGTCCCTTTGCACTAAGAAAAGTATGACTCTTATTATCATTTTTACCTATGTTGGGCATGTTTACATGCTGGAAACAGTACTTTGACTGCACACGTTTGTAACAAAAAAAATATTCATTTCTCAATAAATATTGGTAAACCATATCAAGTTGTTTCATGCATTTATTTAAAAATAAAAGATACAGTAAAAAATAAGGTACTCAAACAACACTTTTGCACATGTTCGTTAAGGCACAGCAAACAATGACAATCTTATCCAAAGGCATTAGGTTTTCACCCTCACATTTGACAAGCATGTGCACAGGTACAGTTGAGTGTAAGAATTTGAATTTGTTGCGCACAACACCGATCACCCTCTCCACGTGAATTCTGAGATGTGCTATGGCCCTAGTCTCCTCCACATCTTTCGCCTCAAGCTGAGCACGACCCCTGGTGAATGTAGGTATTTTCACTTCAGCACACATCATGCCCACATGTTCTCTTATATTAAAGCCTCTATCTGCCAGCACAATGTCACCTGGTAAAAGTTTGTTCAGGAAACCACTTTGCTCGGTTATATGCTTGTCGCTTGTGCGCCCACCCCACCCGTTCGATATGAAGGAAATTACACCCTGGGGCGTGATCACGATTAGGTATTTCATAGTGTATGCGTGTTTGTATTGAGAAAAAGTCTGTGCCCTTGCTAGTACATTGGAAGGTTTCTCAATGAACACCTCGAAGCAGTCCACAATGGCAGCCACATTGTTCCCAAATGACTCCACAAACTGGTGTGGCATACTGGTCAATAAGCATTCCCTACTTGGCCAGTGCACCAATGGACACAGCTGTGCGTACATCACACCAAGGGTATGGTGAAAGGCATCGGCGACTGTTGTCCTATGTACTCTAAACAGATGGCTGAGGTGCTGTATTGGAAGGTCCAGTCTGAGGCGCATTAAAGTCAATAGGACAAGCTGGAAGGGTGAGAGCTTCTTCATTCTACCTTGAGGCAGATCTGGAGTTAGGTAGAGTAGAAGTGTCTGGAACAATGCAAAGTTTGGAAGCCCCGTGTAATACTTCACTGTGTTATCATCACCACTCAGAAAGTTCTCATTCATCCGGTACGTATCAAGCTCACGCTTCAGCTGTCTGTTTTCTTCAAGAAGATTGTTGATAACATCTCGTCTAGATGTGCAGAGTCCACATTCCATGTCCGGGTCAGCTGGCGGCTGGTCTAGGGCTGGCGGCGGCGGCGCCTGCGGCTGGTCTAGGGCTGGTGGCGGCGGCGCCTGCGGCTGGTCTAGGGCTGGTGGCGGCGGCGCCTGCGGCTGGTCTAGGGCTGGTGGCGGCGGCGCCTGCGGCTGGTCTAGGGCTGGTGGCGGCGGCGCCTGCGGCTGGTCTAGGGCTGGTGGCGGCTGCAGCTGGTCTAGGGCTGGTGGCGGCTGCAGCTGGTCTAGGGCTGGTGGCGGCTGCAGCTGGTCTAGGGCTGGTGGCGGCTGCAGCTGGTCTAGGGCTGAAGTGGGAGATGGGGGGAGGGGTTAATAAAAAAGGCAATACAAGCAAACAGTATACAGTCATAGATATACCGAAGGTAAACAGAGAAACAGCATAGAGTATTTACATGAACAAATTTACAAAATATTTACAGATTGTTTATCATCATCATAATGACACCATGATGTTTCTATACAGTCTATGGTCTATACCCACACATACACACACACCCACACACACACATTGAAGGGGCTTTTTGTTACAAATTATTTATTTTGTCATCCATTTATTGATGATTTTGCATCAAATGTTAGTGTGTAATATAACACTACACATTGTTTTCAATAAAAAAAAGCAATTGCACACAGCACGCAAATGTGTGACTAATTTGCGATTAATCGCGAGTTAACTATGAAATTCATGCAATTAATCGCGATTAAATATTTTAATCGTTGGACAGCACTAATATATATATATTGTTGCTTTCCTCCTGCACTCGTAAATCGTTCATGTTTGTCTCAGATATTTACCACTATTATTGTTTTGCTGTTTGTGCTGAAAACTATTTAATAATAACTATGTTTCCAACAGAACTGTCTTTATTCACAGCATCACAGTTGAAATGACTTATAAAATAATGAATCCATAAAACTATCACATAAACCTACAGTAGAAACACGTGTAATGAGCTCAAACAGCTTTGTTTGCTATTGTTGTTCTGAAGAGGACAAAGTAGCAGCGTAAATGGGACCGCTCCTGTGTGATCGCCCTCATGTGGTTTGTTGTGGGATTACAACATTCTCCTCAAAACTCCGTAAGGGGAACGCGCCAGTATAACATCAATTGTGCTTACGTAGGTCCACCGCAACCGCTAACGTAAGCCACGCCGCGCAAGTATACACTAGGCTTTAGCCTCATAATAGAAACTCTTTGAGACCATGACTGTACCATAACTCGTGAGATCACCAAGAAATCAAGTCCAGGATCATTGTCAAAGTTGTTTGCCCAGGATCAAAGTTTCATTGGGTTAGAGCTAAGGTGAGGTTTGAGGTTAGAGTTAAGGTGAGGTTTGAGGTTAGAGCTAAGGTGAGGTTTGAGGTTAGAGTTAAGGTGAGGTTTGAGGTTAGAGCTAAGGTGAGGTTTGAGGTTAGAGTTAAGGTGAGGTTTGAGGTTAGAGTTAAGGTGAGGTTTGAGGTTAGAGCTAAGGTGAGGTTTGAGGTTAGAGTTAAGGTGAGGTTTGAGGTTAGAGCTAAGGTGAGGTTTGAGCTTAGAGTTAAGGTGAGGTTTGAGGTTAGAGCTAAGGTGAGGTTTGAGGTTAGAGCTAAGGTGAGGTTTGAGGTTAGAGTTAAGGTGAGGTTTGAGGTTAGAGCTAAGGTGAGGTTTGAGGTTAGAGTTAAGGTGAGGTTTGAGGTTAGAGCTAAGGTGAGGTTTGAGGTTAGAGCTAAGGTGAGGTTTGAGGTTAGAGTTAAGGTGAGGTTTGAGGTTAGAGCTAAGGTGAGGTTTGAGGTTAGAGCTAAGGTGAGGTTTGAGGTTAGAGTTAAGGTGAGGTTTGAAGTTAGAGCTAAGGTGAGGTTTGAGGTTAGAGTTAAGGTGAGGTTTTTGAGGTTAGAGCTAAGGTGAGGTTTGAGGTTAGAGCTAAGGTGAGGTTTGAGGTTAGAGCTAAGGTGAGGTTTGAGGTTAGAGTTAAGGTGAGGTTAGAGTAAGGTGAGGTTTGAGGTTAGAGCTAAGGTGAGGTTTGAGGTTAGAGTTAAGGTGAGGTTTGAGGTTAGAGCTAAGGTGAGGTTTGAGGTTAGAGTTAAGGTGAGGTTTGAGGTTAGAGTTAAGGTGAGGTTTGAGGTTAGAGTTAAGGTGAGGTTTGAGGTTAGAGTTAAGGTGAGGTTTGAGGTTAGAGTTAAGGTGAGGTTTGAGGTTAGAGTTAAGGTGAGGTTTGAGGTTAGAGTAAGGTGGTGATAGAGTAAGGTGAGGTTTGAGGTTAGAGTTAAGGTGAGGTTTGAGGTTAGAGTTAAGGTGAGGTTTGAGGTTAGAGCTAAGGTGAGGTTTGAGGTTAGAGTTAAGGTGAGGTTTGAGTTAGGTGAGGTTTGAGGTTAGAGTTAAGGTGAGGTTTGAGGTTAGAGTTAAGGTGAGGTTTGAGGTTAGAGTTAGGTGAGGTGAGGTTTGAGGTTAGAGTTAAGGTGAGGTTTGAGGTTAGAGTTAAGGTGAGGTTTGAGGTTAGAGCTAAGGTGAGGTTTGAGGTTTAGAGTTAAGGTGAGGTTTGAGGTTAGAGCTAAGGTGAGGTTTGAGGTTAGAGTTAAGGTGAGGTTTGAGGTTAGAGCTAAGGTGAGGTTTGAGGTTAGAGTTAAGGTGAGGTTTGAGGTTAGAGTTAAGGTGAGGTTTGAGGTTAGAGCTAAGGTGAGGTTTGAGGTTAGAGCTAAGGGAGAGGTTGAGGTTAGAGTTGAAGCTAAGTGAGGTTTGAGGTTAGAGTAAGGTGAGGTTTGAGGTTAGAGCTAAGGTGAGGTTTGAGGTTAGAGCTAAGGTGAGGTTTGAGGTTAGAGTTAAGGTGAGGTTTGAGGTTAGAGCTAATTAGGTTAGAGAAGGTGAGGTTTGAGGTTAGAGCTAAGGTGAGGTTTGAGGTTAGAGTTAAGGTGAGGTTTGAGGTTAGAGCCAAGGTGAGGTTTGAGGTTAGAGCTAAGGTGAGGTTTGAGGTTAGAGCTAAGGTGAGGTTTGAGGTTAGAGTTAAGGTGAGGTTTGAGGTTAGAGTTAAGGTGAGGTTTGAGGTTAGAGCTAAGGTGAGGTTTGAGGTTAGAGTTAAGGTGAGGTTTGAGGTTAGAGTTAAGGTGAGGTTAGAGCTAAGGTGAGGTTTGAGGTTAGAGTTAAGGTGAGGTTTGAGGTTAGAGTTAAGGTGAGGTTTGAGGTTAGAGTTAAGGTGAGGTTTGAGGTTAGAGTTAAGGTGAGGTTAGAGTTAAGGTGAGGTTAGAGCTAAGGTGAGGTTTGAGGTTAGAGTTAAGGTGAGGTTTGAGGTTAGAGTTAAGGTGAGGTTTGAGGTTAGAGCTAAGGTGAGGTTTGAGGTTAGAGTTAAGGTGAGGTTTGAGGTTAGAGTTAAGGTGAGGTTTGAGGTTAGAGTTAAGGTGAGGTTTGAGGTTAGAGTTAAGGTGAGGTTTGAGGTTAGAGTTAAGGTGAGGTTTGAGGTTAGAGTTAAGGTGAGGTTAGAGCTAAGGTGAGGTTTGAGGTTAGAGTTAAGGTGAGGTTTGAGGTTAGAGTTAAGGTGAGGTTAGAGTTAAGGTGAGGTTTGAGGTTAGAGTTAAGGTGAGGTTAGAGCTAAGGTGAGGTTTGAGGTTAGAGTTAAGGTGAGGTTTGAGGTTAGAGCTAAGGTGAGGTTTGAGGTTAGAGTTAAGGTGAGGTTTGAGGTTAGAGTTAAGGTGAGGTTTGAGGTTAGAGCTAAGGTGAGGTTTGAGGTTAGAGCTAAGGTGAGGTTTGAGGTTAGAGTTAAGGTGAGGTTTGAGGTTAGAGCTAAGGTGAGGTTTGAGGTTAGAGCTAAGGTGAGGTTTGAGGTTAGAGTTAAGGTGAGGTTTGAGGTTAGAGTTAAGGTGAGGTTAGAGTTAAGGTGAGGTTTGAGGTTAGAGCTAAGGTGAGGTTTGAGGTTAGAGCTAAGGTGAGGTTTGAGGTTAGAGCTAAG
Organism: Knipowitschia caucasica; assembly: GCA_964034765.1. Taxonomy (NCBI): domain Eukaryota; kingdom Metazoa; phylum Chordata; class Actinopteri; order Gobiiformes; family Gobiidae; genus Knipowitschia; species Knipowitschia caucasica. The sequence continues at coordinate 32,675,853 of OZ035842.1, forward strand.
GTGAGGTTTGAGGTTAGAGTTAAGGTGAGGTTTGAGGTTAGAGTTAAGGTGAGGTTTGAGGTTAGAGCTAAGGTGAGGTTTGAGGTTAGAGTTAAGCTGAGGTTTGAGGTTAGAGTTAAGGTGAGGTTTGAGGTTAGAGCTAAGGTGAGGTTTGAGGTTAGAGCTAAGGTGAGGTTTGAGGTTAGAGCTAAGGTGAGGTTTGAGGTTAGAGTTAAGGTGAGGTTTGAGGTTAGAGCTAAGGTGAGGTTTGAGGTTAGAGTTAAGGTGAGGTTTGAGGTTAGAGCTAAGGTGAGGTTTGAGGTTAGAGCTAAGGTGAGGTTTGAGGTTAGAGCTAAGGTGAGGTTTGAGGTTAGAGCTAAGGTGAGGTTTGAGGTTAGAGTTAAGGTGAGGTTTGAGGTTAGAGCTAAGGTGAGGTTTGAGGTTAGAGCTAAGGTGAGGTTTGAGGTTAGAGTTAAGGTGAGGTTTGAAGTTAGAGCTAAGGTGAGGTTTGAGGTTAGAGTTAAGGTGAGGTTTGAGGTTAGAGCTAAGGTGAGGTTTGAGGTTAGAGCTAAGGTGAGGTTTGAGGTTAGAGCTAAGGTGAGGTTTGAGGTTAGAGTTAAGGTGAGGTTAGAGCTAAGGTGAGGTTTGAGGTTAGAGCTAAGGTGAGGTTTGAGGTTAGAGTTAAGGTGAGGTTTGAGGTTAGAGCTAAGGTGAGGTTTGAGGTTAGAGCTAAGGTGAGGTTTGAGGTTAGAGTTAAGGTGAGGTTTGAGGTTAGAGCTAAGGTGAGGTTTGAGGTTAGAGTTAAGGTGAGGTTTGAGGTTAGAGCTAAGGTGAGGTTTGAGGTTAGAGTTAAGGTGAGGTTTGAGGTTAGAGCTAAGGTGAGGTTTGAGGTTAGAGCTAAGGTGAGGTTTGAGGTTAGAGTTAAGGTGAGGTTTGAGGTTAGAGCTAAGGTGAGGTTTGAGGTTAGAGCTAAGGTGAGGTTTGAGGTTAGAGTTAAGGTGAGGTTTGAGGTTAGAGTTAAGGTGAGGTTAGAGTTAAGGTGAGGTTTGAGGTTAGAGCTAAGGTGAGGTTTGAGGTTAGAGCTAAGGTGAGGTTTGAGGTTAGAGCTAAGGTGAGGTTTGAGGTTAGAGTTAAGGTGAGGTTTGAGGTTAGAGTTAAGGTGAGGTTTGAGGTTAGAGCTAAGGTGAGGTTTGAGGTTAGAGTTAAGCTGAGGTTTGAGGTTAGAGTTAAGGTGAGGTTTGAGGTTAGAGCTAAGGTGAGGTTTGAGGTTAGAGCTAAGGTGAGGTTTGAGGTTAGAGCTAAGGTGAGGTTTGAGGTTAGAGTTAAGGTGAGGTTTGAGGTTAGAGCTAAGGTGAGGTTTGAGGTTAGAGTTAAGGTGAGGTTTGAGGTTAGAGCTAAGGTGAGGTTTGAGGTTAGAGCTAAGGTGAGGTTTGAGGTTAGAGCTAAGGTGAGGTTTGAGGTTAGAGCTAAGGTGAGGTTTGAGGTTAGAGTTAAGGTGAGGTTTGAGGTTAGAGCTAAGGTGAGGTTTGAGGTTAGAGCTAAGGTGAGGTTTGAGGTTAGAGTTAAGGTGAGGTTTGAAGTTAGAGCTAAGGTGAGGTTTGAGGTTAGAGTTAAGGTGAGGTTTGAGGTTAGAGCTAAGGTGAGGTTTGAGGTTAGAGCTAAGGTTAGGTTTGAGGTTAGAGCTAAGGTGAGGTTTGAGGTTAGAGCTAAGGTGAGGTTTGAGGTTAGAGTTAAGGTGAGGTTAGAGCTAAGGTGAGGTTTGAGGTTAGAGCTAAGGTGAGGTTTGAGGTTAGAGCTAAGGTGAGGTTTGAGGTTAGAGTTAAGGTGAGGTTTGAGGTTAGAGTTAAGGTGAGGTTTGAGGTTAGAGCTAAGGTGAGTATAGCATTATGAGTGGTTAGCACTCTCGCTTTTCAGCAAGAAGGTCCTGGATTTGAAGCCGGTCGAAACATTTGTTCACAATAAACTAACTTTGGATCCATATGTTGTGACCTTCAGCCCTTCTGGCCCATGGGAACTGGAATAGCTCGAGGGTTTTTGGCCGCCATGGACTCTGGGTGGATGGTGAAGAGTTGGGCCCAGGGTAAAAGCCCGCTGGAGGTGCTGGCTGAGCGGTATGCATACACACACACACAACACACTTATTATATACACACACACACACACACACACTTATTATATACACACACACACACACACACACTTATTATATACACACACACACACACAACACACTTATTATATACACACACACACTCATACACACACACGCTCACACTCACACACACACAACACACTTATTATATACACACACACACAACACACTTATTATATACACACACACACACACACACACTTATTATATACACACACACACACACACTTATTATATACACACACACACACACTCACTCACTCACTCACTCACTCACTCACTCACTCACTCACTCACAACACACTTATTATATACACACACACACTCACACACTCACACACACACACTCACACTCACACACACACTCACTGCCAACACAACCTTTTATCTGAGTGCTTTACTGGGAAACACTTGTATGTGCTTCAAAGAATTACTCTGCCTCTAATTTCCTAAGAGGCTTTTGTATGGACACATTGTCACAGCACAAATCAAATGTATATTTTTATATACACAGTCTTGTATATTTTTATTTATTTTGTGTTTTGTGATCTTTAGGGAGAGCATATACCGGCTTCTCCCCCAAACAACACCAGAGAACGTCAGTAAGAACTTCAGTCACTACAGTGTGGATCCCACCACCAGGTATCCCAACATCAGCCTCAACTTCCTCAAGCCCAGCCAGGTCAGTGAGAAATGCAAATGAAAACCCTCTCCTCACATCTATTTACGTCGGGAATCTCTCTCCAGGTGCGGCATCTCATTGACACGGGTGAATCTCCAGAAATGCGAATAGAGATTGAAAACGTGATCAACTCCTCGACGCCCAAACTGGCTCGAAACGGTTTGTTGGATCTTTACATATTATATATATATTACACTCTGTTTAAATATACTTCTGTATTTGTGCTTTTTGTTCTCTTTGTTCTCTCGCTGATGAGATGTAATTTTCACTCCAGACTTTTGCCTGCTTGACCAGCAGTTGCAAGGTAACACTAAGCCATATGCATGGTGTTGCTCTTTAGGGACTGAAGATGATTTCTTTATATTTCAGTGTTGTGTGTTTGGTTTGTGAGCTCTGTAAACTTCTCCTAACCTTGCACTCATACTCTTTGTTCATATCTAACTTTGTCATTTTGCTGGTTTAAATTAGAACTAACGTGAATAAAAACTGTTTAGCAAACTAATGTTTTTGACCAAAGCTGTGAGATGTGCTGTTCTGCCCTAAAGCGATTCAGAATCATTTCCATGTTAAACGCTCAGTATCCCAAACCGGCTGCTTTATTTGAACCATTTCATTTTATTTTCTTTCATTCCCAGAATCCATAGCTCGGTCCAGTAAGCTGCTGAACTGGTGCCAGAGACAGACGGAGGGATACCGGAACGTAAACGTAGCAGACCTGACGATGTCGTGGAAAAGCGGTCTGGCTCTCTGCGCCCTCATTCACCGATACAGGCCGGACCTGATGTGAGTCTCTGTGGCTTTACATTTGGATGAAATGCCTTCTTCCTTCTCATTTTGTTTACATTTCTGGCTTCAATTTTTACCCAAGTGTCATTTAAGTTAATGTCAGGTGCTTTTCAGTAACTGTCGAGAGAATGAAACTTTTAGAAGACTTCCTGATTGGTCGAAACTCAATTCAAATCCAAAGGCCCCTTGTTATTGGTTTAACTAATCTCCTCCAGTGAATCTTACTGGTCGTAGTTAAGAGGATGGGCTATTTTATTGTTTTTTATTGTGGAAAATGATTACTATACCTTTTATAAAACTGAAATACAATTTAGGATGCAGACATCCCCTATAAAAATATCTTTAAAAGTTGTTTAAAGGT